>CM060353.1:25212891-25812891 GCA_030545235.1 Helianthus tuberosus | reverse complement strand
TTTTACACTTTCAGTTATCTCGTCATTTTTTAATTCTTCTCTTGCGCGGGACTCCTCTTCCCTTGCGCGAGATTCTCTTATACAGCGATCGATAACTCTTATGTGTTCTAATATCCTATCGGTTACTTCGGTTATAGAAAAAGAATCGGGATTTTCTAAGCTTGAATCCGGTTGTTCGATCCTTTGTTCCTCATAATACCCATATGAAGTAGATGGTTCGCACCATTGTTCTTCATTGTAAGCATATGATGGATAAGGTTCGTAATTTTGTTCTTCATAATACTCATATGAGGTGGTTTGTTCACGCCATGGTTCCTCATAATAAGCATACGAAGGTGGTGGCTCATATCTTGGTTCCTCAAAGTATGAGTAAGAAGGCTCATACCTTGGTTCATCAAAATATGAGTATGAGGGAGGAGGTTCATACCTTTGGTCTTCATAGGATGTGTATGAAGTTGATGGCTCGTACCTGGGTTCCTCATAGTAGGTGTATGAATTGGATGGTTGATATGAGCGATTATTTTGAACCGAGCGTGAGTTACGACAATTAGTGCAATAATTACCCCTATAATCATCCTCCTCATAGGTGTAGTTGTAACCTCCTGAGTATTGATCCATAAGAATCACTCAGCAGACCACAACCAAGTCTCGAGACCAGAAAACAAAAATAAAAACAGAAACAGAGGCTGGACACGGCCCCGTGTTCAGGATCTGTATCTGGGCGTTTTAATTAAATTTACTGATTTCGTTGAGCACGGGGCGTGTTCAGTGAGCACGGCCCGTGTTCAAGCTACTGTTATTGGGTGTTTTTATGAAAATGTGCAGCACGGCCCCGTGTTCAGTGAACACGGCCCCGTGTACAGGTTACTGTAAATGCGAATCTAAACTAAAATGCAAAAAAAAAAAAGTGCGTGCGTTTAAAAAGGTTTTTGAAAAACTGATTAGGCCGTCGATTTTAAGCTTTCTTAAAATCCTTGTGTCCCCGGCAACGGCGCCAAAAACTTGATGCGTGTGAAGTGTTATATATATTAGGTGTATATTTTTAGCCCCTTTAACACTTATTTTTAGCCAAGTTTTAAATTTATAAAACACGATATTTTACTAACACTAAACACACATATGGGCAAGTGCACCCATCGTGAGCGTAGTATAGTGTTGGTAAGATACCGAGGTCGTCCAAGGACACAAGAGCTTTTAGTACCGGTTTATCCTCAACGTCTAATCAAATCAAAAAGTTTAGAAAAATGTTTTAAACTAAGAAAAATAAAAACTAACTAAAATGCTGAAAATAAAAATAAAAAGAAAAAACAGATAGACAAGATGAATCACTTGGTTCCGACTCGTATCTAGTGTAACCTTTGATTATTTCCGCACTTTTGCACTATTTTAAGAGATTATCTTAGTTATTGTAGTAGGCCCCTCTTTTGAAGGTGACGTTACCCTCACCCCAGTAGTTTGAGTCAGCAAGGATACAATCCTAAAAGGGTGGATTATTGGAAGATAATTAATTAAGTTATTAATGCCAATTATGGTAGGCCCCTCTTTTGGAGGTGACGTTACCCTCGACTAAGTAGTCTGAGTCAGTAGGGATACAATCCCAAATAGCCGGGTTATAGTATTAATAGTAGTTAACTTATGAGGGGGTCAAAGAGTTTGGACCCCCTCCATCCAATACCGTCAAGTATTGAAGGAGGTCCTACTAAATTTGACCCAGGTCCATTGCAGGACCTCTAAACGCTGAACAATGGCAAGACCTTTACCAAACCGTTCCCTTAACCCCCGACCAGGTAGGCAACATACCTCCATATAGACCGTGGAGATATGAATGGTGAAAATCTTTTATTTTATATAGACAGTAAAATAATGCCAAGACACCCCGGACAAACGATAGGGAAAGATCACCTTCAACATAAGCAACTAGTTATTAAAGTCATTAATACAAAACCAAGTAAAAAGTGCGAAAAGATTAGAAATAAAAAGTATTACACTAGACACTTTGTCTTCACCAAGTGATGTAAGAGACTTAGGCAAACATGGCCTTGATTGTCAAGAACTCTTACGATCAATCTTGGATCCCGAGACGACTCACACACTCTACGATGGACAATGGATGATGGTGGTGGATGATGGTGTTATGGTGGTGGTGGGTGGTGGGTGAAGTGTGAGAGAGGTGGTGTGCCAAGGGATGGTTTGAGCTTTAGCCAAGCACTTCTATTTATAGGCTGAACAGAAGCTCGGGCACGGCCCCGTGTCCAGTGGGCAGGGCCCCGTGTCCACATCCTTCTCTTTCTTCATTTAATGCAGTTTTGTCTTTTTAGTTGACCACGCCCCCATGTCCGCTGAGCACGACCCCGTGGTGCAGAAGAATCTTTGTACTATGCAGATTTGCTGGATTGTGCGAATCTTATAGTTGACCACGGCCCCGTGTCCGCTGAGCACGGCCCCATGGTGGGCAATAGAAGCTTCTACCACTTTGTCTTTTCTGCTGACACTTGGGCACGCCCCCGTGCTGGCTGAGCACGGGGCGTGTTCAGGCTTCTGATCTCTTGTTTTGCTTGGGAAGATGCTGTCGTGGGGTCGGGCATGTCACGTCTTGTTCCTTTTCTTGTATTTATGTTAGGTTTTGATGTCTTTTTGCTTCTTTTGTTAATTTGAGCTCATTTAATCCTGAAAATACAAAAGGAAGACAAAAGCACACTTTTTCCAACATTAGTACTAAAAAGGGTTAGTTTTATGCCTCATTTGATGAAATTTATATGTTGCATTTTTAACACATCAAATACCCCCACACTTGAATCTTTGCTTGTCCTCAAGCAAAACTCTTTAATATGTGACTATTACACTCCCAAATGGAATGGGTAGAGAAGAAGGTTTTTGGGCTTGTCGTAGAGTGTCGGGATTTCCAAGATTCTTTATTTAATTTAATTTTTATTTATTTACAATACTATTCGTCATGATTTATTTAAAACTTTTCATAAGATAAATTATTTATTAGGGCATAACATGCCTCTTTTAAATTCTATTTATATACAAGTTCACATACCTCACGGGGATCACTCAACACTCGGCCGAAAATGTATTTTTGTGGATCACTCGAGAGCGGCATGGAACTTACTCCTACCATAAGCTTGCCAAGCAATCAATCCTCCTCCTTTTTAACTTATAAACCTTTGTAAATATCAAGAGGACTTTGTGGGTGAAGGGTTAGGCTTGGGTTAAAGGTAGGTGGTTGGGTTGGTGGTTAGTGGTTAGTAGAAAAAAAGGCAAAAAGCGTAACAAGTGTCGGTTTTAATAAGACTTTCTATTTTTGTAACTTTTATTTTGATGAAGCTATTATTCAAACAAAGTTATTTTTGATGAACTTGTTTGTTTATTTTCTTTTGCTTCATCATCAACACAAAATATATATTTTTTTTTAAAGTCATACGAAAAACTGAACTTATTACTAAAACAAAGGGTTAAAAATAAAAAGGTTTTGGTGGGTAAAAGGGTGTTTGGTTTGGGTTATGAAATGAAAAGGTTTAGGCTCAAAGGGGCTAACTAGGGGGATTTTGGGTAGGTGGTAAAAAAAAATAATGGTGTAGAAATAAAAAGGGTTAGTCCTAATGCCTCCATCATTTACTTACTCGGGTTTAAGTTGGTAAGGACCGGGAATGTATCGTCATGGCAAGTTCTAGAGTCGTAAGAACCAAGCGGCTATTCACACAAGAAACGAAAAATGAGCCTTTAGTCTAATGATATGTAATTGTATGCTCAATAAAGGCTCAAAACTCACTTTTGTGGGAATGGGTTTTTATGTGATCAAGTATATATAATTAAATTTTAACTAAGCTTGTCATGCCTTTTCATAATTTTCTTATGTTGGTTCTTTTTATCACGACGCTATCGGTTGTAAATTTGTAAAAATATAACCTTTTTAGAATTTGAAATTCCCAAGTTAAACCTAGACAAGTAAAAAAAAATTGAAATTTTTTTGAAAAAAATTTGGGGTGATTAGCGGTTCCAGTAGAGTTTTGTGTAAGGCTTGTATTTAGGACTTGCAAGATTCAAGGTTTAGCATCCCCCCACACTTAAATTACACATTGTCCTCAATGTGTCCCAAAAATAAGTTTTTCGGTTGATTAAAATGTGTAAAAGTGGGTTAAAAACAAGATTTTATGGTACTGGGTAGCTGAACACGGGGTGGTGTTGGCTTAGCACGGCCCAGTGTCCAGACTGCCAGTACCAAAAGTAAACAGAAGGCTGGGCACGGGGGCGTGTCCAGTGAGCACGGCCCCGTGTCCAGGTACCTGAACTGGGCATTTTCTACAGAACCTTGGGCACGGGGCGTGTTGGGGTGAGCACGGCCCCGTTCTGAACTTGTTGTAATGAAGAAAAATCGTCGGCAGGCTCTGTTTTTGTGTATGGGGTGTTGGTTCAAGCTTCCCTTATCATCCTTCACCATCCCGTGTGTGTTTTATTCCTGAAAATTAAAACTAAACTAGAAAATATAAAAGTTAAACTAATCTAAAACTAAGGATAGTTCCGCGGAATGCCTCCGTGGTGCGCCACGTTTATAAGTGTCCTTGGCTAGACCCTCCTTATCAGGTGGTTCTGGCTCATCTTCAATTAGGGGGTCGTCATTGCCAAATGGATATTTCATTGATCGCTCAAGGTCGACACTTTTTTTGAATGCCCCTAATTGAAGAGGTAGATTGTTGAACTTCCGGTTTCTCAAAGCTTCGTGAGTTTTTACAAATGGTCGTCCCAACACTAGAGGAGTGTCATCGAGGATGACAAAGTCGGTCGGGATTACCATTTGATTTGTTTGAACCAATACATCCTCAACTACACCGATTGATTTTATTACTTTCCGATTGGATAGACAAATGGGTATTTGAAGTGGAGAAAATCACTAATACTTAATTTTTCGAAAATGTAGTTAGGCATTATGTTAACACAAAGATCTTTATCGATTGTGACATTACTAATAAACGAATTTTGAAAGAAACATGGAACCGGTGTAATGTTAATTTCAAATGGGTCTTCTTTTATTAGCGAAGTTTGATCATTAGTTAACTTAACACTTACCGTTTCGTCAATTTTAGTGTTAGTGTTTAACTCTTTTAAAAACTTAGCATGAGTGGGTACTAAACAATGATTTTCGAAAGAAGGTGACAAGAGATTAATTTCTTCAAAATTAGACTCTTCTTGAATTTTAACTTTGTCGGACTCACCTATTTCGTTGTTTAACTCATGTGTTGGTTTTTCACTTATTTGTTCTTCCATTTTTACACTTTCAGTTATCTCGTCATTTTTTAATTCTTCTCTTGCGCGGGACTCCTCTTCCCTGGCGCGAGATTCTCTTATACAGCGATTGATAACTCTTATGTGTTCTAATATCCAATCGGTTACTTCGGTTATAGAAAAAGAATCGGGATTTTCTAAGCTTGAATCCGGTTGTTCGATCCTTTATTCCTCATAATACCCATATGAAGTAGATGGTTCGCACCATTGTTCTTTATTGTAAGCATATGATGGATAAGGTTCGTGATTTTGTTCTTCATAATACTCATATGAGGTGGATTGTTCACGCCATGGTTCCTCATAAAAAGCATACGAAGGTGGTGGCTCATATCTTGGTTCCTCAAAGTATGAGTAAGAAGGCTCATACCTTGGTTCATCAAAATATGAGTACGAGGGAGGAGGTTCATACCTTTGGTCTTCATAGGATGTGTATGAAGTTGATGGCTCGTACCTGGGTTCCTCATAGTAGGTGTATGAATTGGATGGTTGATATGAGCGATTATTTTGAACCGAGCGTGAGTTACGACAATTAGTGCAATAATTACCCCTATAATCATCCTCCTCATAGGTGTAGTTGTAACCTCCTGAGTATTGATCCATAAGAATCACTCAGCAGACCACAACCGAGTCTCGAGACCAGAAAACAAAAATAAAAACGGAAACAGAGGCTGGACACGGCCCCGTGTTCAGGATCTGTATCTGGGCGTTTTAATTAAATTTACTGATTTCGTTGAGCACGGGGCGTGTTCAGTGAGCACGACCCGTGTTCAAGCTACTGTTACTGGGTGTTTTTATGAAAATGTGCAGCACGGCCCCGTGTTCAGTGAACACGGCCCCGTGTACAGGTTACTGTAAATGCGAATCTAAACTAAAATGCAAAAACAAAAAATCCATATTTTATGCAACCATATCCCATGATCCTTCCTTTCACTCCATTTCCAAAATTTACCATTCTACCCAGCTTTGAAACAAAGTTGCTGAGTAAGCTCCTGTCCCCAGTCATGTGCTTGGAGCTTCCTGAGTCGCAGTACCAGATCTGCTGCACATGATGGTCCTGAAATGAAATGATTAGAGGGTTTTTGGTACCCAGGCATGCTTGGGTACTGTTTCTGATGAAATTTGAAACATTTTATTTTTATTTCTTCTTGGTTTTGAATCAGAAACTCTGTTATATGCTGAGCCATTAACAGATTTTACATTTTTCTTTTGAAGATGGTGTTGGACAAGCTTGAGTATGTCAACACACATACAAGAGTTATCAGAATTTTCTCATAGTTCCTCTTGTGATGGAATGATTGGATAATTTTGAAAAGATGAGTGAACTGCTTCTGGAATTTTTACAGATTCTTGACTGCATTCACTCTTGTTTGTTTTGAAGTTTGGTTTGTCAAAAGAATATTCAGAACAGATTGATTTGCAAGATTCAGATTCTGATACTAAACTATCAGAAATCTGATGAGTTGCTTTTACAAAGATAGTGGGTTTATTTCTATTTGATCTTGTGTTACTTGTATAGCCTAAACCCTCTCCTTTGTTCTTTGGTGTGGACTCAATAAAATTTATGAATTCTTTAGCCTGTTGAAAACCTCTTACGTTGATTTCTTTGTCATTGATTTTCTTGTAAAGATCTTTTCTTTCATTTTCATAAAACTCAATTTTTGCTCTTTGATCTAAACTGTCCTCTATAAGATGTTGGTTTTCAAGAATGATTTTATTCAAAGTCCTTTGCAACTCATCAGATTTTCTAATATCTGATTGATGTTTTTCTTGCAGATTTAGAAAATCTGACATGAGCTTGTTTAGTTTGTGTTCAAGATCAAGATTGTCTAAATTTACCTTTTGTTCTGAAGTTTCTGGTAGTCCTTCAGAGAGTGCCATGAGGCAAAAATTTGCCAATTCTTCTTCTTCATCATCAGAAGAATCATCAGATAACCATGTATCTATTCCAGCAATTAAGCTTACTTGTTGCTGCTTCTTTGCTTCTTCAAGCTTTTTCTCATAATAGGCAACATCCTTCAGCTTCTTGGTCTTGCATTCTGATGCATAGTGACCTCTATGCTTGCACTTGTAACACACAACTTCAGCCTTCCCTTTATCCTTAGATCTAAACTCTTCTTTAGATCTTCCATCCATCCTTCCTTTGTCACTCCTCTGGTATCTCTGGTTACCTCCCCTCAACCTCTGCTCAAATGTTTTGGTGAGCAGTGCTATTGCTTCAGCAAAAGCTGAAAAGTCTGATGATGCATCAGAAGTTTCAAGATTTTGACTGTTTGAAGGTTGTGGATCATTTGTTGTTGTTGATCTTTGTGAGTTGGAGATTAGAGCTAAAGATCCCCCTCTTTGAATGGTTTCTTCAAATATTTCTTCCTCTCTGGGGATCAAGATGCTGTACAAGTCATGAAGACTCATGTTTCCTAGTTCTAAGGTTGATGATAAAGTCATGGTTAGACTTCTCCATTCTCTAGGAAGGGCATCAAGAAATTTTATGTTTCTTTCATCGTTTGATTTTGTTATACCAAATTTCTTTAGCTCGTTTAAAAGTTTTGTAAATCTTTGAAATGTATCATTTAACCTTTCATTTGGCAAACTTTTAAACCTTTCATAAGATGAGACATTATTTGTTCTCTTGTATCTTCTCATTCTTTCTCCTCCTTCACAAAGGTTTTCCAATTGATCCCATATTTCCTTAGCTGATGCACATGCATCAACTTGTGAAAATATGTCATTGGGGATGGCCATAATTAAAAGTGACTTAGCCTTTCATCCCCAGCCACCAGTTCCTTGTCTTCCGCACTCCAGTTTATTTCACTTTTAGGAGCGCGGGAGGCAAGGATTGCTGGTGATTGGTCAGTTGCCGGAATAGCAGGTATATCAGTCATTGGTGTATGTGGACCCCTTTCAATGGATTGAAACAGAGCTCGGTCATGACCATTAAGGAAATTGACCATCCTGATTTTCCACTGAGGGTATTCTTCTCTGACCAGAGTCGGAGGTTTAGACATAGAACCAATGTTAAAAGCATTATTCCAGGATTGAAAGCTGGCCATATTTAGAGAAAAGAAGATGAGCGATTGATCGTTTGAAAATAGTTTATTCAATCTGCTCTGATACCAATTGTTAGACCCAGTTCAGGCTCAAAACAACTTCTTTTCACGTAATATGGCAAGTGATTTCATTAGATGTGAAAAAGATGTGCGGAAATGGAAATCAGACTTTCAAGAAACAAGACCTACAGAATTATCAAGTTTATATCACTTTGAAAACAAAAATGGTTTACAAGGTGATTGTAAGATTATTATCTAATACAAACGAATCTTGAATTCTGTGGGGAAGAGAGCAATGGAGTTTAGATGTATGTGTGAATGCTAAGCTTCAAACTCACTTTGCTTCTCCTGGTTTAGCCTTCTATTTATAGACGGCTTGTATGAATAAACAATAGTTTATTCATACAATAATTCCTGCAAAAAGTAGCCAATTGACATATTCATTGATTCCAACGTTCAAGTTGCCTTTTTCATCATGATATCATTTAATGTCAACTTGCTTCGGTAAGTGTGGCAGGACAGAGCCAATTTCAGACAAGTGGGTTATTTCATCAGAAATTCTGATAAACCACTTCATCAGAAATTCTGATGAACAAATCATCAGAAAATCCTTGATGATCAGAATCGTCAGATACTGATGATATTTCATCAGAAATATCATCAGATCCATCAGAAATGACCTCTTCTGATAATCCAATTCAGCTCTTGATCAACTTGTGATTCTTTGAGGTAGATGCTATGTATTCCAGTTGTCCCATCTGATCTTCTTTTTATAGTTCGTGATCTTCAGGACTGTGATCTCTTCATAGATCCAGTTGATTGTGTTTTTCTTCAATACTTACAAATAAAGTTTCCTAACAAGACACTTGTCTTCACCAAGTGATGTAAGAGACTTAGGCAAACATGGCCTTTGATTGTCAAGAACTCTTATGATCAATCTTGGATCCCGAGACGACTCACACACTCTATGATGGACAATGGATGATGGTGGTGGATGATGGTGTTGTGATGGTGGTGGGTGGTGGGTGAAGTGTGAGAGAGGTGGTGTGCCAAGGGATGGTTTGCAAATGAGCCAAGCACCCCTATTTATAGCCTGAACAGCAGCTCGGGCATGGCCCCATGTCCATTGGGCACGGCCCCGTGTCTATCCTCTTCTCTTTCTACATTAATTGCAGTTTGTCTGCATTAGTTGACCACGCCCCCGTGTCCGCTGGGCACGCCCCCGTGTGCAGAAGCATATCTGTACTATCAAGATTTTCCTGGATTCTGTGAATCTTATAGTTGACCACGACCCCGTGTCCGCTGAGCACGGCCCCGTGGTGGGCGATAGAAGCTTCTATAGCTTTGTCTTTTATGCTGGCACTTGGGCAAGCCCCCGTGTTCACTGAGCACGGGGCGTGTTCAGCCTTCTCTTTTCTTGTTTTGTTTGGGAAGATGCTGTCGGGGAGGTCGGGCATGCCACGTTTGTTCCTTTTCTTGTATTTATGTTAGATTTAGCTGCCTTTTTGCTTCTTTTGTTTATTTGAGCTCATTTAATCCTGAAAATACAAAAGTAAGACAAAAACACACTTTTTCCAACATTAGTACTAAAAAAGGGTTAGTTTTATGCCACAATTGATGTAATTTATATGTTGCATTTTGTGCACATCAGGCTCCATATGGTACTAAAGTCTGAAGAAGAAAGAACGCTAGGACAAATCCCCGAAAACTCCATCCCTTTGATACTCTCTAAGACATCTAACATGAGGAAGCGTATCATTAAATGTTCATCTCTTCTCCTTTAACCTGAAAATATCAATTGTTTGTTGAAAAACACATCTACTAATCTGTACAAAATTCAAATTAAAGGTAAATGGAATTTCCATTAACTTCAAAATTGATACTTTTACTTTACTTTTTCTGAACAAAATGCATATTGAATTCGCCATTGCAGTAAATTTTACTAACAGAATGACGTAAGCATAATATTATAAAATAAACCATTACTAATTTCACATTTGAAATTAAAATGTATTTTTGCTATCTAAATAAACCTCGTCATTATTTTACAAATATTAAAAAGGTCTACTTATGTGAATTAAAACAAAATGAGATAAATGGGTGCTTTACTCCAAATTGCTAAATATCCATGTCAGTAAAAGCAAACAGCAACAAATTGATGAAATATATCCATACATGCATACCACATAAGGTTCTTTTTGCGAATGAACAACTTAAGATTTGTTGTCCTGAAACAACTCGAGATACATGACTTAGTTTAAGGTGCTTAACTTGTTTCCCAAAAACCATATCAAAAGCGATTCATCCTGAAAAAAAAATGAAATCTTAGATTATTAAAGTAGTGACTATCAAACACCTTACCTACATCACCCATAAACGATGACCTCAATGCTAGAAATATTGCCATAGCATCCTTTAATTAAATAATTGCACATATAAATCTATATATTTTCTAATTGTGGTGAAAAAACAACAACACCAGAAATAAAAACATATAAAAATTTAAAATAACTGTAGATGTTAAACCAATCAAGAATTACAATTGGTAATGGGTCCACAAAATTGATAGAACCTTTGCCTCATATTGAAGTTCACGTTTGATTTAAATCTCAAATTTAATTTCTTTTATGTAACCCTTGTGCAAAATTTCGGGCTTTCAGAAACTTGTTCTTTGAAAGCAATTCGATAACCGATGCTTAAACGTAATCTGTTTAAATGCAACGTACACACCAGGACGAGGACAAAAGCTACATGTACCCTAAATACCTGTCACGGCCCCAGCCCCGGTTTGACCCGGTCAGGAGCCGTGGGACAGGAACCCGTGGTATTTATTAATTGATGCGACAGCGGAAGATTTTAACAGGATCTTTTAAACTTGAAAATCCCCGATTATTTTATTTCATAATTAGGGATAAACCCCATAATTTACAATAGTGGAATTTAAATAGGAAGTTTCCTGGTTTCCAAAAACATGTTTATTCATTTTATTGAGCCACCTCTTCAAGCTTGTTAGTGCTCCATAGCACGTTTTCCTTGATTTACAGCAGGTCGCCTGAAACATGTTTTAAAAATATTTTATCAGCGGGGAAATACTGGTGAATCATTCATTTTGCACAAAAAGACACATAGTTATAAATTACAGCATAAAAGCGATTACAATGGCTTCTATCGTATTTTTATCTGGCGCCGTGTCACCTGGTGACGATGGTCATACCACTATTGAGTCTTTCCCCAAGTAGTGATGATTATCACGGTTAAGATTTATTAGCCTAACTGTTTTGGTCAAAAATTACCTAAGCAATTTAGTGATCAAATTAGTTAAGTGAGGTAGTGTGCTAGAAATATGTGTAAAAAATGTGTTGACAAAATTAGTTATGAAAACAGTTTCAGGATACGGCTCAGGATATAGAGCTGTATCTGTGATCAAACAATGAGCAAAAATGTAAAGGGTGACACGTGATGTACGAGGAAAGCCCTTGATCAATTTAGATCGCCGGCATAAAACCTCGGGAGCTGACAATCGCAGCTGCCTTGTTCTTCTATTGCTTCAAATATCAGGATACAGTGCAGGATATGGCGCAGATCAATGCTAAGTGGTACAACGATTACAAGTGTTGAGTGTTTGTGCGTGATAGAAAGAAAAAAGAAGTGTGAGTTCGAGAGTGGAGAGTCAAGTGTGTGTTCCTATTGATCTGGCCTCCTATTTATAGTTACAAGTAACAAACTAACTCTCCTATTATTCCGGGATGCTGGGAATATTCCATTCTGAACGTTGGGGGACTCTTTCTACTTGTTTTCCACGTGCTTATTGACTACAAAACCGGGTCTTCAGCTCATATAACCGTTACAATGTCAATAACATTAACCAACATCCGATATTCTCGCGGAATATGCCTTTCTGACCGTTACAAGACCCATTCTTCCACCATCAACGTCCATTTTTCAACCACCTTGAGCGAATCTTCAGGTAGATCAAGTCTTTTAACGTTGGTACCTTGCTACAAAAGAAAATCGTTAGTAACTACCAGGATACTGCGTCAGGATGTTACCCAATATCCTGGTCTGATATCCTGATCGATACTGCCTCAGGATGTTACCAATATCCTGGTCCGGTATCCTGATCATAAACAACTAACATTAAATCAAGATATATTGTCAGGATATGGGCTCTGAATTTCACCCATAACAATTGTCCCAAAAAATATAACTGTTGGATATCCTAATTCCAACAGATATATTTTTCAGTCATTCCAATACGTCCGGTAAGGATATCTGTTTTGAACATTCCTGTATATGTTTGGTTAATCAGCACATAATATGATAAGATTGAAACTACTCCCTTTTTTGTAGACTCTGCTAAGGTCCCTGTTGTCTTCGATCTTGAGGAGCTTGACAGTTACCCCAAGTCTGTCTTGGTAAAAAAGGAACCATCTGTTGGCACCAGCTCTAAACCCTTCGCTGTTGCTGCTGAATGTTTCTGCTATCATGACCTTGGCTTCATGGAATCCATCGAGCCCATGAACTACTTCCTTAATAAGGTAAATATCCAAATCCGGTATCCCGTACACATATACTGAACCTGTATCCTGGTTAGTTTGTCTCTAATGATACCTGCATTTTACTTTGTAGGGTCCGAATCATCTAGTCGTCCTGTACTTAGAACAATTTATATTTCCTGCACTTAAGACAATACGATGGCCAAAGGTGGATGGGTCCTGAGCTTCAGGATGAAGCCTTTGGTCATCAATCAGTATGGTTTATTTTGAACAATATAACAGTTGAAGGCGAATGGGTTCTCGTGTTTTTAGGACGAAGCCTTCAACTGTTTATGTAAATATGCTTTAAAAACTTAATTGTGTTCTTGGTGGATGGGTCTCTTTTTTAGATGAAACCAAGAATACAATTAATAATAAACTAGCCTTTTAGCCTTACATGTTGTTATGTGTTATGCATTGCTTAGTCTGAATTCCAATGTTCCAAACTTAGTGCAATTATTACTTTTTATGAAAATATCTTGATCAGTATACTCGCAAATATCCTATTAAGACTTCCGTCAAATAGGGTTTTTATAACTCAAGCAATTTCGATAAAGTTTTCAAAGAAAAAGGATGGTTCATTTTTATTTTGCAAAGCTTGTTTTGATAACAGTAGTTTGATTTAAACGTAGTTTCAATTTTCAATCCAAGTATCCTGAAGTATATCCTGAGAATACATCTTGAGAATATATCCTTAGAACATATCCCGATCAGGATACTCATAAGTGTTATAATATAGTTTCAGAAATTTAGACAATCTAGATAAGGTTTTTTAAAGAACAAAAATATGAAAGATCATACCGAAACAGAAGATATCTCAATCCTTTCATTCCAGTCCTTTCGCAACCATTCCACCGAAGGTGTCCCCAGTCCAGGATACTTGGCGAAATATGCCCAAACTTGATCCTTTGAGTTCCTCACAATGCCTTAGTGGGATATAGTGTTGGCATAGGTTTCCTTCTTACTCCAGCATAAATGTCCCCAGTAGGATATAGTATCAGCATACGTCATGTTCTATCACAGATGTCCCCTGTCTGTGCGGGACCAGTATGTTGTACCAGGATATGATCCTTTAGCAATTCTTCAACCAGTTGTTTAAACTTAGCAATATTTTTTCAAAAATTTATGTAGACTTGTAAATGATTATGTTTTTTGAAAATATACTTTGGGATTATCCAAAAACTTTGTATTTTATTGGGACTAAACCCATTTTCCAGGCATTTTAGCCGGAGTATAAGAACCTCAAGACTTGAAAAGGTGAAAACCTTTAAGTCTTTGAGTTTTACTGGGGATTTTACCCACGTTTCGTGCGCTACAGGCGAGGGTGTGGAAACCCCAAAACTTAGAAAGGTGAAAACCTTTAATCCTGGGGAAAATCCCAAATTTTCATGCGCTACAGGCGGGAGTGTATAAACTCCAAGACTTAGAAAGGTGATAACCTTTAAACCTTAGAGAGTATGAAAATACCCTTTCGTGAGAGAGGGTGATCAATCCTCATATACCTTAAGGATCCAGGGTATAGCCAACAGTAACGAAATTGTCAGCCACTTTTACATGAACTGGTCCCGCCACCTTGAACTATCCCTGGATAACTTGCGCTCCAGGCGGGGTGTTTAAACCCAATTCGGAAGAAAGGTGAATACCTTTAAACCTGTGAAGGGATCAGTATCCCTTAAACGTGATAGAGGGGGCCAATCCTCTAATCTTTTTAGTTATCCTGAGTACATATCCTGGAGCTATATCCTGAAACATATCTTGCAAAACAATTGTAAACTAAGGTGGGTGTTAGCTTGGCTAACACCCCTCCGATGCTTAAGTCAGTATTGGGTTACAAAGAACAAATTAAACCAAACATATTTAAAAAAGGTAGAATTCATACCATCCTGAGTTAGAAATTAAATTCTAAACTCACTTGAAATAGAGCTTAAGGTGTATAGCATTCCAAGACCTCGGTAGCATATCCCCCTCCATATTCTTGAGTCTGTATGCTCCTTTCCCTGCTTCTGATTCAACTTCATATGGTCCTTCCCATTTTGGAGCTAACTTACCATCGGCAGGATTAGTAGTATTCTGAAAAGCCTTTCTTAACACCCAATCTCCAATCTTAAATCTTCTGGTCCTAATATTCTTGTTATATGCCCTGGATATTCTCTGTTGATATGCTGCCATCCTTAGCCTTGCCGCATCTCTTTTCTCATCTATAGTGTCTAAATCCTGACTCAAGCCTTCAGGATTCTTCTCAGGATCACTTAGGGTAGATCTTGCAGTAGGTATTGTCATTTCCGTTGGAATCATTGCTTCTGCTCCAAATACCAAGGAAAATGGGGTTTGGCCTGTTGCATTCTTTACCGTTGTCCTATCAGCCCATAAAACAAAGGGTAATTCTTCTGCCCATCTTCCTTTTTTGGCTCCGAGCCTTTTCTTTAAGTTATTGACAATTATCTTGTTTGAGGATTCTGCTTGTCCATTTGCTTGAGGATGTACCGGAGTAGATGTAATCATTTTGATTCCCCAACTTTTGCAAAAGTCAGTAGTTCTCTTGCTTATAAATTGAGAGCCATTGTCACAGATTATCTCGGCTGGTACTCCGAATCTGGTTAAGATATTCCTCTTTATGAAGGATACTACTTCTTGATCTCTTACTTGAACAAATGCTTCTGCTTCAACCCACTTAGAGAAATAATCCGTCATTGCTAGCATAAAGACTTTTCCTCCCAGAGCTTTTGGTAGCTTTCCCACTATATCCATACCCCACTTCATAAACGGCCAAGGGGAAACAATAGGATATAATGGTTCAGCAGGTTGATGCAGTATGTTACTATGTCTTTGACATGCGTCACATCTTCGAGCATATTCTGCTGCATCCTTTCTCATTGTTGGCCAATAATATCCTGTCCTTAACACTTTTGAGAATAACGACCTGCCCCCAGCATGGTTACCACAATCCCCTTCATGTATATCCTTCATCCTAAATGCCTTAGGATTCTCATTTCCAGGGATGTGTCCTTCTTTGAGATATCTCATGATTGGAGCCGTCCAGGATTTAGGATCCTCTTCAGGATGTTCTGCTCCAGGATCCTGAATACCCGCTACTTCTTTATCCTGAGGATTCGTTGCAGGATATAAGACATGTAATACTGGTATTTGGGTCCCTTCAGGTATCCTGATCGATGATCCCAAATTTGCTAAGGCATCCGCTTCAGCATTATCCTCCCTTGGTACCTGTTCAAGTATAAAAACATCGAAATATCCTGCTAATTTTTTGAGAATATCGAGATATTCGATTAATTTCTCACCCTTAACTGCATAGGATCCATTAAAATGGTTAGTAATTAACAAAGAGTCAACATATACTTGCAAATTTTTGACACTCATGCTCTTAGCCAACTCTAATCCTGCAATTAAAGCCCCATACTCTGCTTCATTATTAGTAGCAGGAAATTCACACCTAATAGCCTGGGGTAATATGTCCCCCTGTGGCGATTTTAGTAGTATTCCTAATCCTACTCCTCTTACATTAGATGCACCGTCAGTATATAATGTCCAGGATCCTGAGGATTCTCCTAACTGTTGAACTTCTAGGTCTACCTCGTCCTGAATGTCACTACTAAAGTCAGCCACAAAGTCAGCTAAAGCCTGAGATTTTATGGCATATCTAGGTTCATATTGTAACACCCGAAAATTTTAAAACAAAAATATAATAACTATTATTTCTTATGAGTTATAGTCCAATAGGAAACCCTAATTAAGACACCCAAGTGATTCTGCACAAACCCTAAGATTTCCAGAACAATCAGAATCAGGATTAGGGCCCCTAAAACTCAGGGGGGGGTATTTCCCACTTGATAATTATCCTAATAATTCGTTGTCAATTTAGAAATTTAAGAAAATGTTGACTCAGCTAGGCTAGTCCCACGCGTGGCTACCCTATAACCTATTTTCAACCCTTACGCATCGTAGAGGTTTTAGGCATACGATGCGCAGGCTAGTTAAAGTTCCATACGCATCGTAGGGGTTATTGTGCTACGATGCGTAGGGCTGCCCAAAATTCAGCTATAAATAGAGGACATTGGCACTCGCTTTCTGGTGTTCAAACGACGAAAGAATTCGTAAAATTCTTCGAGTTATCGTCTGTTTACTTCAATTAACACACACGAAACACTAATTAAGTATAGCAGGGTGCTGCAGAACAGGGTATTAACTCGATCGCTATTACGATTCATTGTCCGATCGATCAATGTACTCAATGGATGTTTAAGTGCTGCCCACATTAGGGTGATGCTTTGTCATTAATTGTGATTCCGACTGGATGTTGAGTGCCACCCGAATTCGGGGAATACTCTGTCCTTCGTTGTGAATCCGATGGATGTTTAAGCATAGTACTTTGTCATTCGTTGTGAGGGTTGATCTCGTGAGTTATCGTAAATGCTGTATTAAGTTAATTACCTAGTTTGTGTGCAAATTAGGTTAAGAGGATAATCAGTAGGCTAAACTCTGCCCGTATAAATCTACAATTGAAAACAAGGTAGCATCACTTGGAAAATTTTAAGGTACGGATAGATTCCTTTCTTTCGATTTATGTCGTTTTGATATAAGTATATCATTCCTGATTTTAAATTCCATATTAAGATTAAGTTAAGAAATAAGTTATAAATTCCGTACGAATAGAATTCCTTCCTTTCGATTTATGTCCGTTGGGTACGGATAGACTCTTTTCTGTCAATTTATGTCGTTTTGATATAAGTATATCATTTCTGATTTTAAGTTCTGTATTAAGATTAAGTTATAAAATAAGTTATAAATTCAGTACGGATAGACTCCTTTCTTTTTCATTCCGTATTAAGATTAAGTTATAAATTCCGTACAGATAGAATTCCTTTCTTTCAATTTATGTCAGTTAGGTACGTATAGAATCCTTTCTTTCGAGTTATGTCAGTTAGATACGTATAGAATCCTTTCTTCAATTTATGTCAGTTAGGTACGTATAGAATCCTTTCTTTCAATTTATGTCAGTTAGGTACGTATAGAATCCTTTCTTTCGAGTTATGTCAGTTAGATACGTATAGAATCCTTTCTTTCGATTTATGTCAGTTGGGTACGTATAGAATCCTTTCTTTCGATTTATGTCCGTTGGGTACGAATAGAATCATTTCTGTCGATTTACGTTGTTTTGATATAAGTATATCATTTCTGATTTTAAGTTCCGTATTAAGATTAAATTATGAATTCCGTACGGGTAGAATCCTTTCTTTCAATTTATATCGTTTTTCTGATTTTAAGTTCCGTATTAAGATTAAGTTATGAAATAAGTTATAAGTTCCGTAAGGATAGAATCCTTTCTTTCGATTTACGTCGTTTTGATATAAGTATATCATTTCTGATTTTAAGTTCCGTATTAAGATTAAGTTATGAAATAAGTTATAAGTTCCGTACGGATAGATTCCTTTCTTTCGATTTATGTCGTTTTGATATAAGTATATCATTCCTGATTTTAAGTTCCGTATTAAGATTAAGTTACGAAATATGTGTTGGAAGTTACCAAAGTTTTGAAAAAGATTTTGTTTTACATCAGTTATTTAGAAAATGGTTTATGAAAAATATTTTTTTCATATTTACAAGTATACATGTTTGTGAGTTATTTGTTTTTCCTACTCTAGTGGTTCCTTATTAACGAGTCAAGGTTTTATCTTGTTTCGTTTAATAAACCACATTTTGGGAACGAAATTGTCAAGATAGGATTGATAACCATACCTTGGTGACTGGTTCCACTCTTAGATTTTCAATCTCTCCAAAGATTCATTTGATAGTCCGTTCGATTTCTATTCTAATCATTTGATTTCGCTTTCATGTCATGCGATAGTTTTCTGTTAAGTTGTACCCATTATCGCATGTTCCAAAATATGTTCCGTTTTGTTCTGAGAATAAGTTTATAAGTTATGTGAATAAGACTCTTTGTACTCTGATACCCTGAGTGTCGCTTCTCGTGGAGTGTCCCACGAGCATGTTGTTGTGGCATCAACCTCATGTGCTCCATCCGTGACGGAGAGATTGGTTCACGGCGTCTCTTAAGTACAAGTGTGGTACATATAAGCTATTAGGAGGCGTATGGATCGATCCTAGGATTTTAAGTTATAAGGATATGGATAACGGGTATGCCAACTCGCCATTTCATGTGATAAGTATGCAGGAGTAGCTACCTGTGTATTGTCACGTTTTAAGTTTTAAGTTTGCACATGGGTACATCCGTAAGATATGATTATGAAATTAAGTTATTTGCATCATCAAGTTCCATCCGGTTATCAAAATAAAATAAGTTTTTGTTTTCCTCTATCCGCACACTGGGCAAAACTTTTCAAATTTTGCTCAGACGTACGTTTTTTTTTTTTTTTGTGTTCTTCTTTACGTCAGGTTATCAAGACAATCTGGGACGGAATATGGAAGAGTGCTCGAGTGTTGGGAAAAGACGGTAGAAATAATTGTACTGGATTAGATATCCTTCATTAAATTGTAAAAGCCTTGTAATACATTTAAGTATAAATGGAATGATGTTTTTGATCTGATTACTGTTATAGTGACACGCCGGCCCGTTCCGGGACGGGGTGTTACAGCTATGGTATCAGAGCAAAGGCTCTTTCCTGTAGAAAACTTAAACATAAGTTAAGACCTGTGAGGTAATGGGTAGACATTGGGTTAGGATTTCGATGTCCAATCAGTCGATACATCGGTTAGTAACTTTTCTTTTCACTTCATGATAGTCTCGAACACAAGTATTTTGTCATCTTCATTGTTTTTACTCTAAGTATGACTATTGATCGTAGTGGGCCGCGTTCAAGTATGATTAATATATATATATATATATATATATATATGTATGTAATAATTTCGAGGACGAAATTTTTTTAAGAGGGGTAGATTTGTAACACCCGAAAATTTTAAAACAAAAATATAATAACTATTATTTCTTATGAGTTATAGTCCAATAGGAAACCCTAATTAAGACACCCAAGTGATTCTGCACAAACCCTAAGATTTCCAGAACAATCAGAATCAGGATTAGGGCCCCTAAAACTCAGGGGGGTATTTCCCACTTGATAATTATCCTAATAATTCGTTGTCAATTTAGAAATTTAAGAAAATGTTGACTCAGCTAGGCTAGTCCCACGCGTGGCTACCCTATAACCTATTTTCAACCCTTACGCATCGTAGAGGTTTTAGGCATACGATGCGCAGGCTAGTTAAAGTTCCATACGCATCGTAGGGGTTATTGTGCTACGATGCGTAGGGCTGCCCAAAATTCAGCTATAAATAGAGGACATTGGCACTCGCTTTCTGGTGTTCAAACGACGAAAGAATTCGTAAAATTCTTCGAGTTATCGTCTGTTTACTTCAATTAACACACACGAAACACTAATTAAGTATAGCAGGGTGCTGCAGAACAGGGTATTAACTCGATCGCTATTACGATTCATTGTCCGATCGATCAATGTACTCAATGGATGTTTAAGTGCTGCCCACATTAGGGTGATGCTTTGTCATTAATTGTGATTCCGACTGGATGTTGAGTGCCACCCGAATTCGGGGAATACTCTGTCCTTCGTTGTGAATCCGATGGATGTTTAAGCATAGCACTTTGTCATTCGTTGTGAGGGTTGATCTCGTGAGTTATCGTAAATGCTGTATTAAGTTAATTACCTAGTTTGTGTGCAAATTAGGTTAAGAGGATAATCAGTAGGCTAAACTCTGCCCGTATAAATCTACAATTGAAAACAAGGTAGCATCACTTGGAAAATTTTAAGGTACGGATAGATTCCTTTCTTTCGATTTATGTCGTTTTGATATAAGTATATCATTCCTGATTTTAAATTCCATATTAAGATTAAGTTAAGAAATAAGTTATAAATTCCGTACGAATAGAATTCCTTCCTTTCGATTTATGTCCGTTGGGTACGGATAGACTCTTTTCTGTCAATTTATGTCGTTTTGATATAAGTATATCATTTCTGATTTTAAGTTCTGTATTAAGATTAAGTTATAAAATAAGTTATAAATTCAGTACGGATAGACTCCTTTCTTTTTCATTCCGTATTAAGATTAAGTTATAAATTCCGTACAGATAGAATTCCTTTCTTTCAATTTATGTCAGTTAGGTACGTATAGAATCCTTTCTTTCGAGTTATGTCAGTTAGATACGTATAGAATCCTTTCTTCAATTTATGTCAGTTAGGTACGTATAGAATCCTTTCTTTCAATTTATGTCAGTTAGGTACATATAGAATCCTTTCTTTCGAGTTATGTCAGTTAGATACGTATAGAATCCTTTCTTTCGATTTATGTCAGTTGGGTACGTATAGAATCCTTTCTTTCGATTTATGTCCGTTGGGTACGAATAGAATCATTTCTGTCGATTTACGTTGTTTTGATATAAGTATATCATTTCTGATCTTAAGTTCCGTATTAAGATTAAATTATGAATTCCGTACGGGTAGAATCCTTTCTTTCAATTTATATCGTTTTTCTGATTTTAAGTTCCGTATTAAGATTAAGTTATGAAATAAGTTATAAGTTCCGTAAGGATAGAATCCTTTCTTTCGATTTACGTCGTTTTGATATAAGTATATCATTTCTGATTTTAAGTTCCGTATTAAGATTAAGTTATGAAATAAGTTATAAGTTCCGTACGGATAGATTCCTTTCTTTCGATTTATGTCGTTTTGATATAAGTATATCATTCCTGATTTTAAGTTCCGTATTAAGATTAATTTACGAAATATGTGTTGGAAGTTACAAAAGTTTTGAAAAAGATTTTGTTTTACATCAGTTATTTAGAAAATGGTTTATGAAAAATATTTTTTTTCGTATTTACAAGTATACATGTTTGTGAGTTATTTGTTTTTCCTACTCTAGTGGTTCCTTATTAACGAGTCAAGGTTTTATCTTGTTTCGTTTAATAAACCACATTTTGGGAACAAAATTGTCAAGATAGGATTGATAACCATACCTTGGTGACTGGTTCCACTCTTAGATTTTCAATCTCTCCAAAGATTCATTTGATAGTCCGTTCGATTTCTATTCTAATCATTTGATTTCGCTTTCATGTCATGCGATAGTTTTCTGTTAAGTTGTACCCATTATCGCATGTTCCAAAATATGTTCCGTTTTGTTCTGAGAATAAGTTTATAAGTTATGTGAATAAGACTCTTTGTACTCTGATACCCTGAGTGTCGCTTCTCGTGGAGTGTCCCACGAGCATGTTGTTGTGGCATCAACCTCATGTGCTCCATCCGTGACGGAGAGATTAGTTCACGGCGTCTCTTAAGTACAAGTGTGGTACATATAAGCTATTAGGAGGCGTATGGATCGATCCTAGGATTTTAAGTTATAAGGAGATGGATAACGGGTATGCCAACTCGCCATTTCATGTGATAAGTATGCAGGAGTAGCTACCTGTGTATTGTCACGTTTTAAGTTTTAAGTTTGCTCATGGGTACATCCGTAAGATATGATTATGAAATTAAGTTATTTGCATCATCAAGTTCCATCCGGTTATCAAAATAAAATAAGTTTTTGTTTTCCTCTATCCGCACACTGGGCAAAACTTTTCAAATTTTGCTCAGACGTACGTTTTTTTTTGTGTTCTTCTTTACGTCAGGTTATCAAGACAATCTGGGACGGAATATGGAAGAGTGCTCGAGTGTTGGGAAAAGACGGTAGAAATAATTGTACTGGATTAGATATCCTTCATTAAATTGTAAAAGCCTTGTAATACATTTAAGTATAAATGGAATGATGTTTTTGATCTGATTACTGTTATAGTGACACGCCGGCCCGTTCCGGGACGGGGTGTTACACATATACTAAATCATAAGCACTTAACTTTACTGACCACTTGGCCATCCTGCCTGACATCTCTGGTTTCCTAAGCACATTTTTGACAGGATAATTTGTTTTAACATGTATCCTATGTGTCTCGAAATAATGCCTAAGTTTCGTTGATGCCATGACTAATGCTAGTATCAATTTTTCTAAGTGAGAGTACCTAGTTTCAGCATCTAATAAACTTTTACTAACATAATAAACAGGATATTGCTGACCTTCATGATCCTTTATGAGAACGGCACTTACAGCATTCCCTGATACAGCAAGGTACAGGGATAGTGGTTCACCATATTCAGGCTTCATCAATAGAGGTGCGGTTGATAGATATCGTTTCAAATCCTACAATGCTGCTTCATGCTTCTCCCCCCATTCGAATCTTTTGTTCTTCTTCAGGATATCATAAAAGTCTTTGCATTTCTCTGAGGATCTCGAGATAAACCTGTTTAAAGCTGCTACTCGGCCTGTCAATCTTTGTACGTCCTTCATATTTGAGGGTGATTTTATATCTAGGATAGCCTTGATCTGCTCTGGGCTTGCTTCTATCCCCCTTTTTGTCACCATATATCCAAGAAACTTTCCTGCCCCCACTCCGAAATGGCATTTAGCAGGATTCAGCTTCATGTTGTATTGATCCAGGATATCAAATGCTCCCTTGATATCCTGGAGGTGATCCTCAGCCTTTTTAGATTTCACCACCATATCATCGATATATACCTCCATGGTGTCCCCCAGTTTGTCTTTGAACATCATGTTTACCAATCTTTGGTATGTTGCACCTGCATTTTTCAAACCAAAAGGCATAGCTGTATAACAATAAATACCTGTTGGTGTCATGAAGGCAGTATCCTCCTAGTCAAAAGGCTCCATTTGGATCTGTTGAAACCCTGAAGATGCGTCCATGAAGGTCAGCATTTCATGCCCGACAGTGGCATCTACCATTGCATCAATGTGGGGAAGAGGAAATGGGTCTTTAGGACAGGCTTTGTTCAAGTCTGTGTAGTCTACACAAACTCTCCATTTCCCATTTTTCTTTTGTACTACAACCACGTTTGCTAGCCATCTTGGGAACTTAACCTCCCTGATCATTCTGGACTTTAATAGTCTTTCAACTTCCTCCTGGATAATAGTGTTCCGCTCAGGAGCAAACTTCCTTCTTTTTTGTTGCACAGGCTTGAATGATTTATCAATCCCAAGCTTGTGAGTGATAATATCTTTGGATATGCCTATCATATCCTCATGCTTCCATGCAAACATTGACATCCTACATTTCAAAAAGTTAATTAATTGTTCTTCAATATCCTGAGGGATATTGGTTCCTACGAGCACCGAAATATCGGGATTATCCTGGTCCAGGATAATTTTCTTCACATCCTACTCCGGATCCTCCACGATATCCTGGGCCCGCGTCTTTAATTGCTATGCTGCACTAGGTTTGGTTGAGGATTTCATCGAGGATGAGTAGCATTCTTTCGCCTCCTGGTGATCACTATCAACTTTGACAACTCCCCAAGGGGTAGGAATTTTGATGCATTAGTGATATGTTGATGGCACAGCCTTCATATCGTGAATCCACGGTCTTCCCAGTATGATGTTATAGCAGGATAGAGAATCCATTACACAGAAACGTTGTATCGAGTTGACTCCTTCAACGTATACTGGCAACTTTATCTCTCCCACTGTGTTTCTAGCCTCTCCACTGAACCCAACAAGCACGGTAGATTTTGAAGTGATATCCATTGGAGATACATTCATTCTCTTCAGAGTTTCTAGTTGGATTATGTTGACGGAGCTGCCATTATCAACCAATATCCTGCGTACAAAATGGTTAGCCACATATAACGTTATTACCAGAGCATCATGGTGAGGATCCTGGACAGTATCCCTGTCATCAGCATCAAAAGTGATCACTTTATCAGTTGTGAGTGTAGTCATCCTGACAGGTTTGTCTCCCCTTTTGGCTTTAGCTTCCTTTGCATGTCTCTTTGCTGCCGAATACGAAGTTCCACAAATGTCGGATCCTCCCGAAATGAAGTTGATTATCTTGGCATCCGCGGGAGGTGATGCTGCTCGCTCAGGATCCTTCTCAGTATCCTGACCCTTATTCTTCTTTCTCCCTAAGAGATCTTTCAAATATCCCTTGCTTAGAAGATAGCTTGCTTCTTTCCTTAGAGCAATGCAATCCTCAGTTACATGTCCGAAATCTTCGTGGAAAGCACACCATTTTGACTTATCTTTCCAGTCAGCCTTTTGTTGATTCTTTCGAGGCCACCTAGCCTTGTCTCCTAGACCCTGCATGGCATACATCAATTCAGGAATGTTAACAGAAAAGCAATATTCAGACAACTCGGGATACTCTTCAGGATCCTCATCTTCGACAGCATTCACTCTCTTGTTTTCATTTCTACCATATGGCTTAGGCCGATATGACTTGAATGAGGATTCTGACTTCCTGTTAGTTGACTCATAAGTGTTAGATGAGTTCATCCTTTCTTGCATCTTCCTGTCATCTTCCAGACGGATATATCTTAAAGCCCTGTTACGAGCTTCGTCGAGATTCCTGCAAGGATTCATTACAAGATCCTGATAAAACTGAGAATCCTTTTGTAATCCCATCTTAAAAGCTTGCACAGCTGTTGCAACATCAAGATGTGGGATATCCAAGGATTCTCGACTGAATTTGTTCACATAATCCCTCAAGGATTCCTGAGGCCCTTGAGTTATCCTGTAAAGATCACTGGTTAGTTTCTCAAAACTCCGACTACAAGAAAATTGACTGTTAAATAAATTAACCAAATGAGCAAACGAAGTAATTGAGTGAGGAGGAACGTTTAACAGCCATTTTAAGGCTGATCCTGTTAGAGTAGAACCAAATCCCTTGCACAAGCACGCTTCCTTGAGCTCCGGAGGGATAGGGTTAATCTCCATCCTTTCCCTATACTGAGCAATATGCTCCTCGGGATCCGTTGTTCCGTCGTAAAGCTTCATGTTAGGAGTCTGGAATCTCTTTGGGATTTCTGCATCACAAATGGGGTAAGCAAAGTGGGATACGTTGTGACTATCCTGGGATACTTCCGGTATAGGCTACACAATCCCAGGCACACTTGATATCATATCCTTCAACTTTTGAAGCTCTCTGGTTATCACTGATGTCACACCTGCATCCTGCAATGATCCAAGATTATTAGTAACAGGGATACTGGTGTTAACAGACAAGTTACCAGGTTGGTGATTCTGGCTATATCCTGGGGCATATCCTGGAGCATATCCTGGATCCCTCACAGTCGACATCCTGGTCGAAGAGGGTATCTCAGGAATATGACTCCGAGAATGGCTAGGCACAATATTCCCCCTGTTATCCTCAGCATAAACTGCAGAATTGAAGTTTAAAGCTCTTGGCTGCAAGGGAGTGACAGTATCCTCAGCGGGCCTGCTTGAGCTGGATTTCAAGAGTTGTATCTCTCTTATCAGCATTCGGTTGGTCTCCTGCTGCTGCCTCGTTTGTTCCTGTACACTACCAAATAAAGTTAGAATTTCTTCATTAGAGGCCAAAATAGGACCAAATCCCTGAATATTCTGAGCGGGATTAACATCCCGAGCCACATGAATTTCGGTTCCTTATGAAGAGGCTTGCGTTCTTGGAGGAGGTGGTGGAAGCATCGAACCAATTGTTGTAGAGGTTGTATCAGACACGGTGGAGGAGCTCATGTTTGATCTTGAGGCCATTGTAAACAATGTGGCAAAAAGTTTAGAAAATAGAAAACCGATTAATGATTTTGCAAAGATTTTTAGTAAAAGTAGCACCACTTGCCCCACGGTGGGCGCCAAATTGTTTTGGTCAAAAATTACCTAAGCAATTTAGTGATCAAATTAGTTAAGTGAGGTAGTGTGCTAGAAATATGTGTAAAAAATGTGTTGACAAAATTAGTTATGAAAACAGTTTCAGGATACGGCTCAGGATATAGAGCTGTATCTGTGATCAAACAATGAGCAAAAATGTAAAGGGTGACACGTGATGTACGAGGAAAGCCCTTGATCAATTTAGATCGCCGGCATAAAACCTCGGGAGCTGACAATCGCAGCTGCCTTGTTCTTCTATTGCTTCAAATATCAGGATACAGTGCAGGATATGGCGCAGATCAATGCTAAGTGGTACAACGATTACAAGTGTTGAGTGTTTGTGCGTGATAGAAAGAAAAAAGAAGTGTGAGTTCGAGAGTGGAGAGTCAAGTGTGTGTTCCTATTGATCTGGCCTCCTATTTATAGTTACAAGTAACAAACTAACTCTCCTATTATTCCGGGATGCTGGGAATATTCCATTCTGAACGTTGGGGGACTCTTTCTACTTGTTTTCCACGTGCTTATTGACTACAAAACCGGGTCTTCAGCTCATATAACCGTTACAATGTCAATAACATTAACCAACATCCGATATTCTCGCGGAATATGCCTTTCTGACCGTTACAAGACCCATTCTTCCACCATCAACGTCCATTTTTCAACCACCTTGAGCGAATCTTCAGGTAGATCAAGTCTTTTAACGTTGGTACCTTGCTACAAAAGAAAATCGTTAGTAACTACCAGGATACTGCGTCAGGATGTTACCCAATATCCTGGTCTGATATCCTGATCGATACTGCCTCAGGATGTTACCAATATCCTGGTCCGGTATCCTGATCATAAACAACTAACATTAAATCAAGATATATTGTCAGGATATGGGCTCAGAATTTCACCCATAACACTAACTGTGAGAAATTAGTAATGTGCACAATACCCCAATTAGCCAGTGATTCAAGATAACCATGACTTAATCCCTGTAATTATAACTTTTGAAAATAATTGGAGTATTGTAAAATATTGTTGATAAAAAGAGAATGACTCACATTGCAGATTTATACGGGCAGAGTTTAGCCTACTGATTAGCCTTGTAACCTAATTTAAATAACAATGAACACGAACTATGTCAGTAACTAATACAGCATTTACGATAACTCACGAGATTAAACCCTCACAACCAATGACAAAGTGCTATACTTAAACATCCGTCGAATTCACGACTAATGACAAAGTATGGCCCTAATGTGGGCAGCACTTAAACATCCATCGGATAGTTTCAATTGATCGGACATTGAATCGTAGCAGCGATCGAGTTAATACCCTGTATCGTAGCAGCGCCTCGCTATTATAAAAGTAAATTTCGAATTTGAGCAGCTAAACTTCGTTTTTGTGAAAGGTTTTCGACATCAGTGAACTGCTCATGACCCGCTCTATTTATAGGTGAAATTTGGGTCTCACGCGGCCCGCGTGAACCTTGGTTCGACCCTTACGCGGCCCGCGTGGAGGTCTAGTAGTAGATTAGGGCTAGCATGTCATCGGTAGGCATGCCACGTGTGTGACACGTGGATCTGGACGCTTATCCGGTCAAACTGCACTTTGACACGGCCCGCGTAAAACTAAACTAACCTTTACACGGCCCGCCTGAAGACCAGAAATCTTGATTTCTTGATTTTTTGATATGGATTAGGGTTTCAGGGGTCCGGGTTTGTACTTACGGTTTAATTTGGGACTTTTTTTTGAGTCCTTACATTCTCCCCACCTTATTTAAAATCTCGTCCTCGAGATTTATTGAAATAAGTGAGGATACTTTCGTTTCATTTCTGATTCCAGCTCCCAAGTGTATTCGGGTCCTCTTTTAGAATCCCATTTGATTTTGACTAGCACTAGTCGCTTGTGCTTGAGAAACTTAATCTTTATGTCTTCTACTTGCAATGACTTCTCAACAAATTTTAACTTTTCATTTACCTCTACATCTTGAAGAGGTACTACCAAGGATTCGTCAGATAGACATTTCTTGAGATTGGATACATGCAATACGTCATGTACTCCAGCTAGCTCCTCTGGTAGTTGTAAGCGATATGCGACCGGTCCTATACATTGGATTACTGGGAATGGTCCTACGTATCTTGGACTTAGCTTTCCCTTCTTACCGAACCGAACTACTCCTTTCCAAGGAGAAACTTTCAAAAGTGCCTTGTCTCTAACTTGAAACTTCTAACGGCTTACGTCGATTATCGGCATAACTCTTCTGGCGATCTCGAGTCGTCTTAAGTCTTTCCTTGATTTGAGTGATCTTATCAGTAGTTTCTTGTACTATTTCAGGACCTGATAATTGATTTTCTCCTATCTCTGCCCAGCAGACTGGAGTTTTGCATTTTCGTCCATACAATGCTTCAAATGGGGAAGCTTCAATGCTTGAATGATAACTATTATTATCGGAGAATTCAATTAAGGGTAGGTGGTCATCCCAATTTCCACCAAAATCTATCACACATGCCCTAAGCATGTCCTCCAGGGTTTGGATTGTCCTTTCACATTGTCCGTCCGTTTGAGGATGATATGCAGTGCTTAGATTTAGTCGAGTTCCCATTGCTTCTTGGAAACTTGTCCAGAAGTGGGAAGTGAAACGACTATCCCTATCTGATACAATGGAGAGTGGGACTCCATTTAAGGATACTACTTCATCTACATACAACTTGGCTAACCTTTCCATGCTAAAGGTTTCTTTCATGGGTAGAAAATGAGCTGATTTGGTTAATCGATCCACAATTACCCAAATCGCATTATTACCTTTTCTGGTTTTGGGCAACTTAGTAACAAAGTCCATGGTTATAAGTTCCCATTTCCATACAGACATTTCTAATTGTTGTAGTAGACCTGAAGGTTTCTGGTGTTCTGCCTTAACTTGTGAACAAGTAAGACATTTAGAAACATATCTAGCTATGTCCTTTTTCATTCCTATCCACTAGAAATTATTTCTTAAATCTTGGTACGTTTTATTGTTACCAGGATGTATGGTATACCTAGATTTATGGGCTTCTTCTAAAATCTTGTTTCTTAATTCTCCTTGCTTAGGTACCCAAATTCGTTTCTTATGGAATCTCCAAATTCCATCACTTCCTTGCTCTAGTTCCTTTTATTCTTCCTTTCATTCTTTCAGCATCATCCTTGATTGCTGTTTCTTGAATGCTTTTCAGTTGTTCCATTAAGTCTAATTGTAAACTTAATCTAAGAGCACGAATTCGGCGTTGTTTCTCATGATACTTACGACTTAAGGCATCAGCAACCACGTTTCCTTTTCCTTCGTGATATTGAATATCACAGTCGTAGTCACTTAGTATCTCCATCCATCTCCTTTGCCTCATGTTTAATTCTTTTTGCCCAAATATGTATCTTAAGCTTTTATGGTCTGTATAGACAGTAAACTTACTTCCGTACAGATAATGTCTCCAAATCTTAAAGGCAAAAATTATGGCTCCTAATTCTAAGTCATGAGTCATATAGTTTTCTTCGTGCTTTTTTAATTGCCTTGATGCATACGCAATTACCTTCTTGCGTTGCATTAGCACACATCCTAATCCTAGTTTTGAAGCATCACAATATACTTCAAAATCTTCTGTTCCTTCCGGTAAAGCTAAAATTGGAGCATTTGTTAACTTCAGTTTTAGTATCTTAAAAGCTTCCTCTTGCCTAGGTCCCCATTCAAATTTAACTGCCTTACAGGTTAGCTTAGTTAATGGTACAACTATTTTGGAAAAATTCTTAATGAATCGTCTATAGTATCCGGCTAATCCTATAAAACTTCTAATTTCCATAGCTGACTGCGGGACCTTCCATTTGGTGATCGCTTATATCTTAGCAGGATCTACGTGAATACCTTCATGATTCACCATGTGACCTAAAAATTGCACTTCTTGTGGCCAAAATTCACACTTCGAGAATTTGGCATAAAGCTTCTCTTTTCTTAACAAAGTTAAGAGTGCATGCAGGTGCTCACAATGCTCCTCCTGGATTTTGGATTAAATAAGTATATCGTCGATGAAGACAATTACAAATTTATCCAAGTACGGTTTACAGATCCTATTCATCATGTCCATAAATGTTGCAGGAGCATTTGTTAATCCGAAGGGCATGACTGTAAACTCGTAATGACCATACCTAGTTCTGAAAGCAGTTTTAGGTATGTCTTTTTCTTGTACCTTCAATTGATGGTATCCGGAGGGTAAATCTGTCTTAGAAAAGTATCTAGCTCCTTGAAGTTGATCGAACAGATCATCAATCCTAGGTAATGGGTATCGATTCTTAATTGTAACCTTATTCAATTCCCTGTAATCGATACACATTCGCATCAACCCATCTTTCTTCTTCTTCACAAACAACACTGGCGCTCCCCATGGGGATGAACTATGTAAATCTGTCTAAGAAAAGTATCTAGCTCCTTGAAGTTGATCGAACAGATCATCAATACTAGGTAATGGGTATCGATTCTTAATTGTAACCTTATTCAATTCCCTGTAATCGATACACATTCGCATCGACCCATCTTTCTTCTTCACAAACAACACTAGCGCTCCCCATGGGGATGAACTAGGTTGTATAAATCCTTTGCTTAGTAATTCATCTAATTACTTTTTCAATTCTAGCATTTCTGTGGGTGCTAACCGATAAGGTGCCTTGGCTATCGGTGTAGTTCCAGGAATTAGATGAATTCTAAATTCTACTTCCCTATCAGGTGGTAATCCAGGTAACTCTTCTGGGAATATGTCTGGGTATTCTAAGACTATAGGAATTTCCTTAAGTTCCTTACCCTTAGTGCTAATGATTACTGAAATCATATATACTATTCCTTGCTTTCGTTCATAACTAGCAACTTTCACTACTGAAATGAACTTCATGGGTTTTCGCGGCTTATCTCCAGTAACCATGATTACTTCTCCGGTGGGTGCCCGAATTTCTATAGAGTTCTTATCACAAAGAATTCGAGCATGGTTGGTTACTAACCAATCCATTCCTAAAACCACATCGAATTCAGCTAACTTCATAGGTAACAGGTTTGCAGAGAATTTGTGGCCTAAGAGTTCTATTTTTTCTTCTCGCAAAACCTTATCTATGTTAACAGAATTTCCATCTGCCGTTTCTACCGTAAAAATTTGTCTAAGTTTGCTTAAAGGTAGGTTAAGAGCTTGGCAGAATGAAGTATTTATAAAACTTTGGTTTGCACCAGAGTCAAATAATACTTTTGCATAAACGTTGTGAACTAGGAACGTACCAGCTATCACGTCAGGAATTAGTTCTGCTTCCTGAGTAGTTAACTGGAAGGCTCTTGCATTTCTCTTGGTAGCTCCTTCTGCAGGTTTAGTTTTGTTGTCAGCTGGTTTGGCTAATTTTGGGCAGTCTGGCCTAAAATGTCCAGCTTCTCCACAGTTGTAGCAAACTGTTGCTTTCTTCTTCCTGCAATCTTCTTCTTGATGCCACGGGATTTTGCAGAAATTGCAATATCCTTTGCATCTTCCAAAATGATTCCTTTTGCATGTATTGCAAAATGGAACAGTGGAAGATTGTCCGGTTCCCTTTCTCTTGAAGTTACTTTTGTTACCCATACGGAATCCTTGGGTAATCTTTTGGGCCACTTCCTTTTTCCGGGTTTCCTCTCTTGTACGTACCAATCCGTCAGTGAGGGTGTTAGCTAATTCCACAGCATCGTCAATAGTGCAGGGTCTCGAAGCTTTAACGATGTCTCGAATTTCGCCAATCAATCCCCAAATATAACGGGAAATAAGTACCGGTTCTGGCGAAGCCAGGGTTGGTACCACTCTCGCATACTCGAAGAATGTCGAAGTATACCCTCGACAGTCTACATTCACCATCCGGTGGTTCAGGAACTTATTCGCCATTTGTTCCTTTTCATATTCGGGACATAATTTTCTTTCTACTAGCTGTTTAAATTCTTCCCAACTTATGGCATAGGCCATATTTCTTCCTTTAGCTTGAAGTACCGTATTCCACCATTCTAGCGCCCCTTCTTTAAAAAGATGCGACGCATACATGACCTTGTCTTCCTCGACACATTTGCTTATCATAATTACTGCTTCGGTTTTCTCCAACCAACGCAGTGCCGCAGTCGCTCCTTCATTGCCTGCAAATTCAGCTGGTTTACAGGCAAGAAACTCCTTGTAAGTGCAACCAGGCGTTGCAGCTTTCATTTTCTTAAGGAGTGGGACTTGCATTTCATCATTGTTGTTATTAGTATGGTTGCCGCCTCCGTTTACACTATTACTGAAATTGTCATCGTGTGTGCGTTTGCTAGGAATAATTTGTTGAGGTTCAACGGGATTTCGAGCAGCAGCAAGTATTTTTGGAATATCATTGGCTATTCCCTGAGCAACGGTATTCTCGATATCTTGCCTATTCAGAAATTGATCTTCATTGTTATGCTCAGATTGATTAACTTCATTATCGGGTTCATTACCAGTGTGTGCCATCTGGTAATTAATTTATATAAGTAATTAGTATAAAATAATTAATAACCAATCATAACAAAATAATTGCACATAATCATATTAACAAGTATATCCAAAATTGTCGATCTTTCGACGTTCGATATTTTATATATTATAATAGGCATCCGTACAAGCTGGTTATCTTACAAAGTTTGATTTTTAAGTTATTTCACATAATTATATTTTTATGATTATTATAGTATTAAACACATATTCTTACAACCACATAATCATAGTCATTCCATCCTTGTCAGCTGGCGTCTTAGAAACGATGTTCCCTTTCATCGTACTTCCAAGATATCCTTTCTCCTACTTCCCTAATTCGATTCCCTGCATCAATCAGCTTTTCGCCATAATGGCGGAGTTCAGCCAGATTTTCCATGCTCATAGGTGGGTGTAGTGGAGGTTCTGGGTCGAATTGAGGGAAAAGGTATTAGGGTTGTTTAGGAGATTCTGGAACTGCCAGTCGGTGGTCCACCATTCTTCTAACTCTGCTGGTAGAGGTTGATAGTGGATAATAGGCTCTGGGATTTCAGGCTCTAGGTCAATTGGAAGTTGCGCTTCTGCTGGGTAATTAAAGAGGTTTTCATTGATAAGTCCAATGAGGTCATTAAGTGCTAATTTATGATCTAGTTCTTCCCAGGGTGTCATTTCCTGGTTTTCCCTGGAACTTTCCCCAATCTCTATTTCCTTGCCTTTACCTTTGGGATCCTCATTCTTAGTAACTTTCCATGTTGCTGGTTTCTTCCTGCGCACATGCCTCCAGCCCACAATTCTTCTTCTCTTCTTTGGTTTGGGTTTTTCTGGTGGTTGGGTTTGAAATTCCATAGGTTCCTCTATGTCAGCACAATATCCGGTAAAGTCTCTGGAAACTTCCACATTAACAGGATAGAGATTGAGATTTTCAAGAGCTTCAGACAATTCATTCATGCTGTTTAGCATTTATGAAGAAACACACAAAATTTTAGGTTAAACTTTTGTAAATTAGATTTTCACAGAATCACAGAATGGAAAGCAGAAAATTCAATATTAATTACGAATATCTAACAAACCATTTTATTGCAACAAAATATTTATTTTTAGTACAACTAAATATTAAAGTTTCTGGCTCGTATGTATCATAGGTGCTGGTTTGGTGATTTAACTATAAGTTAGCATTTACTGCTATAGTGGCTAACATATAGAGATTTGCCCATTGTTCGTCTAACTCATCTTCCCATGGTGGGTCATTGCCTGTTTCTTGGGTTTCTTTATTAATTATCACTTCTTTTGGTTGTGACTTCTTTATTTTCTCTTGATTTTTTTCTAATAATCAAACTTCTTTTATTAGGGGTAAGTGGTTTCTCATACTGTGTCTTACGAACAAATATTCCCTCCTCGGTATCTGCTGAGTGTCTTGAGGAATTTGATTGGGATGAAGTTCCCTTATCTTTCGGTGAACTATCTAATTTAAGATAGATATCCGACATTCTTTGCTTACCCATACTGTAACTAACAAGTAGTCAGTTAAACACATAATTACAAGATGATAATAAGGAAAATCAAGTATTTTAAATACTTAATAGGCTTAAATCGGTGGCTCTGATACCACCTTTTCCTGTCACGGCCCTAGCCCCGGTTTAACCCGGTCAGGAGCCACGGGACAGGAACCCGTGGCATTTATTAATTGATGCGACAGCGGAAGATTTTAACAGGATCTTTTAAACTTGAAAATGCCCGATTATTTTATTTCATAATTCGGGATAAAAAGAGAATGACTCACATTGCAGATTTATACGGGCAGAGTTTAGCCTACTGATTAGCCTTGTAACCTAATTTAAATAACAATGCACACGAACTAGGTCAGTAACTAATACAGCATTTACGATAACTCACAAGATTAAACCCTCACAACGAATGACAAAGTGCTATACTTAAACATCTGTCGAATTCAAGACTAATGACAAAGTATGGCCCTAATGTGGGCAGCACTTAAACATCCATCGGATAGTTTCAATCGATCGGACATTGAATCGTAGCAGCGATCGAGTTAATACCCTGTATCGTAGCAGCGCCTCGCTATTATAAAAGTAAATTTCGAATTTGAGCAGCTAAACTTCGTTTTTGTGAAAGGTTTTCGACATCAGTGAACTGCTCATGACCCGCTCTATTTATAGGTGAAATTTGGGTCTCACGCGGCCCGCGTGAACCTTGGTTCGACCCTTACGCGGCCCGCGTGGAGGTCTAGTAGTAGATTAGGGCTAGCATGTCATCAGTAGGCATGCCACGTGTGTGACACATGGATCTGGACGCTTATCCGGTCAAACTGCACTTTGACGCGGCCCGCGTAAGACTAAACTAATCCATAAGTACAAACCCGGACCCCTGAAACCCTAATCCATATAAAAAAATCAAGAAATCAAGATTTCTGGTCTTCAGGCGGGCCGCGTAAGACTAAACTAACCTTTACGCGGCCCGCCTGAAGACCAGAAATCTTGATTTCTTGATTTTTTTTATATGGATTAGGGTTTCAGGGGTCCGGGTTTGTACTTACGGTTTAATTTGGGACATTTTTTTTGAGTCCTTACAATACCCTTTACATAACTTAGGAATAAGCTTTGAAGGGTTAGGGACGACAAAAACAAGTATATTCGATCGCAGGGACTATTTGCGACAAACTGCAAAAGTCTGCCAATTCGCATAGCAACGAACACTCCGGAACAAGATCATAAGCCAAACATACCCTAAATACCCTTTACATAGCTTAGAAATAGTTTTTGAGGGGTTCGGTATGCGAAAATGCGCTTATTTGATCTTAGGGACTAAAAGCGTCAAAAACTGCGTAAGTTTGCATATATGTGCATATCTTACGTTCTGACCATATCCGGACATCCAAAAAATTTTGTAATCACTAAAATATTTTATTTTAGTGATAGGAATGCAAAAATACCATTCGTCGCTTAATTTGGATCGTTTTCGCGTCCGTTCGAGTTTCATCGTAATTAACCGAATAACGCGACCGTACGACCAAAAGAACCAACATCCGTGATATTTTCAAGCATATTTCAAGTCCCCTATACTTTAACATCCTTGTAGAGACTTGAAAACGGCTTAACGGAGGTTAAACACGTTGAAAATACACTTAATAATGTGCAAGGACCTGTTCTGCCATTTTTGAAACTTCAGAAGGGGGCTTGGTGTATGGCGACGCCCTGGGTGAATACCCGTCGCGTGGCGCGACGCCCCTATCTGGGCAGAAACTTCATTACCAGCTTTCAGCTGGTTTCCCACTTGTTTCTTTGATGGTTTTTATTGTTTGGTGGCCAAGTTAACACTTCTCCAAGGCTTTTAACATGGACCACACACTTGTATGGTCAAGATTATTACTTAGGGAACACCTAATCCACTTGTCATCATCTTTTTAATCCAAGAACACTATAAATAGCAAGTCCCATTCATTCACCAACTTGCTCATTCTCATTTTTCTTCATCTCCTGCTCTAAGTAGAGGCTACCACCTTGTTGGAGGCCTCTTACCTGAGTTCATCTTCTTCCTAGAGCACTTGTAAGTGTTTTCCTAGTCTTGTTTAGTTGTTTTAGCTATTTTAAGCTAAAAGTCAAAACAGTGTTTGACTTTCGGCTTTGACCATTAATTGGTCAAATCAAAGTTCAATTGAACTTTGCAACGTAATCGTAATCTTGATAGTTATAATCCCAAGTGATTATACCTACTGATTACCACATTGACTAGTCGAAGTGACTAGTCAAAGTTTCGGTCAAAATACACGATTATGTGCATTTTGTGATGAAACTATTTTCGGGTATCAAAATACTTTGTTTTGATATCAAATCAGTTTTCTAACTAAGTTAAACATGTTTTAACATGTTTAACTTGTCACTTCTAGTTTAGTGCTTGTTTGAGGTCGTAAGTCAAACGGTCTAAACAACCGCTTAGACTTTCGAACCCGACCCATTTTGTCGATCATTATGATCCAACCAAACATATTTTGTGACCATAGTTGTATAGGGAATAACCTTCCGAGGTTATAGTCACTACGTTTAATTAGTTGTATGATAGGTAGTTTATATGCCTTAGGAAAATGACCAAAATGCCCTTTTTGCGCATAAATTCAATTTAAGCATATGTAACACAAATTTTGACACTTAAACTGATTATGCAACATTATTAAACATGTTAGGGCATATAATACTTATCATAGGGCTAGTTAGACCAGCCGAACACGCAATTGTGCAAATGACGCGTTAAAGTAGCATAAACTACCTTAAAGGGTCATAACGGGTCAAAAGCACTTAGGTTAGGTTTCAAATCAGAATGTAGGCTTTGTTAAACCATATCATATGAGTTCCAACACTCATTTGGTTTACAATACCTCATTCTATCCGATTCCTCGATTTATATCCCCTTACGCTAACATAGTATCCGATACACTAGGAACCACTTCAACACTTGAACTCTTGATCCTTTGAGCTTTGTTGTACCATTTGAACAAGAACTATATGCAATCCCAAGTGAGTACATAGTTCCCCTTTTTTACCGTTTTCAAATGTTTTGGGGTGATTCATATGTGTAACCAATTTGTTTTCCAATGTATGCCATATATGTGTTTACTAAGTGCTTTTATGTGTATAATTCCGATTGTGCAAACATGATGATTAACCAAATCCTTATAGCATCTATCTATCTTTTTAGATTGATTCTTGTAGGATGTTTAAAGTGCTAATATTGGAGTCCTTGTTTGGATTCATTGTGTACTTTAATGCATGTTTACAGGTTGGTGACAAGTTGACGATTTATGTGTTTATGTGGTAGTTGTGATTTAGATAACGAAACGAGTGTAATAAAATAAGAACATGGTGGATACGCCGCTGGTACTTCCTATATATAAGTGTTCTTATTTTATTACTCTTGTAGTGTTGTCCGAGTCACTTTAGGATTTTGTGTACGATTGATTCAATGTTCGATTATCCAAATCCTTGTAGATCTTCCATATCTTCATATGTTAGATTCTTAGAAGGATGTCTAAAGTATTATTTTAAATCATTGACTTGATTCATATAATACTTACACAAGTTTTTATAGATTTCAAAACAGTTATTACTAATCCTTGATTGGATTTCTAATAACACATTAACAAGTTTTACGATGATTTCAACGAGATTACAAAGTACCATTTAAATGGTATAAAAATTACTTAGTAATAATCATATTGCCATATACAAAACTGTTTGCCACATGTTTACACAATCAAGATTATGTATTGCAATACTAAACTTTTGCCATTCTTTGGCTTCAAGATTTATTTTCAATCGACAACTTTCCTAGTTGTCAAAGTATTGCAATACCAAACTTTTTGCCATTTATTTGGCCAACAAAACATATGTACTCGTCGACATTTTTATGCTGACTGTTTTTCACATATGTTTCAGGTTTCAATTATTCGAGCATGCAACGCATAGGACTGCATCCGGGCCTTAGACTTCTTAAATCAAAAGACAATTACATGTATTCTTTGTTTGTAAAACATTGATAACATTAATGAAACAATTTAGTACCAGTAGTTGTGAGCAATTTGTAACGTGACTCCCCAATATTTCCGCCGCGTGTTGTTGTTATGCGATTGGGGTGTTACAGATTGGTATCAGAGCACTGGTTATAGGGAATTAGGTTATTAGCATGCCTTTAACCTAGTTTATAACCTTCCTAGGAGCCAAACATGAGTAGAATTAGGAACTCTATCCTAAATCCTCATCCTTATTCGTGCCACAACTACTCTATGATTTACAAATCATCTAACCTTAGATGATTTATCATAAAACCCTTAGGCTTTATGCCTTAAGATATTCCTCAAAATGTTTTCATTGAAATATTTCTCAGAATGTTTTCTCAAACGTTTTCGTCAAAATATTTCACAACATGTCTACCTCGAACAATTTTTATCAAAAGATTTCTGAAAATGTTTTTCTCAAACATTTTTCATCGAAATCTTGGGTTTTAATAATGTGAACGCATGCAATATGGAAGGGTGGATGCCTGTGCCCCGAGTTCTCTGTCTAAGGCTAGAGTGTTCGTACAAATCCGCATTGTCGGACCAGTCACTCTTACCTGGGAACTCTTAGGGTGAGTGTCCACTTATAGGCTAAAGCATGTCTTCGTGAAACATTATAAAAAACCTATCCATCTTGACCATGTCGAACGATTTCTAAACACTACGACCTTTGTGACACTACTCATTCATATTACCCCTGGTAATATGCTTGTATTCACAACAATCAAAACAAATTTCTGTTTGCGATACTATTCCATTATATTACCTTTGGTGATATATTTGTATCCAAAACATTTGAAATGAATTTCATTTCATTTCACGACACTATTTCATTTCCGAAACACTACCTTTTGTCTTTCAAAATTTCAAAATTTTACCATTTGGATGAGAATTTTCAAAATTTCAAACAAAAAGTTTCTTTATTCTAAAATTTTAATTTAAAACATTTTAACTTAAAACAATAAATTTTTAAGTAGTAAAGAATTTATCACACAAACCATTAACTTGGTTTGTATTCTCTCATCCAAAAATACTACAAAGCTTATTCTCAAACAATTCTTGTTCCAAAACAAAATCCACAACACTATATTTTCTAAGTACAAGAACAAGATTTTTGAACAAAAATTTTACCAAGTCAAGATTTTTACTACACAATGATGTTTCAAACTCACGATAATTCGATAAATCTCACTTATTTAATTTTCACTACAACTATATCTTCAAGATGCCTCCTCACCGCGACGTCATTTGGAACGCTGAAATGGCAGCAAGGATCTCACAGCATCTAGCTGCTTTACTCCCAGGCATTGTGACCCAAGCCAACCAAATTCAAAACAATAACAACAACAATGTTATATCGCCATGTAGCTATAAACAATTCAACTCGGCTAAACCTCTCAGGTTTAATGGGTCTGAAGGAGCAACTGCGCTCGTACAATGGTTTGAGAGTATAGAAAGCACATTCTGCCATGTTCAGTGTCCCAGTGAACATAAGGTGGAGTTCGCCTCGAGTGTCTTTCAAAGGAGAGCACTCACTTGGTGGAACGGTATCATGAGGGACCGAGGTGCCGATATTGTCACACCCTGACTTTTGCGGAAGCGTATGATGTGTGACTTGTTCAATATCATTGCATTCAATTATAATAAACAACTATATGATTAAAACATGATGTTCATCCATTTCATAAGTTTAAAATATTACAAACACAAGTCACTAAGTTTCAACCAACAATCCTCAAGATTACAATTCAAAAGTGGATGACATCAAAACTTGAAATTTATGTCTTGAAAACAACACCAGCGCCCAAGATCCATCATGTTTCCTGAAATACATGTAATTTTGAAAACATCAACAAAATTTGAGCGAGTTCATGTATTTCTGTAAGAGTTCGAATAATCTTGTAAACATTTGTATGTATGCCTTTGTAAATCGGTATGAAAGCGTCTATGAACAGATCAATTAATGTGTAGCTAAGACATTAATATGTGTGTAATGGTGCAGGAAGGCTCAATCCTTTGCGTATTTCGTACCTGGCCTCCCGGCTAGGACGACATAGTCACCACATGCGGCCAATTCGCGGACCCATGGGTGGGGCTCGCAACACCCAAATAGATCTATCACTCATGCCCCTCGGTCCTTATAAAAGGATTAATGGTCTCAAGTTAACGCCTACCCATTCACATGATCTAACAGTTCATTCCTTAGCTAACCATACCATTTGGAATCATCATAACATTTGGAACATGTATTTCACCCCCGAAGTTATAAAACTGAAAACAGTTAAAAGAAAAGGGGGACATGAACTCACAGATTTGCGTCCTGTCTCCTGTATACCCAAATTATGTATCCTTACGCCGTACTACAACCTACACACGTGTTAGGGTTTATTAGACGGCTGGGTCGTGCCACGACTTTTAGTCTTGTTTGTTATGACTTTGTATCCTTGTGTTACATCTTTGATGTACTTGTATTATTCCGAAGTGTATAATTATTTGTTAAAATAATAATATTTGAACTTAAATTATATTCATTAATTATTTGGAATATTTGTTAAAATAATATATATTTTAACTTGGTATATCAAGTATTTATACATATGTATCCTCCCAAGGATGGGTATAATTGTACTTGTGTATTTTGCCAAGTATTGGTGGCGTATTCCGGTGTGTATTTGTACGTACGAGAATACGTATTTTCTTGTATTTATTAAGTATTCTTATACTTAATTTTTTTTATTTAGATTTCCAGAATATTATTTTTAACCAATAAAAATCCACCGATTTATATTCTTAAAATATATGCATTTTAAGAAAACTTTTGTAGAAAATTGTTTATAAACTTTCCTTGGCAAAAATAATTATATTTTCATATAAATCCCAAAAATAATATATTTTCGAGATTAACTTAGAAAAATATTTATAATTCCCATTTTCACCCAAAAATAATATATTCTAAATTTGTTTAAGAAAATATAAATTCTCTTCAAAAATAATATATCTTCTTAATAGTTCAAGAAAACATATATATTTTTCTTTACTAAAAAAATAATATATTTTCTTTTTGACAAAAATATGATATATTTTTTATAACACTTGTAAAAATTATAATTTTCATTTCTTTGGTTCCCAAAATACAGTTTAATTTATTTGTCAAAATATATATGAACTTAGTTCCGGAGTATATATATGTAATCCATGTTCCTTGTTTGGTTTGTCCAATATTCGGGTATAAATTATATATTTGTTTTCTTGGAATTTTGGTAATATTTTGTATTATAATTCTTGGTATATTGGTAAGTGATATTATTTCAAGTCCTAAAATAATATAACTAATACACTTAATATACAAGTAATCACACAAATTATGACATCTAAATATATATTTTCCTAAATACATATTTAGTCACTTTTATTTATAAAAAATCGACCTCCAATATTTGTAATTTTTGTAACAAAAATTATGGCAATTTTTATATGAAAAACTATAGTTAAAATTTACTTATAAACACTTGTTTAAAAATATTTTTATAAGTGTTTAAATTCTAGAAAAATTTTGCCATAGTTTCCCCTTAAAAATGGAGGTTTCCATGCTTTCAAAGCATATCATTTTCTTTTAAAATCATTACCAATCAACAACAAACCAATCAACACTGACCATAAGCCAAAATCATGCAATTTATACTACATCATGAACTTGAAATTTTGTAAAAACTTGTAGTAACTTACCATGTTAATTAGTAGACTTAGTTACCTTCTAAAACATGGTTATTTGTTTGTAAATCACACTTTTGAAGATTTTAGACTTTCACAACTTGTAAAATGATTTTTCTAAAAATCATTCTTTTGAATTTTTCTTGTTAACAACATATTTCTACACTTGATTTAACACTAAAAATGTGATTAGTTTCTTTAAAAGTCATGGTTATGTAAATCTTGTAATTAAACTTGGTTTCTTGAGAAAACTATCTTTGAAATCATCCATGTGCAAGACTAATATCATGCTTTAATCATCATTTATTCATAAAAACAATTTAATCTTTCAAATTCATGTTTACAAAAAGGATGATTATCTTGGTTTTTCACAAGATCATCCTTTCACTTGCTAGATCTTGTGTTTAATAACAATCTAGTAAGTTTCATAGGATGTTTAACATCATAAACACAAATAATCAACAATCAAGAAGCATACATATACTAAAACAACAATGATTTTTATGATTTAGAGCTTTATGTTAAGAGCTATGTTCTTATGCTTTCATGATCTTCATGTTTAACATCTTACATGATCTTTTAACCAACATAATAAGAAGTAAAATGGAGTTAGGAGAGTCTTACTACTAGCATAAGGCTAGGGAAGAGATCAAAGATGATGAAGATGATAAACTAGGTGGTTAAAAGCTTATGGTGAAGGTCCTTCATGTTCCAATGCCTCCAAGCTTCTTAACTTAGCTCCTAGCACCTTAGGATCTCCTTAGAATGTTTGAATGTTGAATGAAAATGGATGTGTTGTGTGTGCATATTGTGGCCGTGAGCAAGGGAAGGAGAAAGAGGTGAAATGGTGAGTGTGGATGTGAAGAATGAAATGAGTTTAATCTTGTGGTTTTAAGTAGAATTCTTCCAACACATAGTTAACCCTTGGTTCTTATGTTTCCAGTTTAAACAACATATCTAATAAACAAATAAAAGAAATCATGGGGTGGGTCCCCATGTTCCTAACCGTAAGTGGGGGGGGGGGGGGGGTATGCTAGTTAGGTTGTAAAATTTAGTTAGTTAAGTTAGTTAGGTTTTAATGGAATATAGTTAGTGTTTTATGTGTTATGATGTTTTAGGGTGCATTATGATATTCGATGACCATTACTAGCTTCACAACACTAAAACAATGCTTCTAGTGAAAATTTGGTGTTTCGGGTAGTGTCCGGTTGTTCGGTTGGTTACCGGTTTGTTAAGGTGCTAAATTACGCAGTTTAGTGTGCTTTATGTAGTCTTTTATGACAGTTTTGATTCCCGACACTTAGGAAAGTATTCTGGACCATTAAACCATAATTCTGCATTATATTTTAGAGTTAAAATGCTGAAAATTGCTGAATTTTATTGTTTTCTGCAGAATTCTGCAGTTTTAGTGTGTTTCGGGCACTTCCTGACACTTAATTTAACACTAGGAAGGCAGTTTTGTAATCCCTACTTTCCTACACACTATTCTAGTGTAACTCTTGGTTTCGGGGCTCATTCTGTGTCTTAACATCATGTCTGCCTAAGTACTGAACTCCCGTCAGCACTTCTAGTTTGTCTGATAACTGTGTTAACTTTGTTTCGTGCACTAATTGAACTATATTGTGTTGCATGCAATAATGATAAATAATCTTGCAACATGTTATGTACTTGTATGTATATGACCGCATTCAGAAAAATATTCATGTCATTAATTAAATCAGGCACAGTCATTAAAGCACAAATTATTGTTTAACATTGTATGGAATATGTGGAAAAGTGCCAATTGTCACATTCTCCCCCCGTTAAAAGAATTTCGTCCCGAAATTCAAGCTGCGTTATCGGTTGCAGGGCATTTGTGAAACAAGTGCGGATACTTTGATTTGATTTGGTCTGCACGCTCCCAAGTAATCTCCGGGTCATGATGTGAATTCCCAAAGAACTTTGACAAGTCTAAATACGACTTCTCCGGGTCTTGTTGACTTTCCAGTCCGTAACCTCTACAGGTTCTCCCGTAAATTGGAGTTTGTCGTTTGACGTGAATCTCGTCTGCTGGAAGAGACTACTGTCTCTTGGAGTTTCTTGTGATTTGACACTTGAAATGTGTCATGAACACTACTAAGTTATTTTCGAAACCTTAGCTTGTAAGCAACGGTTTCGATCCTTTCCAGGATCTCGAAGGGTCCTATGCACCGTGGGTCCAACTTTCCACGTTTACCAAATCGTACCACGACTTTCTAAAGCGATACTTTTAGTAAAACCATATTTCCAATTCTCAAACTCCAACGGTTTCTGCCGCTTATCGGCATAACTCTTCTATCTATCATGTACTGACTTGATACGATCACGTATCTGAACTATTCTGTCCGTAGATTCCTGAATCAATCTCGGGGCTAATAAACCATTTAACTCCGGTCTCCGCCCAATCACAACGGGGACCGACACTTACGTCCATATAAGGCTTCAAACAGGGCGGCCTGAATGTTGGTGTGATAATTATTATTGTAGGAAAACTCCACCAAGGGCAGGTGAGTATCCTAACTCCACCGAAGTCCATAACAGAAGCACGTAGCATGTCTTTCAACGTCTGAATCGCCCGTTCACTCTGGCCGTCCGTGTGAGGGTGAAAGGTTGTACTACAATTCAACTGTGAACCAAACGTTTGCTGGAAACGTCTGTCGAATCCTTGACGCAACGCGACCATCTTGGTCGGGTATGATGGATACGGGCACTCCCTGACGTGCCACAGTCTCTCCGAGAGATATTTCTGCTACCTTCCTTGTGCTGTCTTTCTTACTGGTAGGTACAAAGTGCGCAGACTTCGTGAGTCGGTCGATAATCACCTAAATCATATCGTGTCCTCTTTGCTCTTGGTAGCCTTATAATGAAATCCATGGAGATCTGTTCCCACTTCCAGACGGGAATCTCCGGTTGTTGCAGTAACCCTGATGGGTTCTGGTATTCTGCATTCACTTGACGCAAGTAAGGCCGTTACCCACATATATAGCGATGTCGGCTTTCATCTTAGGCCACCGATTCCAATCTTTTAAGTCTGGGTACATCTTGTCGGATCCAGGATGGATCGAGTACCTCGACTTACAAGCTTCGTCAAGAATAAGTGCTCGTAGATTGCCGAGGGATGGTGCCCAAATTCGTTCCATGAAGTATGTTGTTCCGTTTTCTTTTGGAACCAATTTTCACTTCCATACCACTCAACGATTTGCTCGTAAGCTCCCTGGTGTAAATGCTTCCTGCTGGGTTTCATGAATCCGAGCGATGGGATCGGTTTTGTATAGTCGTCTCTAAGGCTCGCGCCCTTAGAGGCTTTGCGCGTTCCTTGCGACTCAAGGCGTCGGCTACAACGTTTGCCTTGCCTGTGTGATACTTGATCTCACAATCATAGTCATTCCACAACTCAACCCATCTACGCTATCTCATATCCAAGTTCTTCTGATCAAAAACGTGTTGCGGACTCTTAGGGTTTGTAAGGATCGTGCATGGGCACTATACAAGCAATGACGCCAGATCTTTAATGCGAAGATCACCGCACCTAGTCCAAGGTTGTGTGTCGTGTAGTCCTTCTTATGCACCTTTAGTTGACGTGACGTGTAAGCGATAACTTTGTTTTGTTGCCTCAATACGCAACCAAGACCTTATCGAGAAACATCACAGTAAATTACAAATCCATTGGTACCGTCAGGTAAGATAAGATAGGTGCATCGCAGAGTTCATCCTTCAACGTCTGCAAAGTTGTTTCTTTTTTCTCTCCTCAAGCATACTTCTTATCCTTTTGGGTTAGGGACGTTAGCAGCTGGGTAATACTTGGAAAAACCCTCTATGAATTGTCTGTAATAGCCTGCTAACCCCAGAAATTGCCGTATCTCGGTTGTGGTTTTTGGCGCTTCCCAATTCTTGATTGTCTCTATCTTGGCAGGGTCTACATGGATTCCATCCTTTTTCATCATGCGACCTAGGAATTGTGTAACACCTTGAAAATTCATGTCCAATAATGTATCGACACGTGTCATGGACTTAAAACGTGTAAAGGATTGATTTAGAGGGACTAAAGTTGACAAACAAGGAATCTATGTGTGTAAAAGGATTCAAAGTGTCAACAATGAATAAATATATCTTTCAATATCCCTACATGATGTTTATACCCTTAAACGAATAAGTCATGGATCATACGAGGCTAATTGTGGAAGAAAGTGAGAACTTACAAACTACAGGGGTTAAATGTGTCAACATGTTTAAAGTATACCTCTGAGTGACCATTTAGCAAACCCGAAGCTTTGTAACGATTAAATATGCTCACTAGGATAAGTGATAAAAATTTCACAAGGTTTCGATAAAGTATGAGAAAGTTATGACAATATTCGTATACGAAGGGTTAAAAGCATCAACGTTGGAATTTAAGGCTTTACGGGTGATCACAAAGTTAACCAAGGACTTAACGGTGTTTGGTTATGCCTTGGAGCCCTTAAAAGTAAAGTTAGAGGGTTGAAAATGCAATAAACAAAGTTAAAACCATGTTTGGAAGGACCAGGGGCTGAAATGTAATTAGCTGAAACTTGTTTAGCTGGTTACTCACATGCTAGCGTAGCGCGAGCATCAACACCTTCTGCCGTCGCGCTACGCGACGGCCTTATCTGATCCGAATCCATGCACACCTGCGAGTTCAGCAAGTTACACCGCCTTATTTTGCCATTTTTCAGTTCTAGGGGCTTGTTTGAGCGACTATATTGATCTAGGGACACTTGTAATACATCAAGGATCATCCATAGACCTTGTTGTAATGATCTTGTGCCATCTAAACTCCTATATAAAGAGCTCCTTGTGCAACATTGAACTTGCTCACTTTAAATTCTTTCTAACTCAAGTTGTGGAGTCTCTTGGAGCTCAAGATCAGTCCCCAAGCATCACTAGTCATACTTAGTACCTTGGTAAGCTTCCTTAATCTCTTTTAATTCAGTTTTACTTAGTTGTTTAGCTTAAAGTCAAACCGTCGTAATTAGAGTTTGACTTAGCGATTAATCACTAATGGTCCAGTGATTAGTCAAATTAAAAGTAGTTATAAGTTGGTAATTATGTGGGCAATAAACCCTTAAAAGGGCACCCTCTGATTCCCACTCTAACTAGGTCAATTGTCGGGTCAAAGCTAATTACAAAAAGTCAACAGAAAGCTATTTTTTTTTAAATTAAGGCATAATTAGCAATGTAGAAGCTATGCAACCTGTTTTGACATTAATATAACTTGGTAATTAATGTAAGAACATGTCTAAACATGTTCAACCCGACAATTTTCAGTTTAGGCTCGGTTCGGGGCCGAAAGTCGCATAGTTTGACTTTTGTTTTGACTTTCGGTTCTGACCCGTTTGAGCATAATTTAGGAATGCCTTAGAGCTTTATTAGGACCAAGTTACCTATAAGTATAACCCTCTGAGATTATACAACTTGGTTCATTAGTTATCAGATTCATATGCATGTTTCCGTTAAATGCTTAAATGTTGACTATTATGCCCTTTTCACTTTAAAATGTGATTTTTGAAAAAGTGAAAGAATAGAAACCTTCACTACTGATTTATAAACTTGTCCTTAAAATTTGACATCAGTATGAGGTCTAGATTAGGAGTTATGCTCAATAGCGTAATTAGAAAGCTTCTTATTTATTAAACCGCATAATTAGCATATAGCCTATCTAAACCCAATTTTTTATACCAAACTTATTACCCACTGATGTAATATAATATTTTGGGATTTTTGAAGATTTTTATTTATTTTTAGACTGAGCATAACTTAGAGTTCTAAGCCTGATTCGGTAATTGCCGGTTTTGCCCTTTTGGGCTATAAAATGTGTTTTACAAATCCTTTTGACCCCAAACCTTTTTCTACTGATCCAAAATGATAAATAGAATATTTTGAGCCTTATGGAATTATAAAAATATCAGTTTTCCTTTGAAAACCCGGAAATGGCTCCAAATCGCCTTTTTAAGCGTTTTTAACGCATAGTATGTATTAAAACCATATTAGATATATAAGACTTGATACCTACTGATATTTTAAGTAAACTTTTATATTCTATCAGTAAATAAAAGTTTTGAAGTCGGATTCCAGATTGACCCTTAAACCATAGGTGAAATTACCAAAATGCCCTTACGGTGCATAATATGGTTAGAAATGATAAGTTCCACATATAGGTTATACCCTACTGATGTAACTTAGTAAATTAAGTATATTTACTGATTTAATCAGACCTGTAACTCAGATTACTATTTAAACTCTTTTATAACCTTTTAAATGACCAAAATGCCCCTACAAGGCATAGTTTGTGTATAAAATCATTTTGGGCATAATAGAAGATATCTTACTGATGTCACAACATGTTTAAGGCATATTAACTTAGGAAACTTGCATATGACTCATTTGGTTACTCGTTACGCACTTTTCGCGTTCGGATCGGCGTATGTAACTAGTTTGCATATATTAGCTGAAAAGGGTCAAACCATATCGTTTTTGTCTCAAAATCCAGAATGTGTTTAAGTTACCCATATTAAACAAGCATACAAGCTTGTCAGGTCAAAACCACATTCTAATCCGGTTCTCGCTTATCATGCGTTTTTTTAACTGTATCCTCCTTTAAGACTAACCGGTCTAAGCATAGGCTTAATTAAAGACCCGATAGGATTCTAATAGGTTATTAAAAACCTTCGTTCCAGATTTAGGAGCCCAGTAAAAGCTATCTGTACTTGGTGGTAAACGGTTGGGATTGAATTTATATTTAGCTCAGGTAAATACTCTTAACTTATTTTCCCTATACGGGCTTGGGATACGGTATTATAATAATACCGCTTGGTCGGGTATTGAATGTTTAGGCGAATTGTGATTAAATTATTGAGGTAACCCGCTTTAATCTGTATTGTTTGAAATAAAAGCCTTTAGGGGTTAATGACCATGTCCCGGACATCCTTGACATCATTGTATTATAAAATGGCCACGTCTTATGCACGGGGTGTAGGCATACACCTGACAGTGCATAAGGGAAACGGTATCTCACTCTCTTGTGGGCCTATACTTGTGGCGTGTCTGTTAATCTTGACTCGGTTTCTACATCGGGCCCTGAACGTACAACGAACATGTAAATCTGTATACAAGATTATTTTTATATAATTGTCCCAAGTTATAAAAGATATTTTGTGCCTTGTGCATTAAAATCAATTTTTATAAATGTTTTCAAATGAGTCAGTTAATTGTATTTACCAGTGTAAACTGACGTATTTTCCAAAAAGATTAAGTGACAGGTACTGTACGAAATTTGATGGGAGCTCAGGGCGTTAATAGGGAATCTCGCAAGTTCTAGATGCCTAAAGTCTATTGAACAGTTTTCTTTTATTTGATCCGCCTGTGGATCCTTTACTTTCCGTTGTAATACTTTGATATTATTTTTATCGGATAGTAATATATTTATCTTTTGCTTCCGTTGTGCATTCAAATTGTGTTGTATGACTATGATGATATCAACTACGTCACGATACTCCCCACTGGGCCCACCGGTAATACGTGGAAATATAGGGGTGTGACAAATTGCACCTCGCGGATCCAAAATTCGCACTTCGACAACTCTGCATATAACTGTTCTTTCTTCAAAAGCTCAAAGATGTTGCTCATGACCTTCCTTGGTCTTTGAGCAAGTAAGAATGTCGTCAATAAATATAATCATGATCTTATCCAGGTACGGCTTACACACCCGATTCATGAGGTCCATGAATACTACCGGTGCATTTGCTAAGCCAAACGGCATTACAAGGAACTCGTAATGCCTAAAGCGAGTCCTAAAGATCGTTTTGGGGATAATTTCTTCTTGTATCCTCAACTAGTGATATCCTGTCCTTAAGTCAATCTTGGGATAGTAGTTGGAACCTTGTAGTTGGTCAAACAAGTCATCAATTCTCGGTAAGGGGGTACCGATTCTTGATGGTGAGTTATCTATCTCCCTGTAACCTTTGCACCATACTTTTTCCTCATTAACTCGTCTGAGTTCCTTTCAGATCAAGTTGTATGCACATACGAAAGCTGTCATCTTTCTTCCTAACAAATAACACTAGAGCTCCCCAAGGTGAGAAGCTCGGCCTGATAAATTTCCTTGTTTGGCAACTCTTGCAGTCGTGTTGAAAGCTTCTGTATTTTGGACGGGACTAACCGGTAAGGCGCCTTTGCTACTGGTGCCATTCCTAGCACTAGATCTTTCAGAAACTCCACTCGCCACTGTGGAGGTAGTCCAGTCAAGTCTTTGGGAAAGACTTATGGGAATTCCTTTATAATGGGGATGTCTTCTAATCTTGGTTCCTTGGTCTCCTTGTCAATGATAGGAGCAAGGAAGGCTATGCAGCCTTTTTGGAGACACTTCTACGCCATCATAATCAATGTTGGATGTCATAGTCTTCTATCTTACGAGGCCCAGCATCCATGCATCAACTGTTGAGTGTCGTGTACTATAAGTGCTTCATCATTCGCAAGGGGATGCGAACGATTTTCTCATGACAGACAACTTTAGCTCCATTCTTGGATACCCAACTCATACCGACTACAACATCAAAACTTCCTAAACCATCTGGTAACAGGTCAATAGAAAACCGTCACTCGCCAAGTCCAAGTGTTCAGTCCTTAGTGACTTTATCTTCCTTGACTAATTTCCCATTCACTAAACCTATTGAATAGGGGGGGTGTCTAGCTTACTAGCCTCTAGACCAAGTAGGTTCTTATATCTTATAGATACAAGGCTAAAGTCGGCACCAGTATCAATCAAAATGGATGTATAGTGTTGTTTAATAGGGAACGTACCCGTCGCAATATTCAGGTCCTGGCACGCTTCACGAGCTTCGTTCATGAAACTCTTCCTCGTGCTTGGTCTTTCTTATGGCAATCTTTCCTAAAGTGCCCCGTGTCACCACATCTAAAACAACCAGGAGCTCTATCATTACCATCTCTGCCTTGGTTGCTGTTGTTATCTCCTTGGTTGTAGTCACCATTTCCTCCTTGGTTGGGGTACCTTGCTCAACAGGTATCCTTGCTGTGTCCCTTCTTTCCACATCTATTACACTTAAGTTTCGAGCATTGACCTTCATGGTGAAACCTGCATTCGTCACATCTCGGCTTATTCCCCAAATAAACTTTTCCTCTGACCTCATTGGTGGCCCCAAAAGCTTTCGTGCCAGGAGGCGGGTTTTGCTTCCCTTCTTTTGTTTGTGTTTGAGTTGTCATGACTTGCTTGGCTTCCTTTCTTCAGGCTTGAAAACATTCTCTCTGTTCCACCCGAAGAAGACTCCATATATGTCTTCTCTTTTACTGGACGTTTATTCAAATTCTCGATCATTACTCTGCCCTTGGCAGAACCTAGGGCATGAGTTATCGCCTGAGCGATTCCCAATATGATTCTTCTTACTCCGTCGTTGTCCGCAGTGTTGCTTGCTTCGCATTGGACGATTGCTTCAGCAGCTTATTGGTTCCACAGAGCTTCAAGCTCAGCTCTTGTTGCAGGTAAAGGTCCTGATTAGACTCGGCCAGCGTTTCCTTCGTTGTGGCTCCATGTGCTTCTCATGTATAAAACACATAGGCGAAATTAAACATTTATTTTGGAATAAATGTTGTCCTCCATCAGTGAAAGCAAGCTCATTCGCCATGCACTATAAGCATATGGGTAAGGTAATTCCTAATGAGGTCTATGCAAATCTTCCCACCAAAATCATCTTATCCTTGTAATGAGTCACATCATAATCTTGCTAAGGGTACATCGACCTTCTCATACACCATATCATCTTGTTACAATTAGTCTTGCGTAGAAAACCTCCTCGGAGTCACCTTACTCCGATTGATGCAAGCCATCCCTATACAAAATACGGTGAGGTATTCCCTTCACATTGTTCCTTGTTTATTCCTTAAGTTTCCGACTTTTCCATAGTCTTTACTTTTACAAAAACGGGCACACTTCCCAAAGGATGGGGTTGTGCATTGGTACCACGTATAGGGGGCTTGGTGGAGACGCAGAGGTAAGGTCGTGAGGGTACGTGACTTCATCCTTGTGTCCGAATTGTGTTTTGCAGCAAACGTAGAGCGGTTTCTAGGGGGTGAATGCACTGTCCAAATGATGGGGTGCACTTATGGGATAAAGGGTGCGGGGGTACTGATAGGGGTGAAGATCGAGAAGAATCTTCTTGCATGTGTCTTCCATGTGCCTAAATGGAACAACATTTTGTGGTGAATTTCGAGTGGTTACTTTCGTCCTTATAATATGTGTTCTATACTTCATGGTTCTTGATTGTCCAATATAGGGAGAACCCCTTTGCCACACTAGGCTGTGCGACGCATACATTGATTTGACTTGGGCTCCGTGAGTCCCAATATGGTTAGCCTAGTCTTCCTGAATACCGAATAAAGTGCGGTAAATAAGTTACACCACAGCTTGCGCCATGCTACCTGGGTGAATACCCGTCGCGTGGCGCGACGCCCCTATCTGGGCAGAAACTTCATTACCAGCTTTCAGCTAGTTTCCCACTTGTTTCTTTGATGATTTTTATTGTTTGGTCACCAAGTTAACACTTCTCCAAGGCTTCTAACATTGACCACACACTTGTATGGTCAAGATTATTACTTGGGGAACACCTAATCCACTTGTCATCATCTTGTTAATCCAAGAACACTATAAATAGCAAGTCCCGTTCATTCACCAACTTGCTCATTCTCATTTTTCTTCATCTCCTGCTCTAAGTAGAGGCTACCACCTTGTTGGAGGCCTCTTACCTGAGTTCATCTTCTTCCTAGAGCACTTGTAAGTGTTCTTCATAGTCTTGTTTAGTTATTTTAGCTATTTTAAGCTAAAAGTCAAACAGTGTTTGACTTTCGGCTTTGACCATTAATTGGTCAAATCAAAGTTTAATTGAACTTTTCAACGTGATCGTAATCACGATGGTTATAATCCCAAGTGATTATACCTACTGATTACCACGTTGACTAGTCGAAGTGACGAGTCAAAGTTTTGGTCAAAATACACGATTATGTGCATTTTGCGACCAAACTATTTTCGGGTATCAAAACACTTTGTTTTGATATCAAATCAGTTTCCTAACTAAGTTAAACATGTTTTAACATGTTTAACTCGTCACTTCTAGTTTAGTGCTTGCTTGGGGTCGTAAGTCAAGCGGTCTAAACAACCGCTTAGACTTTCGAACCCTACCCGTTTTGTCGATTACTAGGATCCGACCAAACATATTTTGTGACCATAGTTGTATAGGGAATAACCTTCCAAGGTTATACCTTATGGTCACTACGTTTAATTAGTTGTATGATAGGTGGTTTATATGTCTTAGGAAAATGACCAAAATGCCCTTTTTGCGCATAAATTCAATTTAAGCATATGTAACAAAAATTTTGACACTTAAACTGATTATGCAACATTATTAAACATGTTAGGGCATATAATACTTATCATAGGGCTAGTTAGACCATCCGAACGCGCAATTGCGCAAATAACGCGTTAAAGTAGCATAAATTACCTTAACGGGTCAAAAGCACTTAGGTTAGGTTTCAAATCAGAATGTAGGCTTTGTTAAACCATATCATATGAGTTCCAACACTCATTTGGTTTATAATACCTCATTCTATCTGATTCCTCGATTTATGTCCCGTTACGCTAACATAGTATCCGATACACTAGGAACCACTTCAACACTTGAACGCTTTATCCTTTGAGATTTGTTGTACCGTTTGAACAAGAACTATACGCAATCCCAAGTGAGTACATAGTTCCCCTCTTTTACCGTTTTCAAATGTTTTGGGGTGATTCATATGTGTAACCAATTTGTTTTCCAATGTATGGCATAAATGTGTTTACTAAGTGCTTTTATGTGTATTATTCCGATTGTGCAAACATGATGATTAACCAAATCCTTATAGCATCTATCTATCTTCATAGATTGATTCTTGTAGGATGTTTAAAGTGCTAATATTGGAGTTCTTGTTTGGATTCATTGTGTACTTTAATGCGTGTTTACAAGTTGGTGACAAGTTGACGATTTATGTGTTTATGTGGTAGTTGTGATTTAGATAACGAAACGGGTGTAATAAAATAAGAACATGGTGGATACGCCGCTGGTACTTCCTATATATAAGTGTTCTTATTTTATTACTATTGTAGCGTTATCCGAATCACTTTAGGATTTTGTGTACGATTGATTCAATGTTCGATTATCCAAATCCTTGTAGAATCTTCCATATCTTCATATGTTAGATTCTTAGAAGGATGTCTAAAGTATTATTATAAATCATTGACTTGATTCATATAATACTCACACAAGTTTTTACAGATTTCAAAACAGTTATTACTAATCATTGATTGGATTTCTAATAACACATTAACAAGTTTTACGATGATTTCAACGAGATTACAAAGTACCATTTCAATGTTATAAAAATTACTTAGTAATAATCTTATTGCCATATACAAAACTGTTTGCCACATGTTTTCACAATCAAGATTGTGTATTGCAATACTAAACTTTTGTCATTCTTTGGCTTCAAGATTTATTTTCAATCGACAACTCTCGTAGTTGTCAAAGTATTGCAATACCAAACTTTTTGCCATTTATTTGGCCAACAAAACCTATGTACTCGTCGGCATTTTTATGCTGACTGTTTTTCACTTATGTTTCAGGTTTCAATTATTCGAGCATGCAACGCATAAGACTGCATCGGGGCCTTAGACTTCTTAAATTAAAAGACAATTACATGTATTCTTTGTTTGTAAAATAATGATAACATTAATGAAACAATTTAGTACCGGTAGTTTTGAGCAATTTGTAACGTGACTGCCCAATATTTCCGCCGCGTGTTGTTGTTACGCGATTGGGGTGTTACATTTTAGCTTTAGATGTGACGGTAACAAATTTTATTATGGTTGAGTTGCCCAAATCAAGATTCAAGAATGATTTAATAGTTAATATTTATTATTAAGAAGACAAATGTTGATGAAACTTTACCCCTAAAGTAACTTTGATCTCCATAAACAATTGATTAAGCTCTAAGCTTGTGCATAATCATGATACACCCTACAGAAAAAAAAAACCCTAATCGAGCAACACATGAATGGTGAGTAGAAATCCTACAAAGTCAAATATAAAAAAAGAAATCATATATGAGATAAGGATTTCTAACCTGTTGAATATTTTCAATATTTGGAACAAAGGAAACCGAAATGCCGCCAATGATTTTTGCTAGGGTTTGCAATTGCTGCCTAAGCACGAAGAACTGAGATTCAATTCTAATCCAAAACGCAAACACAAACCCTAGATTTCACGTTACATAACATATTTAAATCAATCCGAATAAAAATATAAACAAAACACCATAAAAGGAAAATCATACCTTGATCCTTTGAATTGATGTTGTGGCGATGAATCGCCATGGATCCCGTATGCTTTCTCCGACACCCGAATCTTCCATTTATAGGCTCCAAATTAGCCTATCCATCACCATTAGACTTTTTGAGGCCACTAGTGTATCAGATGTGAAGAAACAAGCAAGCTAGGAAGTGTAGTAGTAGCTGGAGGAAGAAGAAATCCACGAATCGACCGATTCTCCTAAAAAAACTACATGTATATTCAAATTAAACCACCACACAAATCACTCTAGAAAAAAGAACATGAGATATTAAAGGGTAGGAGATTTATACAGTTGATTCAGATCTAGATGTCAAATGAAGAACAAAAGATCGCCAAAGACGAATATTAGGGTTTAGAGAGAATGAGAGATACCTAGGGTTTGAATGGTGTTAGAAAGGTAAAGCGTGTTTTTAGTGGAACATATAGGATCCAAATATAGCGGGTCAGATTGCATATGTGGGGCTCCAGTAAAGGAAAGAAACACGCGATTTTTCCCGCCAAAACTTAATCGAGGAGGCTCTAAAATCATGCCACCTCAGCCCAAATCTTCACATCTATCTATTATAATAAAAGAAACCAACTTTTAGACACGTGTCATTCATTGAAGGTATTCTCAAATCTATTCTTATCTTATATTAACTAAATAAATAATAAATTTATATTAAATCTTATCATACTTTAATAAAATATTATCCTCAAATCTAAATTGTTAATTTAATATATTTTTAAAACAAATACCTCTCTTTCCTACTTATCTTATATTAAATATATAAATAATAAATTAATATTAAATGTTATCCTAATTTATTAAAAATATAACTTTTGTTATTATTTTTGGTATACAAAATTATATTTATTCAACTCGTGTAAACGCGGGGTTTTTAAGGATATAATTTTTTTTATTATTTGGCAGATTTTTCAACCCGACTATACACGGGTTTTTTAAAGATACGACGCTTTTAGTATTTAATATACAAAATTACATTTATTTAGGATATAATTTTTTTTATTTACTAGATTTTTCAACCCGACTATACACTAGTTTTTTAAAGATACGACGTTTTTAGTATTTAATATACAAAATTACATTTATTTAATCTGTGTAATACACATGGTTTTTAAAGATATAACTCTTTTTTAGATCTATTCAACACGTGTAATATACAGGGTTTTTAAGGATGTAATTTTTTTATTATTTGGAGATTTATTCAACCCAATTATACACGGGTTTTTTAAAGATACGACGTTTTTAGTATTTAGTATACAAAATTACATTTATTTAATCTGTGTAATACACATGGTTTTTTAAATATATAACTTTTTTATTATTATTTGATATATAAAATTATATTTATTTAATCCGTACAATATACAGGGTTCATAAAGATATAACTTTTTATTATTTAATATATAAAATTACATTTATTCAACCCGTGTAATACACGGGGTTCAAACCTAGTTTATTATATATAATAGATATAATAGATAATAGATTTCGAGGGACGATAAATACTAACTTTATTTTTATAATAATATGTAGTTTTTTATTATTTTATTATTTAATATATTATAATAGTTTATTATTATATTTACTTTTAAACATATTTTTCTTTTTTTTAAACATCTATTTTCTTTTACATTTTTTTTAATAATTGTTTTTTATTCTTTTTTTAACATATATTAATTTATCGATTAATTTGATACTTCTTTAATAAGTTACGTTTATAATTTTTTTCTAAAAACTTAAGTACGTAGTTGTGTTTGATTTATTTCCCTGACATTCCGTTATAAGTTTTGTTAAAACGAGGTTATACTCAAAATAAAGTATTTATTTAGTATCATAAAACGGTACGATAATAAACTAAATCGTTCTAATGGTTTGACTTTCTAAACAACATGCTTTATTTTCAAATCATGTTTGTTTTACATTCTCATTGGCTCGGTTTCGTTGCAACGCACGATATAAAAAAACTAGATAATAATTGTTTAACAAGTAAACTTTCAAAACAGATTGTATGTGAACGCCTCCAAAACAATCCTAGTTATCATTTCCAATTCTTAAGAGTAGCAATAATTTTGATTTAATTAATCATCACTTCAAGTTTTACTAATCACTTTAATAAAAATTTGAAAAATAATTAACTATCATTCTATATAATTAACCAAATAATTAACTATCATTCTATATAATCACATATTGGGTAGCTACAACTCTACAAGTACAAAGTGATCTAAAAGAGAGGGCGGTGCCGGCCTGTTGAAGGTAAGTCGCACGTGACAAAGACACTATCTACTGGGTACAGTGTCACCCTCTGTTCTCTCGACACGTGTACGGTCTATGGTCGGTCGTGCTTGAACCACCTCTGTCCCCACACAATATTGACTATTTAAACTTTCAAGGCCACCCGTAGTGGGACTTGATATCACGCCAAAAGCTAGCATCGCGCCTCTATAGCGCCGCCAACACCATTACGACGGGCGCTATGGGAGGTTTTTCTTCTCCGGCGCTATATCCTTCGCGGCGTGATGTTCTCCAACACAAATCCCCCCACTCACACACACATATATACATACATATGTATGTATATTGAAGGGCTTTATATAACCCCCTTACCACTACACCCAATTTTGATATAACGCCCCTCTCTTACGCATTTCGTCACGTGTCGTATAACGCCCTCAAATGGGCTTTATGACTACACAAGGTCTAAACACATTATTTAGGGTGTGTATAACGCTTAAGGGTGTGTGTGTCATGGTTGTAACATGATCGGTACGTAGAAATATGAATGGAAGGCTACGTCATCTTCCTGATTCATGGTGGTTGGTGTGGATTGAACCACGATTACCACGGGCCAACTTTTCCATTTTCCTAAATTTTGACACTTCAAAAAATAAATTAAAATAATAAAGAGGATAGTGGCTTGGGTCATGACCACACCTTAATGGTAGTGATTTTATATGGTGAATTAGAGGTGAGTGACATGACGTCCATATGGAGAATCATGGTGATCATGAGAGTCATGATCACACCCTTTATCCTAATATGGTAATTAACTATCAGGGGTCGAGTATGCTTGAAATGTTTTGGGTATGAGACGAGTAAAAAAAATCGGTCCTTTGTAAGGATTTAAGTTTGTATTTAAGTTTAATTTTCAACAGGTTTTATTAGTTGAGTAGTTTGGCTTATTTTTATTTGGGTTTAATTGTTTAAACTAGTATTAGGTCTTTTAATATTTGGGTTTAATTATAGTAAATAGGTTTAAATTTACAAAATCTATATATTTGTGCCTTTGGGAAGACCTGGCCTTGGTCGTCGCCAACCCTGCCTTTCCTAGTAAGGTTGTTCATGAGCCGGGTCTGGGCAAGCTCGGACTCGGCTCGATTATCAACCGAGCTGGCTCGGCTCGACACGGATTTGAAACCGAGCTGAAAATTTAAGTTCATGCTCAACTTGGTTTTAAACCGACTTGGCTCGGTTTGGTTTGATTTGAAAAAGAAAAATAATATATAACTCTCAAAATTTAGTAGCCTAAAATATTATTTAATACTTTAAAAGAACATATATTCAAAATAAGTTTAACCAAATACGTTATAAACCAAATCAAGTTCAACAACATGAAATATGTTTTAAATTTCAACACATACAATATTAGTTCATTAGCATGGTAATCAACCTTCAAATATGTCATAGATATCAAATTACAAGCCTAACTACATGTAAATAATAATAAGTTCTTTTGTAATATATTATAATATATATATATATATATGTATAGAGAAAGTATAATGTACAAAACGGCTTAACGTACATAACGTACGCGACGAAATTACGCTCGTTCAGTTGAAAATCACGCAAGTTATGAAGTTAAAACCCTAATCACGCTTTGTACATAATCACGCATAAGTGTGCATAATCACGCATGGCAAAATTGTTCAAAATATAATCACGCACGTTGTAAACTTAATCACGCATGTTGTAATTTCGTCGAGTACGTAATGTACGTTAAGCAGTTTTGTACGTTAACCTTTCCCTATATGTATATATATATATATAAATAAAATATATTATAAGTAAAAATGGTCTGAGTTAAGCGGAGCCGAGCTACCAAGCGAGCTAAACCGAGCTAATCTAACTCGTTACGAGCCGAGCTAGGCTCACTTTCTAACCGAGCCGGGCACTTTCGAATCCCATTTCTTAGTGCCGGCCTTGTTGATTGGGATTTAAAAATAGTTAAATCAGTTTTGAAACTTTAACGTAACTTACAAATTAATAATTTCTTAAATCAGTTTTAAAACTTTAACGTAACTTACAAATTAATAATTTCTTCAAATAATAATACATCTTTTTTTTTTGTAACAAACATTATTTATTTCTAATCCTATTTAGTATATACAAAAAAAGGCATCACATAAATCTAATAACAACTCTCTTTTTCTAGTTAAAGTGTAAAAATGTAATATAGTTTCAAGAGTTTATTATAAAAATCGTCACTTAACTTTTTAAAATTACACCATTATTTGACTTTTTTGGAACACATTTGATCTCTTCATTTCGTCTTTAAATATTGTTAAAGAGTACAAATATGACTTCCACATCAAGTTGTTTTGTCATGTTATCTTCTTTCGTTTTCAACCTTCTCTATTTGTTCTTAAATGATAATGTTTTCTATACCTAATTTGAAAAATCAAAACCTAGATTTGATTAAACATTATTGCATTGTTTTTATATGATTTACTTTGTTTGTTATATCATTATTAGTTTACTAAGAGTATATAATAATTTTGAGATAATTAGGTCATGTGTATATCTTGTAATATATAAAAGAGTAAATTACAAAAATCGTCCTTTATGTATGTCGCTTATTGCAAACTGTGTCCTTTGTCTTCAATAATTACAAAAAACGTACTCGATGTTTGCAAACCCTTGCAAGTTATGTCCTTTAGCCCTAACTTAGTTAATTTTTGTGGTTAAATCTGACCAAATGGACCCCGCATGAGGGTATTTTTGTGGTTAAATCTGACCAAATGGACCACACATGAGAGTAAAATAGGGATGAGCAATTGGTATAAAATACCGTCCCGATCCCGAATTTTTTCGGTACCGGAAACGGTATCCACTTTTTGGCATTTTCGGTATCGGTATCGGTAAAATACCGAATTTTACCCTCAAAATACCAATACCGTACCGTACCGACATATTTCGGTATCGGTATCAAGTTTGCACAAAATTCGGGATTGGTATTTTTCGGGATCTGGACGGTATCGGTATTTGCTCATCCCTAGAGTAAAATGACCAAGATACCCTTATGTGAGGTCCATTTGTTCAGATTTAACCACAAAAATTAACTGAGTTAGGGCTAAAGAACATAACTTGCAAGGGTTTGCAAACATCGAGTACATTTTCTATAATTATTGAAGACAAAGGACACAATTTGCAATAAGTGACATACATAAAGGACGATTTTTGTAATTTACTCTATATAAAACTATATATAGATATATGTGTATATAAAACGGAACTATAAAAAAAAATAAAAAATAAAAAAGTTAAAGACTATTTTTGTTTTTGTAATAAATTATATTATATATTTATAGTTCTTTAAAAGTTATGACCGTTTAACATTATATATACACATATGTGTGTATAAGGAAAAAAATAAAAAAATACAAACTAAATTTATGATAAAAAAAAAAGTGAGAACAATGTTGAACTTCCAAGCAGTAGTTATAAACTATAAAGTATCAAAGTCCATTTATTATATTTCATATGCTAGATCAACACCAAGTGTATATATATTAAGAAACAAAATAGTAATAATTTTTAAGGTGACCTACCGATTTAAAGGTTAGGTTTTAATCTTAACAAGCTATTATTTTTTATAAGTTAAACATAACTAGCAAAGTAAGTTATGTAAAATAAACATATACAAAATGCTTCATATGAAATGGACAAAAATGTTCGAACAAAAATATAGAGAAAAATGCCCGGATAGTCCCTGTGGTTTCGCATTTTTTCACCTATAGTCCCCAACTTTCTAAACTACCTGAATAGTCTCCAACTTTTCATTTTTTGTTTCCGGATAGTCCCTAGGTCTAACTTCAGTTTGTTTTCTCTGTTAAGTGGTTGTAAAATGACCAATTTACCCTTTACTTTAAAAGGCCAAACCACAGGAACTATCCGGACATCTTCTTCATTTTTAGAGAAAAACCCCACCACCACACTTCATCTTCAACCTCCACCCACCATCACCCTCCTCCACCCTCCACAGTCACCTGAACTGCCATAATCCTACCATCAACAATATCGCCTGAAACATCACATCGGCTGAAACATCATCATGTCCGGCGAACCAAGACCTGTTGTCCCGTAGCTTGGCGCCGCTATCACCGTCGGTCACCAAAACCACCATCGTCTTCATCATCATACTGCCTGAACAAGCTCAACTCGGAAACCAAATCTGAGTCATCGGAGTTGACTTGTGTCCATGAAACAAACGAAAATCGGACCTGCACTGAGCTAGAGCCCGAATCAAAACTGGAACCTGAACCGCACTGGAATCGGGTTGAACCAAACTGAAATGGGGCGGCCACCACTGCCGTCGCTGCCGTCCGTGCGACCACCGTCGTTGCCGCCGCCGTGATTCCTTCTCACTTCGCCACGTGTCTCTCTCTGCCTCGTGGCGCCGCCGCCGCCACCGGACAGTGGTGGTGGTCGGCCGTCTAGCAAATTCAAGGGAAAAGGGGGTGTGGCTGCGGGTGGTGAGGTCGTCGGAGTAACAGGGGTGCATGGGTGTTTCGTCGGAGAATCCACCTGCATCGTCTCCGATTCCACCAGAGAGGGGAGGGGTTTGTCGGAGAAACTCGAGGGGAGCAGGTGTGTTTGGCTGAGTTGTGGTGTGTCTGTGGATGTATGTGTGTATTTAGATTAGGGTTAGAGAACTAAGGCCATTTGAAGAAGATGCCCGGATAGTCCCTGTGGTTTGGCCTTTTAAAGGAAAGGGTAAATTGGTCATTTCACACCCACTTAACAGAGAAAACAAACTGAAGTTATACCCAGGGACTATCCGGGAACAAAAAATGAAAAGTTGGGGACTATTCAGGTAGTTTTAGAAAGTTTGGGACTATAGGTGAAAAAATGCGAAACCACAGGGACTATCCGGGCATTTTTCTCAAAAATATATTAGTTACTACTAGGAAGAAGTTAAACATCTAAAAACACATTATAATCATCAAATTTATAGGGCCGGTCCAACCATTTTGTAAGTCCAAAACGAAGTAAAAACTTGTGGCCCTTTCCAAAAAAATTTATTCATGCGTTCAGTTTGTATCTTACATAATGGACCTCATATAGCACCTGATCAATCTATAAACGGGTGGTTTTCTCTAGCCAAATAAATGTGGTTTTTTAATACAAAAATTACAACAAAGTTAGTTAAGGAAGTTTAATCTATCATTCTATTGAGTCAAATAGCATCTTACATCAATAATATCGGTCTGGGTCTCCACCAAAAAATAACAATATTATGATCATACCTAGTGTTGTAAAACAAGGTCTTGGAGGCTGAATATCGACTAGTAATCCTTACAAGGTAGGTTGCCGATGCGATTTTGTTCAACTCCGCCTAATTGGATATTGCAAGTCAAATCGGGCCGAGTTTGACTTAAAAACAATATAAGATAATTCTTATGTCTATGATATTAAAGTATGAATATCTTCTTTTATTATATTGATATTCACATATTTTGTTATAAATATTTGACATATATAACTTTTTCGAAAATTAATTCCTTTATAATTTTACATGTTCGAGCACTCTCCAAGTACTCTCCGTCTAGGCTAATTATTCGCAACTCCCCAGTAGATCTACTAGGGGGCGCCTAAGTGCCTAACAATTTATGCAACCATAATTACACGTATCCTCTTAGAAACATAACGAAAAAGAAGTTGCGACAGGAAAAATAATTACATAATAAAAAGGAGTTGTTAGAAAAAAAAAAAAAAAAAAGCAAAAGCAACATAAAAAAAGCCTGTTGAAGCAAAAAAAAAACGGCTCCTCAAAAAAAAAAGAAGGTTCATGAAAAAGTAAAAACGGTGGAGACTAGAGAGAACCAAACTTGGGCCTTGAGCCCTTGAGGGTCATCTCAAGGGAAATATTACCTGGCTACCAGTAAGCATAAGCATCAATCACATTTTGTTTTTCAAGATGGATCAAAAAAAAAAAAATTTATATCCACTTTAAATATAACTTTTTTTTCTTTAAAACGGAGGCCCTAAAATTTAGAGGCCCTAAGTGGTTGTCTATCTTGTTACTAAGTTGGGGCCGGCTCTGCAAATTTATAAAAAATATATAAATAATTTATAGTATTTATGAAATCTAATATTGTAATTAACATACTAAAAAACCATAAGTTGTAACTTTTATAACACTTGTTTATATACTACATTTTTAATTGCAAACTAACGTATTTTTAAATAATTCTATATATGTTTTTTTTAACGACTATATACTAATATAGCGGCCAACCAGAAGCTGAAAGTACAAATGGTTCAAAACACAGCGAAACGACAATCATACAAAGATGTCAAATTCTAACCAATTTTTCTAGTCCAAATCCCCCCCCCCCCCCTCCGGCGGCTCTACTTTTCACCCAAATAAACGTCTACTCCTTATTAAGCTTCAAGATCTTTTGCACTGGCATCATGTTTCCATCGAACTCCTTTTCATTTCGGGCAACCAAAGTCTCCATAAGCATCCAAAATCACCATTTGAGCCATTTTTTCCATCTTTTTGAACCAACCTGAGCATACACATGTTCCAGCAAGCTGTTAACTGAAGTGTCGTCATATGTTGTTGGGATTTTCAGCCACCTAAAAACATTCCACCAAACGCTTCTTGCCCAAAGGCAATTGACGAAAATGTGGTCAATTGATTCTTCGGCGATACCGCATTTGCTGCATAGAATATTCGAAATCAACATGCCCCTAGCGACTAAAGCCAACTTCAAAGAGACCTTCACTAAATCTGCTCTCACCCATTAATTCACTTTTTTCGACGCCCAGGAGTTCCAGCGAAACATGCCCAAATTTGAACCTTCCCCAAATCTGCTTTCCAAACCAAATACTTACGTATAACACATAAAAACAATGTTCTCATTTGACGGAAAAGTTTGAACACATAACTAAGTGTTCTCATTTTGTTGGTGATAGACTCACGTCCTCAATAAAACCTTTGATATGTTATTTAAGAAAAGTATATTGTATTTTTCTCTTTAAGTGAGCATTAAAATTTATATGTTTAATGTTTTTTAATCGTTTATGAGGTAAAAGGCCAAAAGGGTTGAAATATCAAAGCATATAAAACGAAGAGGTGAGTTCTAAAAACTTCATGCATTGAAATTAAGTATGTTGTATATGTCCGTAGGGCTGTAAACAAACCAAACGTTCGGCGAACAGTTCGTGAACCGTTCGGCGGGAAGTTCGTTTGTGTTCGTTCGTTTATTAAACAAACGAACATGAACAAGAAATTTCGTTCGTTTAGTTAAATGAACAAACATGAACAGAGGCCGCGTTCGTTCGTTTATGTTCGTGAACGTTCGGTAACGTGTTCACTTGTGTTCGATAGTTCATTAGTGTTTTTAATTTTTATATTTATTTAAATATATCAAAATTCTGACAAATTAAATATCTAATAAGTGTGAGTGTATTATATATTCTGTTCATGAACTATTATTTGTGTTTGTTTGTTTCCATTTGTGTTCATTAACATTAATTTGTGCTTATTTGTGTTCGTCAACATTCGTTGCCTAAAATTAACAAACAAACACAAACGAACACGAACAAGTTCATTTCCTTAACAAACGAACACAAACATAAAATCTCGTTCGATAAGTGTTCGTGAACGGTTCGTGAACACATATATTTTTTAACAAACGAACACGAACAAGGTCTTGTTCGTGTTCGTTTGGTTCGTTTACAGCCCTATATGTCCGGATAGCTAATGTTAAAATAATAATGTATAATTTTATGCTCAAATTAACTGATGGTCTAATTAATAAGAAAACTATTTAAAAGTAAACGATTACAGATTTTTTTTAACAAAGTATAAATATAAAGAAGGTATAATGTTAGAAGACATGGGTTATTTTTCATAAACTGATTATTATTGCAAATTCATGTTAATAAAAAAAAAAGGTTATTGGATTTTATCACCCCTAACTATTGGCTATTAGCCGCTGCCACCCTCAACTATCACTTTGACGCCCGCCACCCCCAACTTAACACTTACTTTGTTCTGTCACCATGTCGTTAACTAATCACTAACTTTTGAGCTTGTTACTATACTTTTGGGGGTGTCTAAAGATACCTAAAACCTTCCTAAGATCCCTATGACATCCCCAAAAGTATAAAAACAACATCAAAAGTTAGTGATCAGTTAACGATGGGGGTGACGGGTGTCAACGTGATAGTTGAGGGTGGCAACGGCCAATAGCCAATAGTTGGGGGTGATTAAATCCAATAACCCTAAAAAAATGATAGTGACATGAACTCAGTATCAAATCTTTTATCACGATCATCTAAATACAGTTTAATACAATTATTTAATTCAAGATTATCAAATGACATGTATGATTTAATGGGGCATAAATGCAGGATGTTGAGATGAAACACATCAACATCCTCTTTTAGTTATAGCTATATGAATATGAAAAATATAAAAAATACATGTTTTATATAAAATTCACATGTTGTTTGATATTTTGAAAAACTTAAAATCGAAATCTTTGTTATTTATTAGAGAAATTTAAGATTAGAACTGGGACATAATTTGGTATTTTTGTTTGCTTCATATCTTCAATTCTTTTGTAAAAAGATGACATGCATAATTGCTTATCAATATATCATGTGATCAATTGAATACTTTTCAAGTGACCAAAAGAATGCAAACACATAGATAAATATATGCATAGCAAATGCAGCTCATACAAGTGTGTGTTCCAACTGTTACGATACGTGGTAGCGATTATAATACGTTTTGTTCTGATAAACGTGTTTTTCAAACGCAATATTCACATAAAGTGAAGACATCTATTATCTATATCGAAAACCAAAAGAGCATATCTGGTTATCTGCCACTTAAATGCATATTTGGCCAAAGTTATACACATGTTTGAAGACTCAAAAGGATTACCTGACAGTTGGATCAAAACTGCGGACTTGCTATTGAAAGAATATTTAAATAAATGCGAAAAACCAATTAAAAGAGAAAAAAATAAGAATAATCAAGATTTACTATTCTATCTTAACTTTACGCTTATGTTCCTTCCATACTCACTATCTTGCATCATTGCCACAAATTCACCGTAATCTATCCGCCCGTCCTGAAACCATAGAAAGAAACAAGCTTGTAAGAGAAAAGGGTTGACTCAGGGTATACTTTACCTCTTATCGGTCAAATAGGTAAACTTTAAAAACCTGGGTGATAACAAAACGGGTTGACCCGAAATCAATTTATTTATTGATTTTTGTAAAATTCAAGAATAATAAGCAAAAAGATGTTTACAGAGTAAAGTGCACAGATGGTCTCTGTGGTTTACCAAATTTTTGTATTTGGTCCCTTGCTTTTCAAAAGTACACGGATGGTCCTTGTGGTTTGCACTTTGTAACGCATTTAGTCCCCAGCTAACACATCTAAAGGATTCAACAAGTCCAAGTTAGAGACTAGATGCGTTACAAAGTGCAAACCACAGGGACCATCCATGTACAATTGGAAAAATCTGGGTACTCAATGCGTTATAAAGTGCAAACCACAGGGACCATCCGTGTATTTTGCTCTTAATGTTTTGTAAAATTCAAGAATAATAAGCAAAAAGATGTTTACGGGTCAACCCAGCTGGTCTTGGCCCGATTTAAAAATTATTCGATTAAAGAGTGAAAGATGTACATTGTCTGTATCGATGTCACTCATAAGTTCCTCAAGCTGTATATCGCCCAAACCGAATTTGTCAAACGCCAATTGGAGTTCATCTGCGGTGATGTACCCACTGCCGTCTTTATCAAAATATGAAAAGGCAGCATACATATGATCTTCTTGATTAATTTTATTTACGTGAAGCATTGCTGCAACAAATTCTCCGTAATCTATCGTACCACTGTTGTCAATGTCTGCCTGAAATGTTAGAAAAAATATGTGTGATCAAGAAGATAAAAGAGATCGAATTAATGTACAGTTAGTACACGAGTTTGCATTACAAAAATTTACCGCTTCCATTAGGTGAGCAATTTCTGAATCTTTTAAATCGGCGCCAACTTTCTCTAAGCCTTTTTTTAGTTCTTCTAATGTGATTTGACCACTGCCATCAGCATCTATCATTTTAAACATATTTTTAAGTCCTGCAATTTCCTCTTCAGACAGATTCTCGGCAATAACCTGAAATCAGACAAGGTGTTGATTGTTTAATAGTAATATGAAAAAATCAATAATTTAGACGAATATTAATATTATGGTTAAAAATAACATGAGAAAAAAAAAGCGCACTCTGATTGCTATCTTCTTGATTTTATTCATGGCGGAAAATTGTTTCAAACGAGATAGAACAGCGGAATCAAGAGGCTTATCTGGAGCCACACCATCGGCTTGAACCCAAGGGTGACCTACAATGATGGTAACAAAAAAATATTAAACCTGATATAAAAAAAAAGAATACTTTCCTCCTACGGTAAAATTAAATATTTGCTAAAAAGGAAATGAGTCAAATATGTCGCTCAAAGCGTTATATGCTTAGAACCTCCTAAATCGTTTTATTAACAGAAATTGGACTTTTGCGTTAATAAAGATGGTTTCTGTAATCATATTTAATACATTAATTATTTGTAACACACAAAAAAGGTACTGAAAGGTCAAACCAACTTGACTAGTCAACATTTCCTGTTTGGCTGGCTTTATAAAATATTACACACGAACTATTTTGACTGAGTTCAACTTTCAAACTTGAAAAGTGCCAGTAGATAGAACTATTTCTAGATTCAGGGGTCTTAGTTATATCATCATAAGAGTTTCGTATTGGGATTGCGATTGATATGTGTTTATTCCAGTTATGTATGTACGTATACATCTTAATTTCAGTTATGACGAAATGAATTTGTATGTAATTCTTCTTTACACAAGTTCCCGACATATTCATAATCAGTCTATACATGAACATTTGTCAATTTATTTTTCATAAAGGAAATTCACACAACTAGTTATGTATTATTATCATCAAAAGCTTATATCAGGTCGCCTACAATAACAATAATAACAACAATAACAATAGTAATCATTAATAATAGTAGTAATCATAGTATGGTGATATAGATTAAGGCCTCCACTATTCACACCCTAAATATCTTATCCACACACCCAATCATGTATACGACTCGTATAGGTTTATATGGGTCGTATCATAGTAAGAGAATCTCAGCTTGTTTTTGGTTGTGCAAGTATACGACCACTATACATGTATACGAGCCTTATATACAACACATAAACCTATATGTGCGCTTTATATACGACCAGTATACATGCCTTATATACGATCCATAAACATATATACAAGCCTTATATACGACCAATATATAAGTATACGAGTCGCATACTTACATAACCAAACATTCTCTTACAAGTATACGGCCAATATACAACATGTATACGAGCCGGTTACTTGTATACGACCCGTATATAGGGTGTCAAAATATAGATTATTAATATTACTATTTAGTATCAAAAAGGGGATTAATACTCACGAAGAACTTCGGGCGCTGTCAGCCTCCTTTTGGGATCTCTCACAAGCATTTTTCTTACCAAATCTTTTGCACTTTCCGATATGCTGGGCCACGGTTCTGATGCAAAGTCGAGATTACCTTTCAAAACCTGCTCAAATATTCCATGCTCCGTTTCTGACTCGGGTCACAATTCAATAACAAAAAAGTAAATGAAACCTTAGGATCGTATCGTCACAAAAAAAACTACAAAAACAACAAAGCAGATAATTTAGAATTCCCACCATCCCAGAACGGTGGGACCCCACAGAGCAAAATATAAATTATTACACCAGCACTCCATATATCACATTCTTGGCTATAGAATTTCCTCAAGACCTCTGGGGCCACGTAATAAGGGCTCCCGACCATATCGGTGAACATCTCACCTGTAATAAGCACGCTAAATATCACTGATTTACATATATTAAAATCGAAAGATTTACTACGTATTAAAGGAAAGATCTGAACCACTAAGTATCAGACTAAGTAGGCCTGTAAATGAACCGAACGAACACGAACAAATGCATGTTCGTGTCCATTCATTTAACTTTAAGCGAACACGAACATATAATCGAACACATTTTTTTGTTTGTGTTCGTTTATTAAGAAAAATGAGCATGTTCGTGTTCGTTTATGTTCGTTCATTTAAAACCTAAACGAACAGTTCACGAACGTAAAGGAACATTAAAAAACAAACTTAAACGAACATAAATTAACAAACAATAAACAACACAGTTGAACATAATTGAACAAACATAAATGAACATAACTAACTAAACATAAACGAACATCAAGTAATTTTTATATAAATTAGTGATTAATTACGATAAATTCCTTTGGAAAACCTATTTTTATTACTAGAAAGCCAGTTAACAATTAGTTATATTTATGTAAGTGGTTAGAAAGTTCCTTTTATGTTTAATGTGTATATAGATATAACTACTTATGTATTTAAATTGAAACGAACATAAACGAACGATCACGAACATAAATGAACGAACAAAACGTGTGTTCATGTTCCTTCATTTAATTAAATGAACAAAAAATTATGTTCATGTTCGTTCGTTTATTAAATAAACGAACATACATGAACTTCCAACCGAACAAGTTCACGAACAGTTCATGAACGTTCGGTTCGTTTACATGCCTAAGACTAAGCATTACACAATTAGGATTTATTATATTAGTTTTCAAAAAAGTTAATTCCACCTTCAAACTATCTACTTATATGCTAAGTATCCCATTCTTATAATAACTAATCTACACATATTACTACCAAGCTTATGTAGAGTTTTTCTCTATTCTAGGGCATTTGTTAATTGCTACAATCAATCATCTATACTCAACATGGGCATGTGTTGCAATCATCTATAATCAACATTGTTATATCATATTCACATGTTCTTTAAAAGTATATATCATATTCACATGTTCTTTAAAAGTATTCAAATCATTCTTATATCATTTCACATGTCCACCTTCAAACTAGTTAGAGTAAAGTATACGAATGGTCCCTGTGGTTAACCAAAATTTTAGATTTAGTCCCTAGCTTTCTAAAAGTACACAGATGGTCCCTGTGGTTTGTACTTTGTAAAGCATTTAGTCTCCAACTTTGCCAAAAGTACATGGATGGTCCCTGTGGTTTGTACTTTCTAACGCATTTAGTCTCCAACTTTTGCCAAAAATACACTGATGGTCCCTGTGGTTACTGGTTTGCACTTTGTAACACATTCTGTCACTACAAGTTGGGGACTAAATGCGTTAAAAGTGCAAACCACAAGGACCATCCGTGCATCTTTGGCAAAAGTTGAGGACTAAATGCGTTATAAAGTGCAAACCATATGGACCATCCGTGTACTTTTAGAAAGCTAGGGACTAAATCCAAAAATTTGGTTAACCACAGGGTCCATCTGTGTAGTTTACTCAACTAGTTACTTTACTTATATGCTAATTATCTCATTCGTATCATAACTAATCTACACATACTATTACCAACCATATGTAAAGTTCTTCTCTTTTCTAGGGCATTTGTTACAATCATCTATAATCAACATTGCTATATCATTTCACATGTTCTTTAAAGGTATTCAAATCATTCTTATATCATTTCACATATCCACCTTCAAACTAGCTACTCATATGCTAATTATCTCATTCTTACCATAACAAATCTAAACATATTATTACCAACCATAAGTAGAGTTCTATTTCTACAGCATTCGTTACCATCATCTATAATCACCATCGTTATATCATTCAAATAATTTAACCAACCACAAACAGTTATAATCATACCCGGTTTAAAGAACATAGAAAGCCCAAAATCAATAGTTTTAAGCGGAGCTTCTTCCTGCTCATCAGTAAACAAAAAATTCTCCGGCTTCAAATCTCTATGCATAACCCCTAACGAGTGACACGCTTCAACAACCCCAACTATAATCCTCGCCAGCTCAGCAGCCTTCTTCTCCGTATAATGCCCGCGCTGTATAATCCTATCAAACAACTCCCCACCCGCACAAAGCTCCATAACAACATGAACCGCAACCGCATCCTCATACGCCCCCACAATCGATATCACATTCGGATGCCCCGCTAAATGATGCATTATCTGTATCTCCCTCCTCACATCCTCCACATCATCCTTGGTCGTTAACTTCCGTTTCGCTATCGATTTACACGCAAACTCCTTCCCAGTCTCCTTCTCAGTACACAAAAAAGTTGTACCAAATTGCCCCTGACCTAATTTCTTCCCCACACTATACACATCCTTCAAATTCTCTGTTTTCCTCTGTAACACCGAATCCTTCAGCCCCATACTCTGCACTCGTTTAAAATTGCTGGGGTTCGGGTGCGGTTTCGGATGCGGTTTCTCGTCATGTGAAGCAGAAGCAGTTTGTGGATCAGACGATCTAGGAATTGTTTCATCCGGTTTATGATCATCAACATTGTGTTTGTTCTTACCTTTGGTGGATTCATCGTCGTGTTCCGGTGGCCGTTTGGTCCATACGGCCGCGGTAACCGACTGTATGAAGCCGTTATTACGGCTCGTATTGGGAGTAGAGCTCTTGTTTCCCATTCAGAATTTGCACCGGATCCGAAACGCTAATCCTCTCGGATTTGAACGTCCAGATCGCATTTGTGTGATCCGAAACCCTTGAACACGATTGTTATTATGATTACGGTTTCGAATTGTGAGATTGTTGTGGGACAAATTGGCGGTTACATGTGTGATTGAGATTGAAATTTTGATGTTTAGGTGTGAAATTGATGAAATGTGTAGAGTAATTGATGAAATTTGGATGTGAAATGGAAAATATTAGCGATTAGAAACCCTAATTCCTTGAGGATGATGATGGAAATTAGGGAAATTGTGAAATGAGAGAATTGGAAAACAGGGGGAGAAAATGGTGGGAAAGGTTAAGAACACGGACGAGTTAACTCACTGAATGAGGGAAATTTTTCCAAAATAATAATATCATTTCAATTTTATTGGATGCTCCCAAGTAGGGCTGCAAACGAACCAAATGTTCGACGAACAGTTCGTGAACTGTTCGGCGGGAAGTTCGTTTGTGTTCGTTTGTTTATTAAACAAACGAACACAAACAAGAAATTCCGTTCGTTTAGTTAAATGAACAAACATGAACAGCAAGGGGCGTTCGTTCATTTATGTTCATGAACGTTCGGTAACATGTTCGTTTGTGTTCGATAGTTCATTAGTGTTTTTAGCTTTTATATTTTATTTAAATACTTCAAAATTCTGACATATAAAATATTTAATAAGTGTTGATGTATTATATATTTTGTTCATTGACGTTTGTTTGTGTTCGTTTGTTACCATTTCTGTTCATGAACATTAGTTTGTGCTCAATTGTGTTCATCATTGTTCGTTTTCATTCGTTGCTTAAAATTAACAAACAAACACAAACGAACACGAACAAGTTCATTTCCTTAACAAACAAACACGAACAAAAAATCTTGTTCGGTAAGCGTTCGTGAACACATATATTTCTTAACAAACGAACACGAACACGAACAAGGACTTGTTCGTGTTTGTTCGGTTCGTTTGCAGCCCTACTCCCAAGGGATAGAAGTGAGTACCATATTTTACTACTTTTGTAAAAATAATGTTAAAAGCGGAGGACGGATAATCATGCATCATGTAGTGACGTTACTAATCAGTCTTTGCTGAGTGTTATGTGTTTTATGTCTAAGGTTTGATGCAAAACTACTATCAAACCGGGGGTCTCACTGAAAGCAACATCTCTATTACTACGGCGTAGAGGTAAGGCAGTCTACATCTTACTTTCCTTAGACCCTACCATAGTTTTGCTATCGATGGGATTTAGTGTGAGTATGAGTATGATGAATAATATCTATAAATCAATTTTAATTTTAACGAAAAAATTATAAGAAGCTATGAATGGTTGTAAAGTTTTTCTTTAACTATAGTGAAGGTTTTGTAATCTTCTACCTGCTGCTCTGTTAATTTAAAAGGTGTATCACGTATTCACGTGTTCATTTAGTTTAAAGTCGCTATGTATTGAACATGAAATGATTTTTAATACAAAATTAAATTTTACTAGAGGAACAAATAATGTATATATCTTTTGTGTTAAGTGTGATATGTAAGATGATTATGTGATTATCTTTTTTAACTCTTATTATATCTATCAACTACTATGTACAATGCATTATAGGAAATTTTTATTTTAATATGGTTATATGTATTGATTGTGTGTCTTTTTAAAACACAACACAAATTATCATGTGTTTGAGGTAGAATCTTTTTAAAAGAGTTGTATTTAATAATCTTACACCTAATTTTTTTATTTGATTTTGTTACTTCCTCATCATCATACTCAATAAATTTCACCAATAACAAAAAATAACAAAGCAAAGGTAGGGTCTGAGAAATGTAAAATGTAGACAACCTTACCTCTACCCCGTAGAAATAGAGAGGTTGCTTCCAGTGAGACCCCGGCTCGGTTTGATTTTGTTACTTCATTTTCTATTAACTATCTAGATATATTTTTTTATGTTAAACGTCATTCTTATATTGTATTGTATTTAGTATAACTAAATATATGACAAATAGTTTGAATGAAACATATGGGGTATATTACAGAAAGAATGAATCACTTGTTAAAACAACAAATCTTGAAGAAGAAGAAATCAATGGTATACAAAGAGGACTATTTCACAGAGAAAATATGTACACAACACTTCGCTAATCAGACACCTAATGGTGCAATCAAAACAGGTCCCAGAAATACATATGAATATTAATTTGAAACAGATAAAAACACATATATGCTCAAGGGTAGTTTTGAGATTGATTATTACACTTGTGTACTTGAAAGGCACCTCCATTGCCCCGTCTGATGTCCCTCGTCAAGAAGCATTAGCACGCCTGGACTGTTGGACATCGCGCTAAACATGTGCCTGAAAAAACGCCGAAAAAATAGAAAGGTTATGTTTTTAATTCGAGTAGAAGTTTCTTTACTTCTAAGCAGTTAATGCCGTAAAAAATCGGATATCGGTCAAGGACCGATATTTGAGATATTGGTAATCGAGGTGGGATATCGGTAATTTTACTATCATGCAGAATTTAGATATATATAGCAATTTAACACTAACAATTCAGCATACTCTCCGACCATAAACAAATTAACCTTATGCAACTTGCAAAACACTAACAACTGTAGCAAGTAGGAACTCATAGAGACTTATCACACTATCGGGAAAATCGGTGATATATTAGTCAAATACCGGTAAATATCGCCAATAATATCAGTACCGATATTCTGACCGATATTTTGCACCGATATATCACTAATATATCGCAATATTAACTGCATAGAATCCAAACACAACAAACTATACTTACTTGTTTCTTTGTGCTCCCCTCAAGTAACCAAATGAAGTGATCCACTGTCAAAGAGTAAAATGGCAAAGATAATCATCAATTTTTAACAATAAAACAAAACAAACTAACCACTATCCATAACAAATCTCAAATTTCATATGCAATCAGATTGAAATTTTAAAGGAAGACTTACCTTAAACACAGAAAAGAAAGACAAACCCACACCATTATCGGGTTTCTTCACATAAATCTTGCCAGGTGGCGACATATCTTTGCATAAATGTTGGGCTATCTCCTTCAACAATACCAATTGTGCCTTATCGGTTCTCATTGCAATAAGCGTTTGCCTCATGGACTCCCTATCTGCCTCTAGTGCATGAAGCCTCGCGTATAGTTTCTTGACTTCCGGATCTTCAATTTCATCATGGAAAGTTGACCCTTCAGGACTACTCGTAAAACTATCATCATAAGTACCAATATTACCCTTTTGATCATCATTCACGTTGTGTATAGAGTCAATAGTATAAATCCTATCACTTGTTTCATCCCCAGATTCCGATACGGTTTCATTCACAACCCGAGAAGAATTCGGTACCAAATCTTCTTTAACCACATCGAAAAACGGGCCAGCGCTTTCACTAGATAAACGCTTCGAGTGTTTCTTCATCGGAGAATAACCAACTATAACCTTTTCGAGAACAGGTTGACTTTGACTTTGACCAGGACTTCTTTCCAGTTGATCAATTCTTTCTTCTATATCCTTTAACGAATGTGGCGTCTCACTGAACGCATACTTTTCTACATCAACCGTTTCATTCTCGTGATCTGGGTACTCACGATTTTCATTCGAATTATTGCATTTCAAACGAGGGTAATTATACGACACGAAATCAAAGCCAAACCGACTTTCTAAATTCGTCGCAACGCTGTTTTCACGCATCAAGAACTGATTCTCACCATCCGCTTTGCTTCCATGAGCCCAAAACTAATCATTCTATGCTTATACGCCTGCACTTCACACGTCAACGACTGAATCGACTGCTCACGTCGATACAACAACTCCTCCAACGCCATCAACTCTTGCTGCTCATGAGCCATTTTCTCTTCCGAAAACCGCTTAAACTGCCGCGCTTCCATTTCAACCTCCGCCTTTTCACGCTGCAACTTCAATATCATCGACATCGCTTCATTCGCAGCCGACGCTGACGCATACCGTTCCTCCTCCAAATCCGATATCAAATCCTCAATCGTCCGTTGTTGATTCGTAACCATCTCACGTAACACGTCACACTCGTTTTCGATATCTACACGCGCTACCGAAGGTATTACAAACCCGGGTATAACAAACTTATCACCATCTTCTTGTTCTAACTCGTCTAGTTTTCGTTTAACCGATCGTAACCATGTTGTTGAGTAACCACTAGATCTTGGATCACAATAACTACATCCACAATCACAACATTTGACCACACTAGTACTTTCTGAATCCATATTTTGACCAAACTTGCATATAATAAAATCTATTAAACCACCAACAAATACCTAAATAATATTATTATCCCAACCTTTCCACTCTCATCTTAATTCCTCAACAAATCATCAATATGTGGCCCTGAAAAAACCGGTTTTTTAACTGATTAACCGTCATAAATTAGGATTAGGAACTTATAATTACAAATTTAAGGAAATGTGTGGTGAAATTAATGAAAAAACGAGATAAAGTGGTGAAATTACCGTGAAAACAAGGGGCTCTTAGCTGATGATAATAAAGAGGGGATTGCTGTTCAAAGGGAGGGAAAAGAGGAATTTTTTGGGGGTAAAGGGATAAAATTGAAACCCTAGATTTGTATTTCTGCTATTAAATGTTTATAAATTCGTGTTTCTCGCCAAACAAAGAAGACATAAGTTATATAATTTTTTATAGTTTTGAAAAAATATATTTTATTTATGTTATGTCACGTGTTTGTAAAGAAGACATAAGTTTAATAATTTCTATTGTTTTGAAAAATAAATTTTATTTTTGTAAAGAAGACATAAATTTAATAATTTCTGTTGTTTAGAAGAATAAATTTTATTTTTGTCATATGTTTGTTTTTGTTCTTCTTCTTTTCTCCTTTCTAGAAAAACCATTGCCGGAAAACATGGGGGGCGATCACCGGAAACCGATTCCAGTCAACATACAAAAGAGGCTGACTAAATTTTTTGTCTCCAATCTTCCAGATCGTTGTAGTGGGAGTGACCTTGCAGGGTTTGTTCGGGTTCATGCGGAGATTTTCGACATTTACATAGCAAGAAAGAGGGACAAGACGGGTAACCGTTTCGGTTTCGTATCTCTGTTAGACGTAAAGAATACTGGGGAGATGGAGAAGATTCTGTCTAACATTACAATGGGGGATTTTAAGCTGAGTTTTAACGTGGCACGATTCACATTAGAAGATGGAGAAATTAATAATAGGCAAGCAGATAAACAAAAGCCCAAGACATCAACCGGAGTGATTGGTAACCACATTAGAGGGAAGGAGGTTATTGGTGAGACATTTGTTGGGACAGTTTCTTTTAAAGATGCTGTCTTGGGTAGAGCCAATATGGTTAAGGATGAGAAGGTGATAGTGGTTCCGGATGATTTTAAGGCGCGTGATCATGTAGTAGGGAAGGCGGTTATTGTTAGGATGGCTGATTTTAATGCTCTAAAAACGGCAGGGGATACAGTTAGGGAGATGTCGTCAGGAGGAGGAGTGGTACAGTATGTGGGGGGCATGTTCATCCTAGTTTCGTTTTCCGATAGAGATGATGCGGATCGATTCTCTACTCTAGCTAAGGAGAAGGGGGACGTCTTTCAATCGGTGGAGAAGTGGGTTGGCCAAACTCTTCCTTTCGAGAGAGTGGCATGGTTACGGATTCAGGGTATTCCTCTCCACTTACTAGATAACATAATAATTAATCGAATTGGGGAGTGTTTTGGCAAAGTCGTTCAGGTTGGCCAGCATGAGGTGTGGGATTCTGATTTATCTTATGATTATATTGGAGTCCTGATTACGGAAGGCAAGAAGATTCAAGAAGAGGTGGTGGTGCAGTGGAAGGGACGTAAGTATAGAGTTTGGGTGGCGGAAGAGGTAGGAGACTGGGAACCAGATTTTATGATAAAGGATAGGAAAGAAGAAGCAGTTCCGGTACATCGGAATCAAACGTCACCGGTGTTTTCTACGGTCAGTCCAATTGTTCCTGTTGATAAGGAAGGTCCGCAAATATTGGAGACAGTAAAGGAAGGTAATGATGTTGGTCAATCAGTTAATGTTTTTTATACTGAAGGTTCCAATTGTAGTGGGGATTCGATTGGGATAAATAAGGAAGGTTCTGATATGGTAGGGGTGGAAAAGTCTATTAGCAAAAGGTTTAATTGTGAAGGAAGGGTGCCAATTAAAAAAGGAGGGAAAGGTTGTAAAAAAGGGAATAGGTGTCGTATAGGCCCTTTTCAAGACAGATTGATGTCCATGGATAATAGGCCCAGTTCTAGAAAAAGGCCTAGATTTGACTTTGACCCAAATGGTTTAGACCCATTTGGGCTGGATTGCCTGTTGGGTTTAAATCAAAACAACCAAGGTGATTCCTTTGTGGATAAGGAGGGTTCTGAAGACATAATAGAACCTCCTCTAGTCTCCCACTCCCATTCGATTAGAGCTGAAGACAGAGGCGACCCCATCTCGGTTCAGGATAAAATCCTCCAAGTCAATATGGATTCAGCGACGGAAGTTTTCCAAGTGGATTTAGAAGGGCAGTCGGCTTCACCGGCGATTTCGATGGGGCTCAATAAGGATTACAATTGTTGAAGAAGAAATTGTTGGTGACCGAAATTGTTGGGGCTCAGCTAGGTAATTTCCAGCAGTTGGTGACCGAAATTGTTGAAGAAGAAGGATTACAATCAGGTACCAAATGAATTTCTTGTCCGTTAATGTCAGGGGTTTGGGGTGCAAGGGAAGCAGGGGTGGGTTAAGGAGTTAAAGACCAAGAATGGAGTTGACTTTGTGGTGCTTCAGGAAACTAAGATCGTGGAGTCTGACAGATTTGATGGTAGTAATTGTTGGGGAAAAGGGGATTTTCAATTTGATATGGTGGAAGCTTCGGGTAGATCAGGTGGTTTGATTAATTTGTGGAATACTAAGGTGTTTAAAAAAGACTCTGCTGTTTTAGACCCAAATTTTTTACTTACTTCGGGGTTCTTAGTCGATGATGGGTCGCAACTAAATGTGTTGAACGTTTATGCTCCGCAAAAAATAGTTGCCAAACGGGGTCTGTGGGACAAACTAAAAGCTGTGATTGCTAGTGTCCAAGGTATGTGGGTAGTGCTGGGGGACTTTAATGCTGTTCGTTATCCAGAAGAAAGAAAAAACTCCAGATTTAATCATACGAGTGCCTGGGATTTTAATTCTTTTATTGATGAGGTAGGCTTACAAGAGTACTATATGAGGGGAAACAAATATACGTATGTGGCAGGAAATAATGGTGATTTCAAGCTGAGTAAGATTGATAGAGTCCTTGTTAGCCAATGTTTCTTCAACAGGTGGCCGCTAGCTTGTTTAAGATCTCTGCCGAGAGATTTATCTGATCATACGCCTATTCTTTTGATGTTGGTAGATTCCAACTTTGGGTATAAACCTTTTAGATGGTTTAACTCGTGGTTGGAGAGAGAGGGTTGTCAAGATGTGGTGATTAAGGCGCTCAATGAATGTTCCTTTGAGGGATGTCCAGACGTGGTGATCATGAAAAAATTAAAATATGTGAGGGAGGCTATCAGGAAGTGGAGGGCCGAAGCTATACATAAAGAAGGAGAGGAGTTGGAAAGTTACAAGAATGAAATACAAAGACTAGAGCTTATTATGGAAGACAGACTTGGAGGAAGATGAGATTTGGGTCTGGGAAGAATGTAAGAAAGGTGTAGCCCAAGTTAATCAGTGGAATTGTAGAGACTTGCAACAGAAATCCCCAGTTAGGTGGGCGTCGAAGGGTGATGATAATTCCGCTTTCTTTCATAGGGTGGTGAATGGGAGAAAAGCATCGAATGATATCCCGGGTCTTTTAGTGGATGGCCAATGGATTTCTAAGCCTACTTTGATCAAGAAAGAAGTTTTAAAGTTTTTCAGAAATCACTTTTCTGATAAATATTTGACGAGGCCTGATCTGATTTGTGACAATATTAATATCGTGCCAGCTGAGGATGCCGTCAGGCTAATTCGGGCTTTTACCAAAGAGGAGATTAAGGAGGCGGTGTTTGATTACGGGTCAGACAGAGCTCCGGGACCGGATGGGTTTAATTTCAAGTTTATAAAGCACTTTTGGAGTTCTTTGGAGGATGATTTTGTCAAGCTATTCAATAATTTCCACGAGACCGGTGTTATAAGTAGAGGATGCAGTACCTCTTTTATTACGCTTATTCCAAAGACTACATCTCCTGTCGGGCTAAAAGACTATAGGCCAATAACGTTAGTCGGGGTTATTAGTAAAATTATTTCGAAAGTGTTGGCTTTGAGGGTGAAGGACACGATGGGTAAAATTATTTCGGAGACGCAAACGGCTTTTCTTAAAGACAGATTCATATTGGACGGTCCGCTTATTATTAATGAGTTATATGGGTGGGTTAAAAAGACGGGGAGAAAAGCATTTTTACTTAAAATTGACTTTGAAAAGGCGTACGACAATGTTAATTGGGGTTTCCTTATCTCGGTGGGTCAAATGGGGTTCCCAACTAGGTGGTGTCAATGGGTTAAGGGCATTCTTGAATCCGCTAGATCGGCCGTATTGGTTAATGGTTCGCCCACGTTTGATTTTCAATGCCAAAAGGGGATTAGACAAGGTGACCCTTTGTCTCCTTTTCTTTTACTTATAGTGATGGAGGCCTTCTCGTTTATGGTTACAAAGGCTTGTGATTCGGGGGAGATAAAGGATCTTAGAGTTTATAATGGGGGACCAGCTATCTCTCATTTATTATATGCAGATGATGCGATGATCTTGGGGGATTGGTCGAGGGAGAACATTCAAATAACGGCCAGGCTTCTGAGAGTGTTTTATATATGCTCGGGGCTAAAAATTAATATACGGAAGTCTCACTTGTTTGGTATTGGGGTTGAAGGCGCAGAGGTGAGTGACTTGGCGTCTATTTTGGGTTGTAGAGTTGGGGAATTCCCGTTTGTTTATCTGGGGATAAAAGTCGGCGCGAATATGAACAAGAGTGTCCACTGGTAGTCGGTTATCGAGATAGTTAAAAGTCGGTTAGCTTCTTGGAAGGCCAATTTGTTGTCCATGGGTGGAAGGTTAACTTTAATTAAGTCGGTGCTTGCTAGTTTACCGGTCTATTATTTATCCTTATACAAAGCCCCAGTTAAAGTGACGGATGTGTTGGAAAAAATGATGAGGAATTTTCTCTGGGCAGGCTCTAGTGAGGATAAGAAAATGACTTGGGTCGCGTGGGATACAGTGACAAAGTCTAAAAAAAATGGTGGTTTGGGAATAACCAAATTAAGAGACGTTAATATAGCTCTTTTGGCGAAATGGGCTTGGCGATATAAAACTCAAAAGGATAGTATTTGGCGTAAAGTGATGGAGTTAGTTCACGGGGGGGGGGGGGGGGGTAGGTGGGAATTCCTTCCGCTTAACCGTAGTATTAAAGGATGCTGGAGTGTGATTGTTAAGGAGTTGGAGCGGTACTCTTTTAACGGGAAGAATATCAGTTCTCTGATAAGGGCGAGGGTGGTCGGATTTATGGGTTGGTTCGACGATTCTAAAGCATCGATGGCCAAGGCTTTATAGTTTGGAGCGGGAGAAAAATTGTACAGTTGCTTCTCGGTTGCAGCAATATAACGGAGGCATGCGGTTCTTCCCCGATTGGAAAAGAAGTATCTCCACTGTTGAGGAAATGTCCAAGATGCAGGATGTCATTTTTCTTCTTAAAGATATTTCGTATGCAGGTACTCACGATGTTTGGTCATGGGGAGAGGATGATAAAGACACCTTCTCAGTAGCGAAGTTAAAACAGCTGATTCGTGAAGGAAATGAAGATCGCCGAGACCATCTTATGAAGTGGGAATCATGGGTCCCGCTCAAAGTCAACCTGTTCGTGTGGAGAGCAGAAATGGATCGTATTCCTACCAAGTTAGCGCTGATTAGAAGACGGATAAATATACAGGACGGGTCGTGTAGTTTGTGCGATACGGTGGATGAAGATGTGATGCACCTCTTTACGGGATGCGGCTTTTCGTTTGGTGTTTGGTCCGCGGTGAGTTCTTGGTGTAAAATGGCGCCTTTTTTGGCCTTTGATTTTAAAGACCTGTTGTCTTTACATCAGCATCTTCCAGGAAGTAAATGGGCCAAGAAGTTGATTAGAGGGATTGTTATGACTACATGTTGGGTGCTGTGGAAGGCTCGGAACGATAGAGTTTTTAAGGGGATTAGGCCGAAGGTTGTGGAGGTTGTTGCTTTGGTTAAATCTTGGGCTTTTTTGTGGTTGAAAAGTAGATCTAGTTTCTCCTCTATTGTTTGGAAGGATTGGGTAGTTAACCCATTGTATATGTTGTAAGCGTTTCTTTTGGTGGCCCTTTTTTCGAGGGTGCGCCCGTTTTCTAATGAAGTTCACAATTAAAAAAAAAAAAAAAAAACATTGCCAACTAATTTTTTCTTTTCTCATTTTTAAACATCAAAACTACTTTTTCAATACATTACCCAAACATTATTTTATAGAAGACTCATTTTTATAAAAAGTTACAAGTCAATAAGGAGCTTGCAAATGAAAGCTAAGAGCACCCGTAGTGTTGAGTTATTTGGGCGTGTTTTGGCCCCATAATGTCCCACACACCGCCCCCATAACGTTTTTGTCCAAAAATTGTGTTGGCCGTTTCCTCAAACACGCCTCCTCAACTTTATATGACCAATAAGAAATTTCCAACTCATTTATGATAATATTATTTGTTTTATTTTTCTAAAAAGATAATAATTAGGTGATTGTTGTTGGGTCAATATACCACTACATACACCCATATTTACCATCACCTCTCAATAATGCCACATATGTCACATGCCACTTCATGTCCAAGAAGGGACGTTATGATAATGCATTAATGCCCCACACACATGGTCTAAGTAGTTTATTTTTATCTTTATGGATATGAGACATCTTAGTATTCTCAAACTCTACAAATAGCTTTGTTATGAATAAGATTTACTGGTTTCAGTTGTTAAAATATAACAATTGCGAAAACCATATAAAAGACTCACTTGGGTTGGTAATTGTTCTTGTTTGGATGTTTATTAAATCAACATCCGAATTTTCGATTTCAGTTGTGTCACGTAATAATGATAACTTTTTGTTGAAACTAGTATATTAAGAGTTACGATTAGGCTTTTGAAATAATAATGACGGTGAGAATGTAATGTAGCGTTTAGTAACCATTTAGATTATGAATTCCATGCTTATTTTTATCCTATAAAGTTTTATGAATATTCAATCAGTTGTATGAAAACGTAATTGATTTTGGTATCAATTCAAAAACTTTTTGTACGAAATATATTATAAATTGTTTATTGTAATTACAAGGATTGGGTGGGAGCAACTTTTCATAACACTGATGCACTTTTTCTCGTTACTTCAAAGAATGGAAAACAAGGTTGGATCTTACAAACAAAACTAAAATATTATTTGGTACAACTTAATGCTTCTAGAGACTGGTTTGTTATATATATAAATAAATATATGAAGAGTACATATGTTATAATAACTAGGTGATGCCTCGCCTGCGTTGCGGGGCGATGGCCGAACAATTCTCAATCAATTAAAAAAACAGTACTATAGTTTTGATAGAAATAAAAACTAAAAAGAGTGTTAGACAACTTTTTGACACGATTTTTATCTAGGGGCAAAGTCATATTTTTATTTTTACTTGGGGGAAAATCATTTTTTTTTTCCGAGGGTAAAATCCTAATTTTTAGCTTGGGGAAAACCGTATTTTTATTTTTCACGGGGGGCAAAAACGTAATTTTGAATTGAGGGTAATATCGTAATTTTGAACCGAGGGGAAATTCGTAAATTTTAGCTGGGGGCAAAAGCATCAATTTATTTTGCACTGGGGGCAAATATGTAATTTTAAACTGCGGGCAAAGCCGTAATTTTAAAGTAAGTATAAAATAATAAACTGGTGTAACGTAATTTAGGTTGAGGGTAAAAGCGTAATTTTTTTACCGAGGGCGAAATCGTATTTTTTAGCTCGCGACAAAAGGGTAAATGTATTTTGAAGCTGGGGCAAAACCGTATTTTTTAACGGGGGGCAAAACTGTAACTTTAAAGTAGGTATAAAATAATAAACTGGTTGGTCAAATAGGTATTGCACGCCGCCCATTTGAACCAATGGCAGAGAAACACTATTCCGGAGCAAAACCGTAATTTTAAAGCGTGTATAAAATAATAAATTGGTTGGTCCAATAAGGGAGGGGCGGCCGCCCATTTCAGCCAATGGCTACGGGCCACTGTTCCCGCCCATGGGAATTGTATATGTTGAAAATATAAGGGGTAACTTCGTAAAATAGTAACTAAGTTTTTTATATGTTACAATTAAGTCACTCAAACTTTTTTTGTCTCTTAAAAGTAACTCAAGTTTTATATCTTGTTCCAATCTTGTGTAATTAGCAGGTTATCAAGTTACCTTGATGATGTGTCAGGTAACAAATTCTTTTTATAATTTTTAATGCTTATGTGAATTAAAAAAATAGTGACATGGCTTTTTAATTTAAAAGCTTAAATTAGAAAATGCCATATTTTTTTAATTAAAACATTTAGAAAAATATTTTTTAGTTTCTTTATTCTTAAAAAAATAACATTTTTTCATTAAACCTAAATCATATATCAAACCTGCAACTTTCGTTTTCATATTCAAATAACATCTGCAACTTTGTTTCTTTATTCTTAAAAAAATAACGTTTCATTAAATCTAATTCTTTTAACTCTTCAAACCTTCAACTTTCATATTTATTCTTAAAAAATAATATTACCTGCAACTTTCGTTTCTTTCTTTATTGAAAAAATAACATTTCTTTAAACCTAATTCTTTTAACTCATCAAACCTACAACCCATTACGTTATTCTTCAAATCATTTAGAAACCATTTTTTTTATTTATAGAACCCATATTTTGTTCATAAAATCCCAAACCCAGATCTGAATCTTATTCATTGAATATTTCAAACTTATTTCACTTGCTTTTAGCAAATCATCCCAACATACCACCGGATATTGGCTTTTAATACCACTCAGACCATCGTATACGCCGGATATTACAAGGTTTCTCTATAATCATCAAAAACATGTCAAAACTTGTTACAAACATAATTAAAACGTGGACGCCTAAGGGTTTTCATTTTTTGAAATCTATCCAAAACATCATCTAAAGCTAATTTCTTAAGCAATTATTTCTCTATATAACATACGTTCATCGCTCTCATAACATAATGTTTCAATTTTAATTTTCAACTATTCAAGCCCTAGAAATCATAACGTAAGTTGTAATCACCCTAAAAATATATAAACAACATAATCACCCTAAAAATCATCTAAACAACGTCAAAACACACAAAATTTCAAACCTATTTAACAACTTTATTACCCTTTTTTCTCCTATAATATCAACCAAAATCATCAAAATAACAAAGAAACTTACCCGTGTTCGGATTTCGGTTAGATTTGGTGTCGAACGACGGTGGTATGGTGGCTGATTACGGTGGTCGCCGGCTGCTGAACTGTTGTCGCTGGGTGATGTTGTTCGTTGGCAGTGCAGGGACGCAAGAGAGAGAGAGAGAGAGAGCGGGATAGAATTTCTAAAGGTTTTGGGCTTTAATTATTTTATTATAGTTTGAAATATTGTTGGGTTTGTTTAATGGGCTAAGACTTAGTGGGCAAGCTAGTTAGGAATTATAAGTGGGTAAAGGTATGAGTATTTGGGTTTAGTTGGTTAGGTATTAAAAGTTATATAATTTAGGTGGTATATTTTTTTAAAAAATAAGAGTTTACTAAAAAAATTTAAAATATAAATTGATAACACTTTTTACCTAAGGGGTGCGGACGAAAAATTTCAAAGGGTGCGGTCGAAAATTCCAAGGGGTGCGGACGAAAAATTCCAAGGGGTGCGGACGGGATTTTCGATGGAATTTAGCCCTAATTTTTTTTTACCCGGAGGTGCGCCCGCCCACCTTGGGGTGGGCTTGGGTCCGCCCCTGGTGTTTCTCGATTTATGTCTTGGAGAGGATGACGATTTAGGGTTGTGAAGAATAAGTTTGTCCACCAGTGTTTTTTTTATTTACTTTGAATAATATCCACATAAGTATTAAAACAAAATAAAAAATTAAGATAAAAAAATGGTAACCTGATGACCTAATAATTACATACTATTATTACACAAAACTAAAGTTTAGTGATTTTATAGAGACAAAAAGAGTTTGAATGACTTAATTGAAACATTTGGCAAACTTAGTTACATTTCTGTGACATTTTCCCAAAATATAAATATAATAAAAGGTGTCACAAAATCAGAATTACTAGTGAGGCGTTCCATCCTTAATAAAATCGTGGTTAGAAGATCAAATACATATATGTATTTAGGGCATGTTTGGCTAAGCTTTTTGAAACAACTTATTGACTTATTGACTTTTTGAAAAAGTCAATATGGAGTGACTTTTTGGAAAAGTCACTTTTCCCTCTCACATACACCCTCATTGCCAAACATCATTTTGTAGCTTATGACTTTTTAAAAAGCCAATAAGTCAATAAGTTGTTTCAAAAAGCTTAGCCAAACATGCCCTTAATGGGTCTCTTCGTGGATATTTGATAACCATGTATGTAGGAACACCATTCAAAAAAAAAAAAAAAAAAAAAATGTATGTAGGAACAAAATTCATATTTTCAACATCATAATTAATTGTTACGTTTACACAGTATTCTTTGTTTCTTTAATGTTTGCGTACCACTATATCACTTATATTACTACCTCCATCCCATTAAAAGTGTCATATTTTGAATTTTCAAAGTCTTAATTTATAAACTTTGACCTTAAATAATTTTGTTTGTGTTAGATAATACTTGATGAAAGTTATATGATTTGAGTGTGTTTTACAAGTGTTTTTATTGGGTTACTTTTTATCAAGTTTTATATAACACAAAAAAATATATAATTAAAGTCAAAGTTTATAAATAAAGACTTTGAAAATTCAAAATAAGACACATTTAATGGGACGGAGGGAGTAATAAACTAGTTACCATGCATATTAATAATCTAGGTACACGAGATACTCAAGGAGTCTGTCAGTGATCCAAATATGGAGTTAAAAAAAATCTAGTTACAATTGAATATAAGCGTTTCATTTTAAATAGAGTAAATTGCGTTTTTGGCCCCTGTGGTTATGTCAGTTTTACTATATTAGCCCAAAATAAGATTTTTTAACGTTTTTGCCCCCATGGTCCCTATATCTAACTATTTTGGCCCCTAAGTCTAACCAAACCCCTAACCCTGGTTAATTAATTGGCACATGGGTTGCACATGATGGGTAAAATTGTAATTTCCCCTTCCCCTTTATAAATAAAACCCTAGATATTTTTTTTGTCACTTCATCTTCTTTCTGATTTCATCTTCTTCCTCATTTCTTCTAAAACCCCCTCCTCCTCCTTCTTCATCTTCCTGCAACTTCTCTCTCTACATTCTCCCTCTCCACCTGAAATCAAAAGCCATCATCATCCCTGTCATTCGCCAAATCAAAAGCCACCATTGCCACCAGATCTAGCCAAAACCCCCCAACATCTCACTTAAAAAAAACCGCTTCGTTCCCGGCGGTTTAAACAGTTGATCACAACAACAACAAAGTAAATATGTCGCAAAGCTATGACCCAAACAACCACCCCAAACCCGACCCGTTACCTTCTGGTTCAGATTCAACTGGTTCACCTGCAATACCTCCGTCCTCATGGGCCAAACCCTAGGTCGAACCAGAAACTTCTTGTTCACTTTACACTGTACAACTCATTTTTTCCGATGAGATTCTTCAGCAGAGGCTCTTCCACCGCCACCGCCACCGCCACCGCCGTAGCCTTCGGTCCGGCAAGACCTATCCTCCTTGTGAACTGTGACGAGCAAGGAAAGTTCCAGATGGATCAGAAGCAGTTTCTGTTCTTCGGCTCATACAACAATGGCAGGTAGTTCTCGAGCTCAAGTCAACAAGTAGCCTAAGACTCGTTTTGCTTGTTCATCCGGATGAAAACTCATTCAATCAAAAATTTTCATACGAGCATCATTGGATTTGATAACAAATTTTCATGATGAAAATCGCATTCAATCAAAAATTTTCATGGTGAAAATCGCATTCTTGTTCATACGAGCATCACTGGATCTGATCATACATGATAAGCTTCAGATCTGGATCTGAGATCGATTTTAGATTTTAATAATCTACATTTTTTTGAACGATTTCAGTAATTTTGTTGATTCGATATAGCTTTTGATTGCATTTCTTGAATTCTTGATGAGGCTAGTGATTATGGTCCAGATTTGTGGTTTAAATACTTCAAAAATTGTTGAATCGGTGGCTTTCAATTGCAGTTATGGGTTTGAAGATCTGAAAGTGGGTTTGAAGATTTGGGTTTGAAGTTCTGGGTTTGAAAGTGGGTTTGAAGATCTGATGTGCAGATGATAATTATTGTTTCTTTTATTTTTTATAAAGTCAGTAAAAGTAAAGGGGAGGGGAAATTACAATTTTACCCATCATGTGCAACCCATGTGCCAATTAATTAACCAGGGTTAGGGGTTTGGTTAGACTTAGGGGCCCAAATGGTTAGATATAGGGACCATGGGGGCATAAACATTAAAAAATCTTATTTTGGGCTAATATAGTAAAACTGACATAACCACAGGGGCCAAAAACGTAATTTACTCTTTTAAATATATTATAACAAAAATTATAATATATAACATAGACTTAAATATTGATTGTTTCTTAAATATATCGATCATTTACTTCATTCACAATCTAATAAAATATATCATTGTCCTAGAAAAACTATTTATGTCCATCTAACTAGTGGGTGGAGATACAATAGGAAGTTTATTTGGCAAGGAAGGCTAGGAAGTGATCTTGACCATCCATTTAGTTAATCAATGGCTAAGATTAAATGAATGAAATTGAAGCAAAAGAAAAGAGGCGCGTGGGTTTGTTAGGGGCATTCTAGTCAATCCAGCACAATAGTTTCTCTCTCCTCCAATCCCCCCCCCCTATTTTTTAAACGTTAATAACTTTTTCATACGACATTATTTTTTTATAAAAATTGCACAAAAAAACGAGCGTTTTTTATCTTTAAAACGAGTATACTATTGTTATATTTTCGAATTTTTTTTTGAAAACCCAGTTGCGTAAAACGCAATGGAGAAAACCCAGTCGCGTAAAACGCAATGAAAAAAAAAACGTAAAAAAATGACTTTTTCTAAAACGCGACGCACCAAAAACACAAAGAAATGTCTTATTTCTAAAACGCAATGACCAGAAAACACAAATAAATATCTTATTTCTAAAACGCAATGCACCCAAAACACTTAAAAATGTCTTATTTCTAAAACGCAATGGCCAGAAAATACTTAAAAATGTCTTATTTCTAAAACGCAATGCCTAGAAAACACATAAAAATGTCTTATTTCTAAAACGCAATGGCTTAAAAACACAAAAGAAATTGTTCTCTCTAAAACGCAATGAACTGAATACACATAAAAATGTGTTTACCTAAAACGCAATGAGTAAAAACACTTCAAAAATGTTTTATTTCTAAAACGCAATGACCATAAACTGTTGTTCACAGAACCAGAAACTGTCTAAAACGCAATGACCAGAAACTGTTGTTCACAGAACCAGAATCTAACTAAAACGCAATGATGTAACACCCTTCCAATTACTACTTGAATTTAATAAAAATTCATACAATTTTATATAAAAGATGTCCAACTTATAACATAAGTTCCATAGATAAAGTTCATACGTAGTAAAACATTAGTCAACTAACGACAAGTTCAAACATTCATAAGTTGTTTAGCAATAGTTTACATTTCCAACACAATGTCTATTAGAGTTATATAACGTGGAAGCTTCAAAAGTTGTGTTCGGTTCTTCAAAAGTTGCTTGACCACCATCCGTATTCTTGCAATACCTAAGACTGAGATGTTTACATCAAACATTAGTATTAGAGTTCTTAGAAATATTAAATAAATCGAAACTACGATCAAAACGGATTCGATTAGCTTTAAGATGCAAAATTTACAAAATAAAATTCAGGACTTTACCGTAACTTACGGTATATACCGTAAGTTACGGTAGTCATTTGAAACTTCTGGTCCACCGTAAATCAGTAAAGAACCACCGTAAACTTCTGATCTCTACCGTAAGTTACGGTGGGTACCGTAACTTACGGTAGCCCCTGCAACTTTGTGTTTAGACTTTTTGTTTGTTTTGCCAAAACTCCATTCTCGGGTTTCTCATTCTAACATACCACACACTGATTTCTTGTATTCTACTATGTCCATTATTATCAATAACAATGATCAAGTAACCATATTATGATGCGTTAACCACACATTATTTGACTATCCGACCCGTTTGGCTCATCTACGGAATCCTCCATTACGATGACTACCAACGAGATTCCAACCAATTCTTGACTTATTATACAATTTAGCGAATTCTATCACTTTAAGTCAACAAAATCTTTATTCTACAATTCTAATACACATATACTAGTTATCAAAATTACCCAATGTAACAAGTCAAGTTACATACCTTTAGTGCACGCCCTTCAAACGCAAATCGCCACCGGTTTGTCCACTCGACGCTCCGGTATCTTTTCCTATAGAGTTCAATCACGATTCGTCGATTTTTTTAGAACTCCATTTCAATCATATATCGCATAATTTGCCAAATCATCACAATCATGCGTTTAAACTTAAATTTTCAATTTCGAGCCTTCTTTGAGGCATTCTTACAAACACCTAACGGGCAGAATTTTATATCATTCATATTCAAGTTCATAGCTTGCTATTTAGCTAAAATTAATCATCAATTAAGCTTTCATATAACATCAAACATCGTTATTTCAGAAATCGCTTGCTATGACCCTTATTACACTAGAATAATCATTCTAAACCCTAGTGTTTACTAGTTTCCCACAAAACCCATGAATCATCTTCATTGTGTTCATGAGATTTTCAGAAATTAGCCATGATTTCACATATTATTGTCTAGGTTTTACTCCTAGACACTATATCATGCCTATTCTAACCAAATAACTAACATGCATCCTCAAATTTCAGATTTCCCAAATTCATGAGAATTTCAAACAGAGAATTAACATCAAATTTTACATACCTTACAACCCCCTTGCAATGGGGATTAATAATCTATGCTCGATTTTCGATTTCAGCTTGATTTGAGCCCTCAATTTTGTGAATTATGTGATGAACTAGGGCTTGGTGAGGAGTTCTGGTCGCCCCCCTGCGTCCCATGTACGACCAGACACACTTTTGTGTGTTTGGTCCTTATTATTTTTTTTTTATCTAATTAAGTTTCATATTTTACAAGATAAGCCCCTCTACTTTTGTTTATCATAAAGTTTGGTTGTTTTTAACCCTATTAAAAGTTACTTCTAGACTTGTAGCTAACTAGGTTAAAATTCCTAGTTAGTAAATTCTTGTTTATTTATACTTTATAATTCCAATATAAAGTTTTATATTTTCGGGGTGTTACAAATGACCAGAACCTGTTGTTTACATAACCAGAAACAAATGACCAAAACCTGTTGGACCCCGCCAGGGGCTGCTGTAAGGACTCTCAAAATTTTCCTAAAAATACCCGTAAGTATAAACCCGGACCCCTGAAACCCTAAACCATATTAAAAATCAAGAAAAACAAAATTCTGGGTTCCAGGCGGGCCGCGTAAAAGACAAGACATGTCTTACGCGGGCCGCGTCAATACATGTTTGACCGGATAAGTGTTCCGGATCCACGTGGTGTCCAGCTGGCTAACCTACCGATGACCAATCAAGCCTCTTCGTAGACTAGGCGGCCTCGCGGGCCGCGTAAGTGTTAACCTTGGGTTTACGCGGGCCGCGTGAACCCTAAAAATCAGCTATAAATAGCTTGTTGCATGCACTGTTCTCTGGTGTCGAAACAAACTTTCAAAAACGAAAGTATATCACTCTGAAGTCGAAATTTCATATATAATTAGCGAGGCGCTGCTCCGATACCGGGTATTAACTCGATCGCTGCTACAATTCAATGTCCGATCGATTAAACTATCCAATGGATGTTTAAGTGCTGCCCACATTAGGGTTTATGCTTTGTCATTCGCTGTAAAGGTTTAATCTCGTGAGTTATCGTAAATGCTGTATTAGTTACCAACCGAGTTCGTGTGCATGTTATTTAAATTAGGTTATCAAGGCTAATCAGTAGGCTAAGCTCTGTTCATATAAATCTGCAATGTGAGTCATTCTCTTTTTTTATCAAATTTGTTTACAAAAGCATGTTTATTTTCAGAATTATAATTATAGGGATTAAGTCTTTGTAGTCACCATATTACAGCCGGTATGTGGGGTTTTGTATACATTACTTGATAACCGTCACCATTGGACAACGAGTTAGCCAAGGGGTGATATGACCATAGTCACAGACACCATTGGACTCTGAGGTTACCAATGGATGGTCGAGTGACAAATACTATGGGTAGTTGGTTGATATATGGAAACATTGTAATTGCTCTTAATACTGTAAATTATAATAAATGCGTCGTTTTAAGCAAAATGAATGATTCACCAGTATTTCCCGCTGACAAAACCTTTTTCAAACATGTTTCAGGTGATCTGTTGTGATCCAGGAAAAGTGCCGCGAAGCACTACAAGCTTAAGGAAGTGGCTCAATATAAAATAAAGAAACATGTTTTGTAAAATAAAGATTTCTCAGTGAAATCATATGATTGTAAACTACCGGGGTTTATTCCGAATTGTGAAATAGAATAATCGGGAAATTGCAGTTTTAAAAAGATCCTGGCAAAATCTTCCGCTGTTAACCCAATTAAATAAATACCACGGGATTTTCTGTCCCGCGGCTCCTGAAACGGGTCAAACCGGGTCGGGGGCCGTGACAGAAAAAGGTGGTATCAGAGCCACTGATTTAAGCCAATTAAGTATTTAGAAAATACTTAATTTTACTGATTGCTATTTTGTGATTATGTGTTTTATTATTTGAATATTTGTTTACAGTATGGGTAAGCAAAGACTTTCAGATATCTATTATAAATTAGATACTACACCGAGAGAAACAGGATCATCATCCTCAAAACCCTATGCAAATCCTGAAGAAGGAATATTTGTTCGAAAAGCACAATATGAAGAACCACTTTCTCCTAATAAAAGAAGTTTGGTTATTAGGAAAAGTCAGGAGAAATTAAAGAAATCACAACCAAAAGAAAAGAGAGTTAATCAGAAAACTCAGGAACTAGACAGTAACCCTCCATGGGAAGACAAGTTAGATGAAAAATGGACAGATCTTTATATGCTAGCCACTGTAGCAGTAAATGCAAATCTTTAAATACTTGTCTCAGGTCTAGCAACCATAACACTTACAAACCTGAAACCTTATCTAGTAAATAAATAAGTTTACAGTAAACCCTAGTGTGTTTTAATTTTCAGTTGTTTTTGGTATTTAATTAGTCCCACGGTATGCAATAATAATTAAAGATTATCTATGAAATTTTGTTATAAAATTTTAACTTAGCAATTTTTGTATTTTTTCATATATGCTAAACAACATGAATGACTTATCTGAAGCCCTTCAAAATCTTAATCTCTATCCGGTGAAAATAGAGGTTTCCAGAGATTTTACTGGTTACATACCCGATCTAGAAGAACCTATGGAATTCAACGCTCCACCTCCAGAGAAACCCAAGCCTAAGAAAAGGAGAAGATTTGTGGGATGGAGGCGTGTGCGCAGGAGGAAACCCGCAACTAGGAAGATTCCTAAAATAGAAAATCCCTTAGACAAAGGAAAGGGGATTGAAGTCAGGGAAGGTTCTAGGCCAATAGAAATGGAGTTTGGGGAAGGTTCTAAGCAGATAGAAATGGAATTTAGGGAAGGTTCTAGGCAAACCAAGATGGAAATTGGGGAAAGCTCTAGTCAAATCGAGGAGTTACCATTTCAGGAGGAATTAGATCGTGCATTGGCAAGCTGTGATATCGTCAGGCCTGTCAATAATAATCTTTACCCTTATCCTGCTGAAACTCAAATTCCAATGAACTTGGAACCAGCAATCCCAGAACCTATAATCCACACCCAACCTCTAGGAATGGATGAGTGGTGGACCAATGATTGGCAGTTCCAAAACCTGCTCAACAGTCCTTATACCTTTCTCCCTCAGTTCAACCCAGAACCTATACCAAACCCACCAATGAGCAATGAAAATTTAGCTGAACTCCGCCACTTTGGCGAGGAGCTGGTAGATGCAGGAAATAGGATCAGGGAAGTAGGAGAACAGATCTCTTGGAAATACGACGAGAGGGAACGTCGTTACTAAAATACCAACTGACGAGGGATAATGGGTTTGTGAAACTATGATTGTATAATAATAATAATAGTAAAATATAATCTTGTAAAATAACCTAAAATAAAACTTTGTAAGATAATGGTGTGTAATGATGCATAATATATAAAAATATAAAAATGGGAATCGAGAAATCGATAATTTTGACTATATGTGTATTGTGAAATTTGTATGATTGTTTTGTGTATGATTGTTATTTATTCAATACTAATAAATTATATATATTAATTATCAGATGGAAAACGCTAATAATGAACCAGTAAACGAGGTTAATCAATCTAAGCAACATCAGGAGGATTAATTTATGACTAGGCAAGATATAGAAAATATCGTTGCTCAAGGAATAGCCATTGCTATTCCAGCAATACTTGCTGCTGCACAGAAACCTGTTGAACCTCAACAAATCATTCCTAGCAAACGTATTTCTGAAGATAACTTCAGTAATAGCGTAAACGGAGGCGGTAATCATACTAATCATGATAATGATCCACTGCAAGCTCCACTCCCTAAGAAAATGAAAGCTGCAACGCCTGGTTGCACTTACAAAGAATTAATTGCTTGTAAACCCACTGAATTTGCAGGCAATGAAGGAGTGACTGCGACACTACATTGGTTAGAGAAAACCGAGGCAGTGATTACAATAAGTAAATCTGCCAAGGACGACAAGGTCATGTACGCGTCAAATCTTTTCAAAGAAGGGGCGCTAGAATGGTGGAATACAGTACTTCAAGCCAAGAGAAGAAATATGGCCTATGCCATGAACTGGGAAGAATTTAAGAGTATTGTAGAAAGAAAATTTTGTCCCGAATATGAAAAAGATCAAATGGCAAATAAGTTCCTAAACCATTGAATGATGGGTGTAGATTGTCACGGGTATACTTTAACATTCTTTGAATATGCTAGAGTGGTACCAACACTGGCTTCACCAGAACCGGTACTCATTTCTCGCTATATTTGGGGGCTGATTGGCGAAATTCGTAATATCGTTAAAGCTGCGAGACCTCGCACTATTGACGATACGGTAGAATTATCTAACAGCCTAACTGACGAGCTGGTACGCACAAGAGATGAAAACAGGAAAAAGGAACTGGCTTAGAAAATTACCCAAGGATTTCGCACGGGTAATAATAGCAGCTTCAAGAGAAGAGGAACATGGCAATCTTCAAATCCGCAGTTCTGCAGGAATTTGCAGAAGAAACATTATGGAAGATGTAATGTAACCTGCAACTTTTGCAAAGTCGCAGGCCATCGCGAAGAAGACTGCAGAAAGAAAACAAGGATCTGCTATAACTGTGGAGAGGCCGGGCATTTTAAAACAGAATGCCCTAAGTTAGTTAAACCAGCAGACAATAAAGCTAAACCAACCGACAAAGCTACCAAGAAGAATGCTCGTGCATTCCAATTAACTACTCAGGAGGCAGAACTCATTCCAGATGTGATAGATGGTACGTTCTTAGTTCACAACATTTACGCAAAAGTATTATTTGACTCTGGTGCGAACCAAAGTTTTATAAATACTTCATTTTGCCAAGCTCTTAACTTACCCTTAACCAACCTTAGGCAGATTTTTACAGTTGAAACGGCAGACGGAAATTCTATTAACATAGATAAGGTTTTGCAAAAAGAAAATATAGAACTTTCAGGTCATAAATTTCATGTAAACCTATTGCCAATGAATTTAACTGGATTCGATGTCGTATTAGGAATGGATTGGTTAGTAGCCAACAATGCTCGAATCCTTTGTGATAAAAATTCTATAGAGATTCAGGCACCTACTGGAGAAGTAATCATGATTACAGGAGATAAACCACGTAAACCCATGAAGTTCATATCAGTAATGAAAGTTGCTAGTTATGAACGAAAGCAAGGAATAGTATATATGATTTCTGTAATCATTAGTACTAAGAGTAAAGAACTTAAGGAAATTCCTGTAGTCTCAGAATACCCAGATGTATTCCCAGAAGAATTACCAGGATTACCACCAGATAGGGAAGTAGAATTTAGAATTCATCTAATTCCCGGAACTACACCGATAGTCAAGGCACCTTATCGGTTAGCACCCACAAAAATGTTAGAACTGAAAAAGCAATTAGATGAATTACTAAGTAAAGGTTTCATACAACCTAGTTCATCCCCTTGGGGAGCACCAGTGTTGTTTGTGAAAAAGAAGGATGGTTCGATGAGAATGTGTATTGATTATAGAGAACTGAATAAGGTTACAATTAAGAATCGATACCCATTACCTAGGATTGATGATCTTTTCGATCAACTTCAAGGAGCTAGATATTTTTCTAAGATCTACTTACGCTCCGGATACCATCAATTAAAGGTACAAGAAGAAGACATATCTAAAACTGCTTTCAGAACTAGGTATGGTCATTACGAGTTTACAGTCATGCCCTTCGGATTAACGAATGCACCTGCCGCATTCATGGACATGATGAATAGAATCTGTAAACCGTATTTGGATAAATTTGTAATTGTCTTTATCGACGATATACTTATTTATTCAAAAAGTCAGGACGAGCATTGTGAGCACTTGCATGCACTCTTAACTTTGTTAAGAAAAGAAAAACTTTATACCAAATTCTCAAAGTGTGAATTTTGGTTGCAAGAAGTGCAATTCCTAGGAGACATGGTGAATCACGAAGGTATTCATGTAGATCCTGCTAAGATAGAGGCAATTACCAAATGGAAGGTTCCACAATCCGCAATGGAAATTAGAAGTTTTATAGGTTTAGCCGGATATTATAGACGGTTCATTAAGGATTTTTCCAAGATAGTTGTACCATTAACTAAGCTAACCTGTAAAGCAGTCAAATTTGAATGGGGACCTAAGCAAGAAGAAGCTTTTAGGATTCTAAAGCAAAAGTTAACAAATGCCCCAATCCTAGCTTTGCCAGAAGGAACCAAAGATTTTGAAGTTTATTGTGATGCTTCAAAACTAGGATTAGGATGTGTGCTAATGCAACGCAAAAAGGTAATTGCGTATGCTTCAAGACAATTGAAAAAGCACGAAGAAAACTATACAACTCATGACTTAGAATTAGGAGCCGTAATTTTTGCTCTTAAAATTTGGAGACATTATCTGTACGGAAGTAAATTTACTGTCTATACAGATCATAAAAGTTTAAGATATATATTTGGGCAAAAAGAGTTAAACATGAGGTAAAGGAGATGGATGGAAATCCTAAGTGATTACGACTGTGATATTCAGTATCACGAAGGAAAGGCAAATGTAGTTGCAGATGCCTTAAGTCGTAAGTACCATGAGAAACAACGACGAGTTCGTGCTCTTAGATTAAATCTACAGTTAGATTTAATGGAACAACTAAAGCATTTTCAAGAAACAACAATCAAGGATGATGCTGAAGGAATGAAAGGACGAACAAAAGAATTAGAACAAGGAGCTGATGGAATTTGGAGATTCCACAAAAGAAGAATTTGGGTACCTAAGCAGGGAGAATTAAGAAATAAGATTTTAGAGGAAGCCCATAAATCTAGGTATACCATGCACTCTGGAAACAATAAAATGTACAAAGATTTAAGAAATAACTTTTGGTAGATAGGAATGAAAAAGGACATAGCTCGATATGTTTCTAAGTGTCTTACTTGTTCACAAGTTAAGGCAGAACACCAGAAACCTTCAGGTCTACTACAACAATTAGAAATGCCTGTATGGAAATGGGAACTCATAACAATGGATTTTGTTACTAAGTTACCCAAAACCAGAAAAGGTAATGATGCGATTTGGGTAATTGTGGATCGATTAACCAAATCAGCTCACTTTTTACCTATGAAAGAAACCTTTAGCATGGAAAGATTGGCAAAGTTGTATGTAGATGAAGTAGTATCTTTACATGGAGTTCCACTCTCCATTATATCAGATAGGGATAGTCGTTTCACTTCCCATTTCTGGACTAGTTTCCAAGAAGCAATGGGAACTCGACTAAATTTAAGTACGGCATATCATCCTCAAACAGACGGACAAAGTGAAAGGACAATCCAAACTCTGGAAGACATGCTCAGAGCATGTGTAATAGATTTTGGTGGAAATTGGGACGACCATTTACCTTTAATTGAATTCTCCTATAACAATAGTTATCATGCAAGCATCGAAACTGCCCCATTCGAGGCACCGTATGGAAGAAAGTGCAGAACTCCAGTTTGTTGGGCAGAAATAGGAGAAAGTCAATTGTCAGGTCCTGAAATAGTGCAAGAAACAACCGACAAGATTACTCAAATCAAGGAAAGATTAAAAACCGCTAGAGATCGTCAAAAGAGTTATGCAGACAATAGACGGAAGCCGTTGGAATTCCAAGTTGGAGACAAAGTACTATTAAAAGTTTCTCCTTGGAAAGGAGTAGTTCGATTCGGTAAGAAAGGAAAGCTAAGTCCAAGATACGTAGGACCATTTCAGGTGATCCAACGTATAGGACCAGTTGCTTATCGTTTACAACTACCAGAAGAGTTAGCTGGAGTACATGAAGTATTTCATGTATCCAATCTCAAGAAATGCCTATCAGGCGAATCTTTGGTAGTACCTCTCCAAGATATAAAAGTAAACGAAAAATTAAAATTTGTTGAGAAACCTCTTCAGATAGAAGACAGAAAGGTGAAATTTCTCAAACACAAACAGTTAGAACTTGTCAAGGTCAAGTGGGATTCAAAGAGAGGACCCGAATACACTTGGGAGCTGGAATCGGAAATGAAACGAAAGTATCCTCACTTATTCCAATGAATCTCGAGGACGAGATTTTAAATAAGGTGGGGAGGATGTAAGGACTCTCAAAATTTTCCTAAAAATACCCGTAAGTATAAACCCGGACCCCTGAAACCTTAAACCATATTAAAAATCAAGAAAAACAAAATTTTGGGTTCCAGGCGGGCCGCGTAAAAGACAAGACATGTCTTACGCGGGCCGCGTCAATACATGTTTGACCGGATAAGTGTTCCGGATCCACGTGGTGTCCAGCTGGCTAACCTACCGATGACCAATCAAGCCTATTCGTAGACTAGGCGGCCTCGCGGGCCGCGTAAGTGTTAACCTTGGGTTTACGCGGGCCGCGTGAACCCTAAAAATCAGCTATAAATAGCTTGTTGCATGCTGTAACACCCTAGTTATTATTTTAAGGTTTTCGTATAGTTTACGGAACCAACAATGTAATTACAGTTACATGTACTTTGAAAAACACGGTTAATTTAAAGCTTTTACAAATTAAAAGTTTACAACATAATGTAATTTAGTTTGTCATTTAAAAGTAACAACGAAACAGTGTGCGGAAGCTTGATTCTTGATTGTGTTCGGTTCCTTGTTGAGCTTGATTGTCATCCGGAGTTCCAAATTATTCCTACATTTCATAAACCATGAAATGATTAGTTATACAAGCTTAAAATGAGTTTAGAACAAGTCCGGATACGAAAACGGACAAGAAAATTAAATTTGCCAACTATGGGTTCTCACGCGGGCCGCGACAAAGACACCTTAGTCTTACGCGGGCCGCGTCATATCGTCGCGTGCCGCGACAGATTCCTGGTCAGCCGTCACGTGGCGCGGCAGATAGGGTTTTCCAGCGAGTTCAGATCTGGGTCCTGCATTTTCAACAACGTCTGTTTTTACGGAAACGGCCATAACTTCTTCGTTATTAATCCGTTTTACCCGATTCTTTTTCCTACGAGACCGTAATTTAATTCTCCATCCAATGGAGTTGAAATCAAACATCCTACATAATAAAATTTCAGATTTTAATTCTTCGGCTAATTACCCTTTTTACCGACTTTTGACCCGTTCGTGATTTCATCATCAAACATGGTTGTGACCCTTGTTTCTTCTGTAAAACATGTTATTATAATTATTTCCTATTATACAAGGTTCAATTCACTGGTCATTACACATTCTTAACCCGTTTCGCTAAGACTTCTATTTTGACCCGTTAAGGGTATTTAGGCATATTTTGATCATGAAACATTCTCATGCGTTTCTAGCGTTATTATGCAACATTTCTTATCAAGTAATCTTCCACCACAACTATATTTGTGGTGGACTTAATGAGGCGATCTATATAATCTGAGTTTTTCTCGTCGGATTACTAATTTACGACAAAGACTTATATAGGGTCGTTTGACCAAAGGCCTACATCTTTCGCTTCTCATACTTATTCTAATTACTTATTTGATCATAAAACTAGTTTCAAAACTACCTTTAAAGGTCGTTTGTCCAATTTAGCTTATAAGGGCGTTTTGGTCGATTTTGGTCCTTCTTTTACAATGAAGGACTCTCACCAATTATTCGACCAAAATAGCACTTTTAACTACAACATAAATATGCGTACTTGGCTCGGATCAACAAATAGACCCGATTTATACCTCGCTTTTATTATCACATTTTCTATGGCGACTGGAGTATCCGAATCGCTAAACGCTCCTGATAACACAAGACTTGACAACCACATTAGTCGATATTGTCAAATGGAGTTATCACGCCATTTGACCCGTTTGGCCTATATGACCAAGCATCTTCATAAGTAGCAAAACATGGTTAATAATTACCAATTTTCCTATCCGACCCATTTCGGATTTTTGCCACTAAACTCCTTTTTAACTACAATTTACTTTAGTCGGTACTTGACTAAATTTCCATCTCTACTTATTTTCTCGTTATTAGTTGTACTTACAAGTGATCTTAAAGAAAACTCATTAGTTATTAGTCATTACATGACCAATTTACCATTTTGCCTCTTTCACCATTAATCATGGTTTAAAACATTTTATTAGTTCCGACTCATTTCATTTCGTGTCGGAACCCATGTTTCGAACCTAATCCTTTATTGTATTCATTGCTTATAAAATAAACACATATACTACAAGTGGGTGTAAGTTTTACTTACCTTGCATCCGAAACACGCTTTTACTTCACACTTGATTCGTTTGACCCGCTCACTCATCAAGCTTCCACCTAGCTCGTCAAGAGTCAAACTATCATCATGATTCGTAAGACGGTTAGATTAGTCATCATTATTATGACTATTTTGTCCTACGGATTGTATGTCGAAACTACTTTTCGACTTCAATGTTGGTTTATTTGACTTTCGATAGTCAACTAACTTTAATCATATTATACACACAATAAGTTCAATCAACATTAGAACCCATATTATTCCGTATTACACGTAGTTAGTCGAGTTAGCCAATTACGCGTTTCTTTCATAATTTCATTATGTCAACATTCATTCGGGCATTTTAACAAACACCTAATGTGCATAATATTACTTATTTACTAACTAGTTCATAACTAGTTATCTTTACCAAGATTTGCATCAACACATTCAAACCTCTAAGTCTAGTGTTCATGAACTACATCAAAAACTTATATCATAACCTCAATATTCATCAATCTTACATTCTAATATGAGTGTTCATCATATTAACATAAAACCCACTTAACTTTTCAATGGATCATTATGAATTTCATAGATTATCCAACAATCTAACATGTTATTGACTAGGGTTTACTCCTAGACATCATATTACTTCAAGATTCACTCATGCATGACACAATCAAGCTCAATTTCAGTTTCTTACAAATAACCTAGAATTTAAGATGGATCAAAACATCAAAATTTTACATACCTTGTGATCCTTTCAACTAGGTGTTCACGAATTTGTGCTTGAAATTCGATTTGGAGCTGATTTGAACCCTTAATTTGATCAAGTTTGGCATGCACTAGGGCTTGGTGGGGAGCTTGTGTCGCCCCTGTGTTCTTGTTCGACCAGACACCCCTAAAGTGGGTGTTTGGTTTGTTTTAATTCTTGTTTTTAATAAAAACAAGTCTCAAGTTTAACAAGTTTGGCCCCTCCATTTTCCTTAGTTCATAATTTAAGTGTTTTAACCCACTCATAAGTCACTTTCTAACTAGGTTAGAATTATTCCTAGTTAGCTTAGTAGGTTCAGGAAGCCGTAACCCGTTTTACTTTAAGTCCCGTTAAATCGGGCCTTTTATCATCCTATTTTCTTGAAGCTCTTATTTACTTTAAATAAATATTAGGATTATTCAATAAATTCCTAATACTTGCCGGTTTACTTTTACCAATAACGGTACTTTCCCCGTCTCTAGTATTAACGGGGTTTAATTACCAAACCCGTTTTCGGGGTATTACACATGCATTGTTCTCTGGTGTCGAAACAAACTTTCAAAAACGAAAGTATATCACTCTGAAGTCGAAATTTCATATATAATTAGCGAGGCGCTGCTCCGATACCGGGTATTAACTCGATCGCTGCTACGATTCAATGTCCGATCGATTAAACTATCCAATGGATGTTTAAGTGCTGCCCACATTAGGGTTTATGCTTTGTCATTCGTCGTTAATTCGATGGATGTTTAAGTATTGCACTTTGTCATTCGCTGTGAAGGTTTAATCTCGCGAGTTATCGTAAATGTTGTATTAGTTACTAATCGAGTTCGTGTGCATGTTATTTAAATTAGGTTATCAAGGCTAATCAGTAGGCTAAGCTCTGTTCATATAAATCTGCAATGTGAGTCATTCTCTTTTTATCAAATTTGTTTACAAAAGCATGTTTATTTTCAGAATTATAATTACAGGGATTAAGTCTTTGTAGTCGCCATATTACAGCCAGTATGTGGGGTTTTGTATACATTACTTGATAACCATCACCATTGGACAACGAGTTAGCCAAGGGGTGATATGACCATAGTCACAGACACCATTGGACTCTGAGGTTACCAATGGATGGTCGAGTGACAAATACTATGGGTAGTTGGTTGATATATGGAAACATTGTAATTGCTCTTAATACTGTAAATTATAACAAACGCGTCGTTTTAAGCAAAATGAATGATTCACCAGTATTTCCCGCTGACAAAACCTTTTTCAAACATGTTTCAGGTGATCTGTTGTGATCCAGGAAAAGTGCCGCGAAGCACTACAAGCTTAAGGAAGTGGCTCAATATAAAATAAAGAAACATGTTTTGTAAAATAAAGATTTCTCAGTGAAATCATATGATTGTAAACTACCGGGGTTTATTCCGAATTGTGAAATAGAATAATTGGGAAATTGCAGTTTTAAAAAGATCCTGGTAAAATCTTCCGCTGTTAACCCAATTAAATAAATACAACGGGATTTTCTGTCCCGCGGCTCCTGAAACGGGTCAAACCGGGTCAGGGGCCGTGACAGCTGCCGCCCCTGGGACCCCGCTACCAGGGGCGCTGCCCCCGGCCCCCTGCCAAGATCGTAAAACGGAATGACTAAATCAAAAACCCAGATCGTAAAAATGAAATTACAGAATTTCTTACATGGATCGAAGTGATTTCTTCAACAATTGACGAAGTTTGAATGATAGAAACACTTATCAGTGCTCGAATCGAACGAATCGAGTGATTATATCCAAAATCACCGGAAAAACAAGATTTTTTATGAAATTAAACTGGGTTTTCTTCAAAAAATCTGAAGAACACGTTGATCGGGTGTTTGAATCATTGATTTGTGATGAAAATCGCACTATAAATGTAGTGATTATTGAGATAGAAAGTGAAGAAATGGTTGAAGATGGTGGGTTTTGAAAATGGTGGGTTTTGAAGTTACTGGGTTTTGAAAAGGAAGAAGAAAGGGTTGGATTGACTAAAATACCCTTCCTCTTTATTTTAAATGTTGCCACATGTCCTAATCCTATTGCTTCCTACACTTCCTAGCCAAAATAAACTTTCTATTTGATCTTTTCCCTCTAACTAGTATGGCAAACAAGCAAATATCAGGTGTTATATCCTATCACGAATGGCAAATCCAAGATTTTTAACTAGTGGGAGCAAAAATGGGTTTGTTTAGTGGTAGATCCATAATTTTTTTTACAGGAGGTTGCTTTTGGTATATTCTCACTAATTTTTTTGAAATCATTCAAGGTTTTCACTAACTTTTTCTATTTTTTTTCCAAACCAAGAGGGTTCCTGCGAACCCGGAAACTCCCTAGATCCGCCACTGGGTTTTGTTAAAATAAATTGGTTAAAACAGGTCAAAAGGTGCTGGTAAAAACATGTTGAAACGAGTTACGTACAATCTTATTCACACTTCCTTTAATCTGAACAATTAATCTACATATATGTCTATGTTGAGACTTAAACATTACTTGTTATACCGCTACACATTCATACCGCTAGGTTACACCGCTACAAACCCTTGGTTATATACACACAAAAAGTATTTGTGTTATTATAGTAACTAGTAATAAGACCCGCGCGCGTTGCGGCGTGGTTGCTTCGCAAATATCGAACGGATTAGTCAAAGCATTATATGATGTGCTACTAACCATATGAAAACGCACGTTCTGACGTATCCGATTGAACTCAATGTATCCTATAGTTGCATTGCGATTGGATCAAAACGTAACGTAAATCGAATTTATATCGTACAATCATAACGTATTATACGCGACCTGACTAACTCGAATTTATATCGGCAAGCCAAAAACTCTCGAGGGGGTCAAAGTGGCATTTACAAAGTTCATAAAAAGTTAAGTGGTTAAAAATTGCATTTCCTAAACTTAAGGACTAAGAAAGGGTAAAGATAAAATTTGATAAAGTTTTGGGGTAAGAAGGAAACTATAACAAAGTTGGGGCTAAAAAGGAAACTACCGCAAAGTTGGGATGTCAAAAGCAAACTATTTGTAAAATGGAGTAGTAGTTTAGTGACTAAATTTGTCAATTTATGAAACTTTGAAGGTACAAAGTTAAGGGACTAAAATTGCAATATTGTGAAAATATGGAGGAGAGGGAGGTAAAGCCTGTGGGGTTTCCACCTGCTTTGTCTTTTAAGAGTATGTATAATATATAATAGACAAAATTGCAGAAAACAACCTTTATGTATACCCCAAACTGCACTTTATACCTTTCACTATGAAATCCGTCAAAACCAACCTTTACGTTCATGTTTTGTTACACATCACAACCTTTACACCAAACCTAGTCAAAAAAGTCAGTTAAATGGCCTCACATGCGATGCACATGAGGGCATTTAAGTCATTTCCCTTTCTAATTTTAATATTCATTTAAACTAATGAAACCTTAAATGCATAATGTTCATCTTCTTCCCAGATCATCAACTTGTTCACCACCACTGCCACCCATCCCCACCCCTCTGAAACAGAACCACACCTAGGTGCCAAAATCTATCTACAGAGACTGTTATTATGCCAAAATACAATTTACCTTATTCAAGTGTAATTATGAAGTGTTACCAGAAAATCCAAAGGTAAGTGCAAAAATTGGGTATTCAAAATTAATAACACAAAAATGATTCAGATCCATACTTCACTGCAACAAACTATCCAACTAGTAGATTATAATAATTGTGAGCATCCCCAAACCGATAATCCTGAAATAAACAAAACATCTGTAAGTTTCTATAGACTATCAAATTCAAATCATATGAAAAACACAATCAAATCAGATCATGTAGAAACCGTATTACAGTGACAATGCAGAAGAAACACAATAAAAGGGAAATATATAATTGATTAAGAAGAGGAAGAAGGAGGATATGTAATTGCAGAACCGATTCTGCAAAATCAGAAGTGATTACACGAACAACATCATCCAACAGATTACAAACAAAAACAATACAAATTTAGATCGGGATCCAGTTCGAAGCTAAGGTTAGTCAAATTGATGATCGAAAAAAAGTTTAATTAATAAAATAAGGATTTGGTGATAGTTGGTGATGCAGATAATCAACACCGATGTAACAATATGTGATAAACAAATCCGAAAACCACCGGAAAACATGATGGTGTTCAATGGCCGGACCACCGGCGAGTCCGCCTCTGGCGGTGGAAGATATCTGGCCGCGAAACAAGTGTTCCCAGTGGAAGATTACAAGGAGAAAATCTCACAACGCCTTATTGAAGCGACGCATATGAATGATCTTAAAGTGGCACTCGATTGGTTGGCGGACCCGTTTGTTGATGTGAATTTCATTGGAAAGGTGTGCTTGAATTCGAAGAAAACAGAAATCGTGTTGCACGATGAGTCTTCGAGTGAGGTTCGAGTCGAATTTGAGGAGTTCAAGACGGATGTTACTGCTTTGTTTCTCGCTGCTCATGCTGGAATTAGGGTTTGGTTAATGGAGGGGGATGAAGATGACAAGGGGATGAAGATGAACAACCTGCTATTTTATTTATGGTTTATATAAAACAAAAAGACATTAAAAAGATATGTGAAATGACTATAATGCCCTCATGTGCAACACATGTGAGGGCATTTAACCAAGATAACAAACGAGGTTAGTGGTAAATGTTGACTTTGTAGCAAAACATGAACGTAAAGGTTGGTTTTGGCGGATTTCATAGTGAAAGGTATAAAGTGCAGTTTGGGGTATACATAAAGGTTGTTTTCTGCAATTTTGTCTATATAATAAAAGGTATCACAAAAATAGAGAGTTTTAACACATCAACATGCTTCTTTTTTAATAATAAAATTGTGGCTAGAAGCCTAGAAGCATAAGTATTTAATGTGTTTTTACGTGGGTATTTGATAACCATGTATGTAGGTATGTAGGAGTAGAATCACATTTTCAAAACCATAATTGATTGATTAGTTTACATAATATTCTTTGATTCTTTTATGTTTACGTATGTATCACATATATTAATAATCTTGTTACAAATGAATGTAATCTGGTTCAATATTTTTAATTAGTTGGAGAAAAACTGTTCTGTTAAAATGGTTTGTTTAAAACGGGTTAAGAGGTTTCGGAGAAAAAAAAAACATGTCAAAACCAATAAATTACAATCTTACTCATAACAATTAAAATTTACATCAATAATAATAACAACTAGTATTGAGGACCCGCATGTTGCGACGGATTCTTAATCGTATACGTAATTTTGATAAACTACAAGATCATCCGTGTAATTAGTTCCGGTTAACAAGTTAATAACAAATATATACATTTTATATGTAAAATAAATAACTCAAACAAATATACATGTCATCAGCTTCGACATATCTAGTTTATATCCATCTTCACCACCGTAGAAGACAAAAAAAAAAAAAAAAAAAAAAAAAAAAAACTAAGTTGGGTTTAATTTTGTATAGGCCAGGGCCATGTTCGATGATTCACAAAAAGTCAACGGCCATGGTAGAAAAAAATGGGCCTAACGTTGTTCACAAGTAAAACACACCTATAAATGTTTATCAGACATGCTAACTCACGGTTTATTCGAGTGATAAGCTTTCACCTAGTTTCACACAACACTTTCGTTTTAAATAGGGTTATTGGATTTTATCATTCCCAACTATTGGATATTGGCCGTTGTCACTCTCAATAATCACTTTGACTCCCACCACTAATAACTTAACACTTTGTGTGTTGTGTCGCTCCGGTTGAGTAGTTTTTGGCTCTCCTTTTGTCTTTTATGAGTATATTCACATGCAGTCATTCGTAATTCACAAAGTGTTATCCTAATATCACTAATAACACAAGTCAAACACTAAAAATGTTCACCTACGGAGTAACACAACACACAAAGTGTTAAGTTAATAGTGGTGGAAGTTAAAATGATAGTTGGAAGTCACAATGACCAATACCCAATAGTTGTGAGTGTTAAAATCCAATAACCCTTTTAAATATACCACTTCAAACACCATCTATATTTTATTAATCCTGGCTTCAAATGTTGTCTGCCCCAATTTTCTTAGACAAAAATAGAAAAGAAAAAGAAAAAAAAAAGTGGTCATATTTTATCATCTGATTGGAATGTCTAGAATTGAATAGTGATTTTGTGAGAGGAGGCAAATTATTATATATATCAAATTACAACGTTGGTTTGCGCTAGGATGGTTTTTGATGTCAACACATTGACCACCGAACTTTTTGCTTCTTATCCATTGACCACTAATGCTTGAGGTTTCTTTCTTGAAGCATCTCCTACCTTTTCAAACCCATTTGGCCATTTGTCTTTCTTTTTTTCTTGCACATTCACCTAGTGAAATAGAGAGAGATCTGAATCAAATCTGCAAACACCCAACTTCATCCCTTTTTTTTTTTTAACTCAACTAGGTCTATAAAAAACAAGACTTTGAGTCTGCAAACAGATTTGCAAACGAAATTAGTCAAATACCAAATAAAAGTCTTTGAGGATTTCAACAAACACCTTATTTGGAACTCAGCTTACTCAACCAAATCAGCGAATACAATATTAAAAAAACTTATCACTATGACCTATTTTATCTAATGGGGTCTATGAAAAACGAGATTTTGAATTTGCTTACAGATTTGTAAACGAAATTAGTGAAAACCCAAAAAAGTTGTTTGAGAAATTTCAATAAACACCTTATCTGCAATTCAAAATCAATGAATCAAGGAAGTGAGAGTGAGAAATGGGTGGAATTGGAAAAGGGTTTTAGAGAGAGATGATCGGATCAGATGAGAGAGAAATAGATTGGCAAATGGATAGGATCGAATTGGATGGTGATAGAGAAACCAAAGAAAGGGCGTCGGATTTGAAGGTGGGTACTTGTAGTGTAGGTGGGAGGTGGGAGGTGGGAGGTGGGTGGTGGTTAATGGTGGGGGAAACAGAGAGAAATGTGGGGGTGGGTGGTGTTGGGGTGGGGTTGTTTTGTTTTTATAGAGTGGAGAAGATGAAGGGTAAATTTGTCATTTTACATCCACTTAACGGAGAAAACTAACCGTCATCCACTCTAGAGACTATCCGAGTAACAAACTGTCAAACCACAGGAAGCACCGGTGTAATTTTCAAAAATTGGGGACTATAGGTGTTATTTTGCAAAACCACATGGACTATCCATGCATTTTACTCGGGAAAAGGGTGTAGAAATAGAGGGCTGGTGATCCGAAACAAATCCGTAAAGGGGTGTATTATCGTCTCTTTTTGGCTGTATATGTAGACAAATAACTCTTTTTTTTTTCTTTGTGTTAAACCAGGTTAACCCGTTAACCTTTCTTTTGTCTCGACTAAGTTAACCACCAAAAAGAAAATAAAGTATAAAGATATAGAAACTAACTGATTAAGCATACATCGCCCGCCGCAACGCGGCGGGATACATCCTAGTTAGTTTTAATATAGGAAAAATAGTTATTTATATACTATTAATTTGAAACATTTGTGTGCATATTTGGTTGTAAATTGTGTTTAGATGGTTGTACCTTAATCAAATATAGGTTGTAAGTTGTGCTTAAGTGGTTGTACCTTAATCAAAGAGTTAACTGCCATTTTCGTCCCTGTGGTTTGGTCACTTTGGCCATTTCAGTCCATTTTTCAAAAATGCGCCATTTTCGTCCCCCACGTTCTGGAAAGGTGCCATTTCAGTCCAAAAATCATAACCCAGTTAAGTCAGTTAGTAAATAAGGACTGATTGTGTAAATTTGTAACATAAAGGACCATTTAAGTAAATATTAAACACCACCACCACCACTCCGCTGCCACCACCACCGCCACCACCGCCACCACAGCCCTGCCACCACCACCACTCCGCTGCCACCACCACCACCGCCACCGCCACCACAGCCCTGCCACCACCACCACAGCCCTGCCACCACCACCACAGCCCTGCCACCACAGCCGGTTCATCATCATATCAGACGAGAGAGGGAGAAAGTCGGAGAGAGAGAGAGAGAGATAACGAGGCGGGAGAGAGAACCGGCGGCGGTGGTGACCATGCTACTGTTCATCGTCTTCCCCAAAACGGTCAACAGAAGTCAAACGGCCTAATTCTCGATCAATACCGGATAATATTCAAATTAAACTTGCAGAAACGTTGTACAAGTATAAACATACCGATTGGGTGATTAAAACCGATCCGGTATCGCGTGCAACGGCGTGGCGACAGGGCTGTGGTGGTGGTGTTTAATCGGATGATGATCAGCAATGGCTTACATATTGGATTCTGTTTTCTATGATTATACTATTCGAACTAACATTTACGAAGCTTATTGAATGGTAAAGTATTTGTATAATTCGTATGGTCTGTTTCTACTTTAGAAGTTATTTAGAACGATTGTAGGCCTGTAGTTAATGGGTCGAAAGTATTATGTTTGTTATAATGCTTGTCAGGATACCATTCTGGTCATATGCAAAGCTTATTGTAACCTGCTGGTTGGTGATACCCCACTTCAGTGGTGCTGCATATGTTTATGAGCATTATATTAGACCGTTTTACACCGGGAAACAGACGATTAACATTTGGTATGTCCCTAGAAAGAAAGACGTGTTTAGTAAACCAGATGACATCTTAACTGCAGCTGAGAAATACATTCAGGAACACGGACCAGATGTGTTTCAAGAAATCATTCATCGTGTATGCACCCCCCCTCCCCGCTTTTGCGCTTGTATATTAATCTGTTATGATTTCTCCCTCTCTCGTCTGATATAATGATGAACCGGCTGTGGTTGCGGTGGTGGCAGGGCTGTGGTGGTGGTGGCAGGGCTGTGGTGGCAGGGCTGTGGTGGTGGTGGCAGGGCTGTGGTGGCGGTGGCGGTGGTGGTGGTGGCAGCGGAGTGGTGGTGGTGGCAGCGGAGTGGTGGCGGTGGTGGTGGCAGCGGAGTGGTGGTGGTGGTGTTTAATATTTACTTAAATGGTCCTTTATGTTACAAATTTACACAATCAGTCCTTATTTACTAACTGACTTAACTGGGTTATGATTTTTGGACTGAAATGGCACCTTTCCAGAACGTGGGGGACGAAAATGGCGCATTTTTGAAAAATGGACTGAAATGGCCAAAGTGACCAAACCACAGGGACGAAAATGGCAGTTAACTCTTAATCAAATAATAATGGTTTCATTACCTTACCAAATTCAATTTGTTTTGTATACATGTATGGTTGTAAATTGTGTTTAAGTGGTTGTACCCTAATCAAATAATGGTTTCATTATCTTAAGTGGTTGTAAATTATTATTATTTATAATAATCTAATTAGTTTAGCCAAAATCTTGTATAAATATAATTTGCAACATATTGATGCAATGGTTGTTGTAATGTATGCATTATGGTTTGTATAGTGGTAATAATATATATTATATATAGATTACGATGAACCGGTCAAACGAGAAAAAATTGACGCTGGTTCATCGTAAAGCGCGAGTCCTAGATCAACTTAGTTATTTTATTCTATGTTTTACGTTTCGGTTTAATTTCTTCGCATTAACACCGCAACTTCAATGTCGGTGGTCGCTGACAGTAGTGTGACATTAGTGCTCGCCCCCGCCGCAACGCGGAGGGTGCTTAATACTAGTTATTATTATATTCTTATTAAGAAAAATGCTGAACTCATTTAAAGTTTGAAACAAATTTCTTTAACAGGACGAGTTAAATGTTCATGTAGATGGGACTAACCCACTTGGTAGCGACATTGTCTCTTAGATGATAGGTCCCAGGTTTAAATCTGGGCATAAACGTTTTAGCCTTTAGGATTATAAGTATAATAAGGTAGGAGTAAGCATCATCATTAAAAAACAAGATGCAAAGAAAACCAATAGCCAATTAAAAAAATTAAAGAAAAATCCAACTCACTTAATTAAATTAAATAAATACTCTAGCCAACCACGTTAATATTTAGAAATTAAATTAATGAAACTTAATCTATGTCTCTGTGGGTATTTGTCTATTTGATAACCATATATGTAGGAGACTAGGAGTAGAATTCACATGTTAGAACCATAATTGATTTTGTTACAATACATAGTATTATTTGTATCTTCAGTGTTTGCGTACGAGTGTATCACATATATTAATGATCTAGTTACACATAAAGCTATTTGTGTTTATTTAACTAGTGTGGTAACAAGCAAATATCAAGTAACTTATGCAGTTATGCCGTAGTGCTCGTGACAGATTCAATATTTTTATTAGTGAGAACAAAAATGGGTTTGTTAGAATATGTGGGTTAAAACAGGCCAAAAATGTTGGAAAAATAGGTGAAAATAGCATTTTTCACAAATATAGAAAAATGATTTTTTCCTATTTTGGACTAAAAATAAATATAATAAAATGAGCGGGTTTTATATATTTATTTGTGGGTTTGTGTTCTATGTTGGGAGAGCTTCACAACGAACTAAACCACGTCCAAAACGGAGCTAAGATGAATGAGATATCGATGCTCAAAGTTGGGTGTTTGGAACATTCAATGCTGAAACAAAAGGGAAAGTAGCACATTGTCCCACATCGGAGGAGAGATGGAACTTAAATGGGTATTTAAGGTGGAACTCTCCTTCCTCATTGTTTCATGGAAGCACACACTAAGTGTCCTCGCGAAGGGACCCTAACACACCCTAACTCGCATTTGCACTCGCACACGCGCGCGTGGCGTGGGCGATGAGGCGCTTTGATAGCGCACTTTGCACTTCGTAACTGACGAGTTAACGGTCTTTGACTGAGAATTAAATGACGTATTAAATTGCATTGAAGACGTTTAATGCAATTTAAACCTCTCTTTAATTCCGTTTTGGCTGTTTCAACTTAGGAGCTGTATAAATACAGCTCCATACCCACTGCAGAAATACACCAGTAACAACAGTTTTATGCAAACAATTCTCTACACATCTCTGATCATCTTCTTCCTGCTCTCTTCAAGGTAACCTTCGGGTTGTAGGCGAACTCCGGCAGTACCACTGCTCCGGCTGTTGTACACTGGGAAATAAAACGAGTACTCATGGGAGACTCGGAATTTGTTTTAAGGGAAGCGTGTTGAACACGTGCCTCAGTCAATTCTGTTTCTTCTCCTTGTAATTTTGGTTTATTTCAGTTGTAAATTGTACTTGTATTTCAGCTTTCTTATTTCTGTATTGTAATCGTAATAATAAATTTGTTTTATTTATTTAATTTACGCGAACGGTTCCTACAAAAGGTGTTGGTAAAAAAAGTACAAAACAAGTTAATACAATCTTACTTGTAACAATCAAAATATTATAATGATAATGATAATCATTATTAAAAAAAGTGTAAACGCGTTGAAAGTTTGAAACAAATTCCTTAATAGGACGACAAAAATGTTCATGTAGTTGCAAAGAAAACCGATCGTAAATTTAAGAAATTAAAAAAATCTAACTCTGGTAATCAAAGTAAACGAATACTCAAAGCTAACCAAACACTGGGTGAATGGAACATTCTCAATGAATAAACTAAATTAGACTTGGGAGATGATATTTTTTGTTTTAAAAACCTTTTCTTAGTCTTAAGAGTAACAAGATTTACCTGCCTTCGAAAGTTAAAAGATCAGAGCACAATCCGTATATCATCAATAAAGAAAGACGGAGAAGAGATGGAACATTGGGGTGCAAATAACGCACCTCACTAAAGAAACCCAATTATATACCCAAGTAAAGTACAAACCAAATAACCAAATGTATAAGACCACCAAACACAAAACACCAAAATAGCCGTATGTACAAATGGTTAATGCCCAAACTAGCTACTAATTGATAAAACATAAATAGAAATTAATAACTTGAAATAAATCCAAGTGATCAAATATTCTAATTTTGAAAACAATATAAACTAGTGGGATTTTCCCGCGCTATGTGGCGGGTATTTGGGTATCTGGTCGTAGTAGGTTTTGGTTGTTACGATGTTGACGCTCACTATAACAACCATAAGAGAAAACAAAAAAAAAAGTGGTGATATGCTCATGTCGACACGTGACTTACATTGACTTGAAAAACAAAGAAAATGAATATCGGTACCTATATTGTTTAGTTAAAATTTTGGCACTCGTATAGCATATGATACCAAAGAAATACCTTGTTCTGAATGCAACTCCATTGTTAACAAAATTTATGTCGAAACATCGAGAATAAAATGTTGGTGGAAGCTCACAATTTTGATGTTAAAAGCATTAGTATGGTGCAGCATATGTTACATGCTTGGAGGAAAACAAGAAAACGGTAATCAGTGTTACAATAGTTTTAAGTATAAATATTGACATTAATGACGTAGAAACACAACAAAAAAAATAAAAATAAAAAAACATAAAGAAATTATTAATAAATAAAAAAGACGCGCCAGGTAGGGGTCGAACCTACGACCTTCTGCTTAGGAAACAGACGCTCTATCCACTGAGCTACAGGCGCCTTGTTGTGTTTACATATAAATTAAATATTATTTAATGGATAGATTATGATCCCTTTTTTTTTTTCCCAAGTTTCTTATTTAATATGATTTAGTGCATAGATTATGAAATTGTTAATCTGTTATAAAGTTTATGTATTTCTAATAAGGAGCTATGTGATTCAAAAAAAATTAAAATTTTATAATGTAAACCGTTTTTATTTATAAGTATGGATGATACTTATCAAGTGTCTGATATTGTTACATTTCTTCAACTGTAGTTAGATTTGATGATGCATTGAGCTTGCAACATTTTGGAAGACACAATCTAATCCCAATCAATAGAAGATTAAATGCCGTTAAAAAAAAGAAGATTAAATCATTACGAGCTTTCCAAATAAACCATATATTGAAGAGTAAAAGATCGCCACCACCAGCTTTTTCAATGCTTTCGAATCCGAACATGTGAATTAATTCAAACCTCTATGACAAGATTAAAAGATAGTAAAAGACAGTGGCGGAGCTAGCCCATTAATTTAGGGGTATCTCAAAAGAAAATATTATACCGGTCAACGAAGCAGCAATAGGGGCGATGGGAGTCTGGGATGAACACAATTATGTGACGTTCTGTTTCTTACGTTATCATCAAGTCGCAAATGTGCAAATACTGACAAAATTCAGGCGAAGTTATGTTGAAAACTGGCTAAACTATTCTAAAACACGTCTAAAATCCCTAAAAGTGGCATGCTTATATTGTGCGTCATGCTTTAAAAGGCCCACACTTTTTATTTGCTTTGCACTTTGCTTTGCACCTAGACGACAACCAATGATAGGTTGATAAATGGAAAAATCATGTCACCTTTAGCCAAATTCTAGGTAAAATTTTTGATAGTAGTAACAAAAATAAAGTATGCTAGGATCTTGCAATGACTGAAAAAAATATAAGTCAGGATCTTAATATATATTATTTTTGTTAATACCAAAGCAATCAACAACATATCATTTTTAATTAATTTTCTGTTAAAAAGAAAGAAAAATATTACGCGCCAGGTAGGGGTCGAACCTACGACCTTCTGCTTAGGAAACAGACGCTCTATCCACTGAGCTACAGGCGCCTTATTGTTGTTTGACGACATTAAATTTATCTAATTGTTGATTAACATCGCCATAAAGTGAGAACTTTGATTTAGTGCAATGTACGTTTCTGCAACAAGTTGCTTGTTTCGGTGTATGACACTTGCTACTTTAGATATAAGTTTTGTGTAACTAGATGCTACCATAGATCATGTACAATTACATATGTTCAATTAAAGCTGTAGAACTGACTTGATCATTAGAAGAATCAGTGAGTGATGGAGTCGGGAATTTCTTCTAATGGTGTCATTTTTTCGATACGTTAGTTTATAATAACCCGAATTCAGGATTCCCGGATCGGGACGAGTCTGGTTGAATCACATAATAAAAGTCAATATCATTGAAAAATACACATAATAAAAATATAAAGTCATTTGAATATATATAAAAAAACTACATTTTATAGCTGTTCCCAACGTTCAAGAACCTCTAAACAAGCGAAAAACAACTAACGTTAACAATCTTATAACTTTGTAAGGTATATGCTTTCACCAAAATCAATAACCAAGTGACCAAGTCTAGTTAGTCTACAATCTAACAAAGTAACGAATAGTCGAATACCAGTCACAGGAAAAAATTACACATTTAATTAACTAAGTTACACTTTAATCAAGTATACACAATTAAAGTATAAAATCACATAACATGGATTGATCAGAAACGAATCAAGTATTCACAACTAATTTCAAGTTTAAAGATTGAAGGATAAATAACTAATATTTACTCAAGTTTGGTTTAATTTATTCGCTTGATGTGGTTGAATAATGAATACTTGGATGTTGATGATAAATTGATAAGATAATCGAACTCGTCCCTACTCCCTCGATCCTCGTGGCCTCTTCATGACTGTCCAGTTCCTCCTATTCTTCTCGTTCATCTAGTTTGCATTCGGTGCCCTTTTTTCAGTTTTTGTATAATCTAAGTTAAACAATTCAAATAAGCTAATTATATATATTATAGACAGCGTGGTTTGTAACCACCGGCATGTGGAATATCAGCCGTTGGATCAAGCTGAGATTAAATCTCAGCCGTGTAAACTCATGAAAATAACTAAAAAAGCAACGGTTATCGGCGGTTTAACACTCTCTCTCTTATTCAATTGCAGTTGCCGAAAAAATCTGCACAATAACTGCAGATTACATTATTCAGAGAACCCTTCCTAAAAAAATGCAATTGAATAACTTCCACGTTAGTCTCACACAAATTGCAGTTTAAAAAAAATGTGAAATAATTTAAAATTTAAATCCAAATTGAACGTACAGGCAGTTGCTATTAAAGTGGGGGTAGTGGGGTTAGTTGAAGTATATTTATCTTCCTATATAACCAGGGTAAGGTTGATTTTTTTAGAATTCCTTTGGTTGATAAACACAACGGTCTGGAGCAAAAACAGAGAACCAACAAGGTCCATTCGAATTATATCACGTATCAATAGCTGTTGTTTTTTACATCTCACATCTCTTATAATTAGTATATTTCTTTGTGACTCATCTGTTATGATTGAACAGCAACATTTTGATGAAACAAGTAACCTACGAGAAGGTTAAACTATTTATTGTAATTTCATTAGAATTGCTTTTGTTTTGTTTACCATGAATTATGTAATGAAAAGTACATACACGTGCTAACACTGTTGAGATCATCGACCGCACTCAATTCAACTCTGAGATACTTGCTGACACCGTTGAGATCAACGACCACACTCAATTCAAATCCGACAAGGTACGTTCTAGGCAATATAAATATGCCATTAACTCATAAAAACAAGATAAAGATTCATAAATGTATACTCAATCTTTCGTTGCATATAAGATGACACGACTTCAAAAAAAGGGAAAAGATGATTAGGAAACCAAGGTTTATCAAATAACATATTACCCATAATGGCCTTTGTATTTTTTGTATATTAAAACAAAATAAATTGAATTTGAATTTGAATTTCGAATCGAATTGAAAATTATAAATTCGTATTCGACTAGTAGACTCGAATTCGAATCTTGATAATTGAATTCGAGGCGAATTTCGAATTTTTTAAATCCGATTCAAATTCTAAACACCCCTGATTGTGGGAGAGTGAATAAAGACGGATGGGGAGGTTGTCGAATAACGAAATGGCATAGGAATATGTATTTGGTAGTTGGGTTAACACTGGGTCAAATATATCTTCACGCCGATCTATTTACCCATATAATGTTAATTTTTTTAGTTATACATCTCTATAAGGAATTTAAAATTCAAAAGTATATTTAAGTACTACGTATTTCATCAACTATATGTACACTTCCTATTTTATAAGTTGAGAACCTTATATTACCGATAGTGACCTTTGTATTTTTTTTTATATTAAACCAAAATAAGCTATTAATTTATGCAAGAGTTTTCAAAAAAAATTAAGCATTGGGCAAAAATATGGGCCCAAAATTATGGTTAAGAGAAAAAAAAAAAATAATAATAAGATTTTAGTGTTGGTGGTAGGCCTTGAATTTGAAACCTCTACATTATTATTTTTATTATTATCAAATTAATGATCCAAAGCTTAAATAACATATTTATTTAAACCAAACAAAAAATACCTTTTATCTATTTATTGTTATGTTATAATGTATATTGTTATGGTAATTGTTTCTCATTCTCTTAGTTATTTAACAATTCAGGTGGCTGTTGCTAATTGAAGCCTAGAAGATCAAGTCGGAAGCCACAAATAATATGACGAGTAGAGATTATACACATTCAGGCTTTTGTTTATCATACATGAGTGTTACTTGAAGTTTTGATTTCAACTCATATATTTGTTTTTATGTTTTAGTAGTTAATGATCCATTCAACCTTGATTTTTTGTTTTTAGGTATATTATACATGTTAATGTGAGCTCATTTGACCGGTTGATAAAATACGTGTAAATGTATATAAAAACTTTTGTCATTACGACACGAAAGAACCCGTCCACAGGACGGGTATACTACTAGTTGGACATAGGCTATAATGGTTATTAGGTTAAAAAGTGTAAAAGTTAAACATGGACCTTTATTTCTATAATGGTTTAAAGTCCACTACTAAAGTTAATCAATTGGGCCTAGTTTTAAAGTATAAATAATTTGTTTAGAATATAAAAGGTGAGAAAAAACAATAGTGTCACTCGTAAAAAGACAATAGTGTCGGTCGTGAAAAAAATGGTGTCACTTAAAATAAATAATGGTGCCGCTCGAAAATTTTCTATTACGCATTACACATGATATGTGTAAAATATTGAATTTTTAATAGTTTGGACACCATTAATTTAGATTTTGAGACTTCAGTCCGGTCCCTACCGAATTTTCGTTCAATCTCCGTCACTGCGTACAGTCCCTACCGAATTTTCGTTCAATCTCCGTCACTGCGTACAGTAGCTCTTAATCCAAAATGGACGTAGTTTCGTGATTTCCATTAACCGATAATAACAAAATACATGTTTTCATTTTGTTCATAGCGAAATTACCACGTAAGAATACAAGAGTGCCACGTGTACATCTATTTACCACGCACACTAACACGTATCATACTATCATCCATAATTCCATATAAAAATAATATAAAACGATAAATAATAGCTTTAGTTTTTCATCAACTCATCAAGCAATTCAAATTTAAATGGAAAAAGAGATAACCGGAGAGACAAGTGACGGCGTAGGGCAGCAATACACGGCGGAGCAGCCGCCGTTGGTGGTGGAGGGACGACGAAAAAAGAAGCTGAAGGTGATGGTAGCACTAGACGAGAGTGACGTGAGTTTATACGCGTTAAAGTGGACCCTTGAAAACCTCTTCAAGAACCCAACCGGTGAACAAGTCCGGGCGGCGGAACCCGACCCGGAACAAGGGATGGTGACCGTGGTTCATGTGGTGCAACCTTTCGAGCTTTACACATTCCCTGCCGAACCTTGTTTGTATTCTGTTCAAAAAGCTTGTGACTCGCAGCTCGGCTCGTAGCTTGATCGAAAAAAACTAGCTAAAAAAAGTCGATTTGAAACGATCTGAGCCGAGCCAGCTCATTTTGTAACCGAGATCAAGCTAGGCTCGGCTTGTTGGCTCGTTTAACTACGAGCTCTAGCTAAGCCAAACTTCCTTGTTTAATTTCGAGCTTGAGCTCGAACCCATGCTGGCTCGACTCCTTTAGACCACTATTTACAGTTTTAGTCCTCTTTATGTTTTGTTTTTGATCAAAATACCCCCCTTGTGGTTTTGAAAACCATGCAGCAATGTATGCGTCAGCAGCTATGGTGGAATCAGTAAGGAAAGCACAACAGCAAAATGCTGAACAACTTCTTTCTCGTGCGTTTCAACTTTGCAAGGAAACAAAGGTATATATGAGCTTAATATAATATATCCCTATGTACTCTAAAACTGTTCAAACCGGTTACCAGCAGAGTCGTCTCTGAGGATTTAAGTTCTCGGCCAAGCCCGAGCTGAATAAAGGGGTCTTTTAACGAATTATATAAACTATATTTTTAGACGATGGTTAAAAATATAGGGTTGCTAAATTCAATGGTTTCCAAGTTGTCAAACAACTTCAACTACATATAAGGTTCATCATCCAATCTTTAGTTTTTAGTTTTTTTTTTTAACATTTTAATATTATTAGTTATAGTAGGTAAATGTTTAAATATTGAATACAGACCAAAATAAGACTATAATGAGCCCAATATGTTCTAACATTTTAGAGTAAAATTATTTAGATGTAATAAGTTGTAAAATTAAATTTTTAATGAGGGTGTAATAAATTACATTAAATAGAAGTTTGGATATGGATCAAAATAAACTAAATAGAAGTTTGGATATGGATCAAAATAAACTAATGGACCTAATATGATATAGGATTTTAGATATGGATAATAATAAAATTATTTGGGCCAAATAACTTGTGAGATTAATTTTTATATTGATGGTCAATAAATTTTTCAGTTTTATATTTTTAAATATAATATGTGTATATATTTATACATACGATAAAAAAGTTGGACACCCAAAAAAGTTGAGCCTCGTTCGGTGTGGCTCACTCACCCCTAGGCGTTATCAGTTTCGTTTTACGGATAGATTTGCCCCTAGACCAAAAGTAGGCAATAGTATTTCAAGGGATGTTACAATATGCAAGCTAAATTGATCTCTTGTAGTTTGTCGCTATGGCTAGAGCAAATATCCAAGGTGCCATTATTTATGCATTTGAAACCAAACGATTTCGGTTTGTTAAACGGTTTGGTTTTACTTTAGAATAATCAAAATATTTTGGCTGTCTGTCTAACATCCCAATAATATTATGAGTAAATGAGGGTCTTGCTATGTTTATAAGACAACAAGTAAAGTTGTTATAATTTTTGTTTTGGTTATAAATTAGGTTACAATATAAATGAGGGTTTTATTATGCATATAAGAAAACTATTAAGGTTACAAGTATAATATTTTATAAATAAGGCTAAATTCCCACAAGTAACAGATTAATAACCAAAGCGCTAGTAACCTAGCGCTATCAGGCGTCCATTCTCACGTGGTTCCGGGTTCAAGTTTCTTGACGAACATTAGTACAGATATAGTAGTAGATTTAGATAGTGTCTGAGTTAGACGGTTTAAAAAAACATATTAACTAATGATATGTTAGTTTTTGATAACTATATATTTTATTAAAGCGCGTATTTCCCTTTATATATAGCGATTCCTTTTTAACCTAACCTACACTTTTTTTTTTACTAAAATGGATTTGACTACTTTTATGAAACCCTGATCTACATGTGTAGGTAAAATCAGAAACTTTGATTTTGGAAGGGAATTCTAAAGAGATGATTTGTCAAGCAGTGGAGGAAATGCATTTTGATCTTCTTGTCGTGGGTAGTCGCGGCCTGGGTGCAATCAAAAGGTAATTCTCTTGTAACTTAAACAGGTCGTCAAACTGCATGATCAATACGTATTGAGTTTTATCGCGCAGGGCTTTGTTGGGAAGTATAAGTGACTTTTGTGCTCATCACTCGAGGTGTCCGATACTCATAGTGAAGCCTCCCCACAATAAATGATTTACATTTACTAGATTCAACTTGAAAAATATAGTACCGTTGTGCAAGTTGTGACATATGATGGCATGTATCAGTGTATGTAAGTAGTGATATGTGATAGTAAAATGAAGGACAAAATCATGAAATAATGCAAGGATTAAATAATATATTATTGTTAATATATTTTAACTCTTTAAAATATGATTGGATTATTTAAACTAGTTGTTTGATAATTGTCTTTTAGATTATACTATGTTTATGTTTTTCAAATTTTAAAAATTTTAAACTACTTTTTCTTAGGGGTTGGTGCCAAATTTTATGTGGGTTATTTACTCGTTTTTAAATTTTCATGTGGTCGTTTAGGATTTTAACGTATATATAACACTAAAAATACAAATTTCGTGCGGTCAACCTTCGTTGCTAAACCACAGGTCCACCCTAATAGTAGAAACAAGTATACTTGATAGTAATATTTAGGTAGCCATATATAAATTTTCACGAGGTTAGTGTCAAATTTTTATGGGGTCGTTTAGGATTTTAACGTATATATAACACAAAAAATACAAATTTCGTGCGGTCGACCTTCGTGGCTAAACCACTGTCCACGTGCACCCTAATGGTAGAAACAAGTATACTTGATAGTAATATTTAGGTAGCCTCATAACACGGCAAAACCCGTCGTCCTTGCTTGAAATTGGTCACAACTAAATGTATCCACTTCAAATGGCCTTGTGCCCAAATTTCCGCGGCTAAGGTCCTTTGTATTGACATACTGTCACACCCCGACTCGCAGCGGAAGCGCACGTGGGGTGTGACAGAAGATGGTATCAGAGCCATTGGTTATAGAGAATTAGAGCCATTGGTTATAGAGAATTAGGTATCCCTAGTGAACCTAGACTATAATCATAAGCTCATCTTCCTACAAATCAAAACATGTAGCGACTGAAACATCATGGCTATTATCAGGATGGTCTTGTCGGGCAAGTAAGTTATTATGGTCCGGAACATAATAACATATTTGCTTGTACTTGGGATTTCTGAGAACGTCACTAGGAGAGTACAAGAAATGAACATATACACAAGTGGATACATATGATTAATATTTCATGTCAATGTGTACATACGTGTATATATTCTGTGTACATTGTATCCACACTATTCGGTAATTAGCATTTGTCGTTATAACTTGCTTCCTTACAGGTAGGATGTCGACTGACCCTAGTCAGAGTTACGAGGAGGATCCATCAATGGATCTGAATGCTGAGGCTGAAGAGACAGAGTCGGATATCGCTGTGATAGTTACCCCCCGAGACTTCCTACACGACAGGGGATTGAGGTCACGAGTTCATATCATTCTCCGCCGCATGACCAGCTCGCTACGGTGGAATATAGTCATACCTCAGACCCTTATTACTACCCAGGCATGGCCAGGAGGAGCCCTACCCCTATTATTATTCGACGCTCTCCCACTCCTATTCCCAGGGTTAGTAGGTCCCCTACTCCCGACACTCCAGCAGCTCGTATCTCACCTGCCCTATCAGATACACCTATTCCCCCTGCTATTAGACTTAGACAGACGGCGCGTAGGAGGGTGCCGATGCCAGGACCAGTTTTTACTCCTCCCACTTCACCACTTGCCTCTCCCTCAGCAGGATTACGACCGAGAGTCACCGCTAGGTTCATTAATCCGATGCACAAATCCACACTTTCCTCACCCTACCATACATATGAGCCGGGTGGGCCTTCACATCCGGTAAATGATTCCCCTCCGCCAGTTTGGGGTATCCCAACACCTCAAGCGAAGCCCCCTGAGTCACCGAGGAGTAGGAGTTGGATTGGATATGTGATTGAGCAGTTGGTAGCACTCACCGTGGCAGTGACAGAGGAAACACATCATCGTAGCGCCTTGTATGATCACATTATAGTTATCCAGCAGGCGATGATGAGGGTCCAGGACAAATAGACATATACTGAGTTCCATCAAGGACGTGATCAGGCATTATTATAGTTTTATGGAGGAGCTATCGCACTGTTGGCGATACGGTTTGTGTGGTTGGCTTTCTGGAGACGCGTGTAGAGACACGGTTACTTTTGTACATATGTCTTTTGACATCACATCAAGCACTAGGCATTAGATGCCTATGTCGAGGTGTTGATGTGTTACTCTTTCTGTTTTAGTATTAGATGTTTTATCTTGCTTGTACGTCATGGTAGTGACACGTTTTGATTTGCATGTTACAAGCACTGATCCTTAGTGGGTTCAGTCTATGTGCCAATTTTGATTAATGTACATCGGCGTTTATATGGATAATAGTGACTGTTGTTTATACACGTTTGTGTGTTTATGGGATTGTTAACAGTTGTGATGCAATACAATTTGATAATTGATATATATACCAATATATATGCATTTTTATGTTATAGAATGGCCCCAAAACGAGCAAATAACCTCACAGAGGCAGACATCGCACGATTAATAACCCACTATCTGCACCTGTATCAAACAGTACTGAAGCATACTGATCGGGAATGAGAAAGGTACCTGTCACCACATTCGGATCCTGGCGTGCATCACCCGATCCGATCACAAACACGCGCCCTCGGCCTTGGTTCGAAGTAGAAGCTTGTTCCTGGTTCATCTTTCCCGTCTGACCTTGGTTGAATTTAGGATAATTTATTTTAAAGTGTTCCGTACTACCACATTCGAAACAAGTATGGGGGTAGGTCAACTGCGGTTTCTGGGGTGGTTGTAATTGTTTTTGTTGGGTTGGTTGAGATCTTGGCGGTTGAAAACGAGTGGGTTGGTAAGAACGAGTTGAGGTATCAGTAAAGGCTCTACAACTTCTTGCGTAATGCCCCGTCTTCTGACATTTATTATAGACCACGGTTCGGCATTCACCCGAATGGTGAAATCCACATTTCTTGCACTTTGGTAACGTCCCTTTATAATTATCTGCTCTTGCATCTTTAGTAGTCATGGCATAGGCTTGGGGTGTCGCTCGGGTGCGTTTATTTTGTTGGGTTCCTTGGGGTTTCCAATCATATTCGGTTCTCTTCGTACCAGATGTTTCTCCAGGCATTTTCAGAATGTTCCTTCTAACCATGTAAAACGTGATTGTGCCAGACCTGGACACAACACTTTCCATTGTGAGATGTTCCACGGAGTTTATAATACTGCGGACCTCTAGGGCTAAACCCCATATGTATCGCTCAATACGTTTCGACTCAGGTCGGACCATATCAGGTAGCAATCGAGCAAGAGTGTTGAAACGATTGGTGTAACCAACGTGGTCTGCCCTGATGCGTGTGAAGTGTCGTATATATTAGGTGTATATTTTAAGCCCTTTTTAACACTTATTTTTAGCCAAGTTTTAAATTTATAAAACACGATATTTTACTAACACTAAACACACATATGGGCAAGTGCACCCATCGTGAGCGTAGTATAGCGTTGGTAAGATACCGAGGTCGTCCAAGGACACAAGAGCTTTTAGTACCGGTTTATCCTCAACGTCTAATCAATCAAAAATAAAAAGTTTAGAAAAATGTTTTAAACTAAGAAAAATAAAAACTAACTAAAATGCTAAAAATAAAAATAAAATAAAAACAGATAGACAAGATGAATCACTTGGTTCCGACTCATATCTAGTATAACCTTTGATTATTTCCGCACTTTTGCACATAATTAAGAGATTATCTTAGTTATTGTAGTAGGCCCCTCTTTTGAAGGTGACGTTACCCTCATCCCAGTAGTTTGAGTCAGCAATGATACAATCCTAAAAGGGTGGATTATTGGAAGATAATGAATTAAGTTATTAATGCAATATTATGGTAGGCCCCGCTTTTGGCGGTGACGTTACCCTCGGCTAAGTAGTCTGAGTCAGCAGGGATACAGTCCTAAATAGCCGGGTTATAGTATTAATAGTAGTTAACTTATGAGGGGATCAAAGAGTTTGGACCCCCGCCATCCAATACCGTGAAGTATTGAAGGAGGTCCTACTAAATTTGACCCAGGTCCATTGCAGGACCTCTAAACGCTGAACAATGGCAAGACCTTTACCAAACCGTTCCCTTAACCCCCGACCAGGTAGCCAACATACCTCCATATAGACCGTGGAGATATGAATGGTGAAAATCTTTTATTTTATATAGACAGTAAAATAATGCCAAGACACCACGGACAAACGATAAGGAAAGATCACCTTCAACATAAGTAACTAGTTATTAAAGTCATTAATACAAAACCAAATAAAAAGTGCAAAAGATTAGAAATAAAAAGTATTATACTAGACACTTTGTCTTTACCAAGTGATGTAAGAGACTTAGGCAAACATGGCCTTGATTGTCAAGAACTCTTACGATCAATCTTGGATCCCGAGATGACTCACACACACTACGATGGACAATGGATGAGTTGGTGTGCCAAGGGATGAGTTGAAATGAAACCAAGCACTCCTATTTATAGGCTGAACAGAGGGCTGGGCACGGCCCCGTGTCCGCTGGGCACGGCCCCGTGCCTGTCTGACACTCTCTCTCCTCATTAATTGTAATTCGCAATTACAATTAATGCGCCTGCTGTACTTTCGACACGCCCCCGTGTTCACTGGGCACGGCCCCGTGGTGGGCAATAGAAGCTTCTATAGGTTTGTCTTTTCTGCTGCTTCTTGGGCACGGCCCCGTGCTGGCTGAGCACGGGGCGTGTTCAGTCTTCTGCCTTCTCTATTTTGCTTGGGAAGATGCCGTTGAGGGGTCGGGCAGTCCACTTATGTTCCTTTCCTTGTATTTATGTTGGATTTAGCTGTCTTTTTGCTTCTTTTGTGTTTTTGAGCTCATTTAATCCTGAAAATACAAAAGGAAGACAAAAACACTCTTTTTCCAATATTAGTACTTAAAAAGGGTTAGTTTTATGCCTCATTTGATGTAATTTATATGTTGCATTTTACACACATCAAATACCCCCACACTTGAACTTTTGCTTGTCCTCAAGCAAAACTCTTTAATATGTGGCTTACACTCCCAAATGGAATGGGTAGAAGAGAAGGTTTTTGGCTTGTCGTAGAGTGTTGGGAATCCAAGATCCTTTTGGGTTTTATTTTTATTTATTTACAATCCTATTCGTAATGATTTATTTAGAACGTTTCATAGGAGAAATTACTTATTTGGGCATAACATGCCTTTTTAAAATTCCATTTATATACAAGTTCACATACCTCACGGGAGAAATCACTCACACTCGGCCGAAGGTGTATTTTTAGTGAATCACTTGAGAGCGGTATGGAACTTATTCCTACCATAAGCTTGCCAAGCAATCAATCCTCCTCTTTTTTAACTTTTATACCTTTGTAAATATCAAGAGGACTTTGTGGGTTAAGGGTTAGGCTTGGGTTAAAGGTAGGTGGTTGGGATAGTGGTTAGTGGTTAGTAGAAAAAGGGCGAAAAGCGTAACAAGTGTCGGTTTTCGTAAGACTTTCTATTTTTGTAACTTTTTATTTTGATGAAGCTTTTATTCAAACAAAGTTATTTTTGATGAACTTGTTTGTTTATTTTCTTTTTGCTTCATCATCAACGCACTTTTTTTTTTGAACGATCATACGAAAAAGAAACGAACTTGTTACTAAAACAAAGGGTTAAAAATAAAAAAAGGTTTTGGTGGGTAAAAGGGTTTTTTTTTTTTTTGGGTGATAAAATGAAAAGGTTTAGGCTCAAAGGGGTTAACTAGGGGGATTTTTGGGTAGGTGGTAAAAGAAAAAGAAAAATAATGGTGTAGAAATAAAAAGGGTTAGTCCTAATGCCTCCATCATTTACTTACTCGGGTTTAAGTTGATAAGGACCGGGAATGTATCGTCATGGCAAGTTCTAGAGTTGTAAGAATCAAGCGGCTATTCACACAAGAAACGAAAAATGAGCATTTAGTCTAATGATATGTAATTGTATGCTCAATAAAGGCTCAAAACTCACTTTTATGGGAATGGGTTTTTATGTGATCAAGTATATATAATCAAATTTTAACTAAGTTTGCCATGCCTTTTCATAATTTTCTTATGTTGGTTCTTTTTATCACTACGCTATTGGTTGTAAATTCGTAAAAATATAACCTTTTTGAGAACTTGAATTTCCCGAGTTAAACCTAGACAAGTAAGAAAAATGAAATTTTTGAAAAAAATTTGGGGTGATTAGCGGTTCCAATATAGTTTTGTGTAAGGCTTGTATTTAGGACTTACAAAATTCAAGGTTTTAGCATCCCCCCCCCACACTTAAATTACACATTGTCCTCAATGTGTCCCAAAAATAAATTTTTAGGTTGATTAGATGTGTAAAATGGTGTTAAAAAGCAAAAATTTTGTGTTACTGGGTGCTGAACACGGCCCCGTGTTGTCCGGGCACGGCCCCGTGTTCAAGTGCCAGTAACAAAATTAAAACAAGAGAATCAGAAGTCTGGACAAGGGGGCGTGTCGGGTGAACACGGTCCGTGTCCAGTTACCTGAACTGGGCGTTTTTCTGCAGGTGGTTCAGCACGGGGCCGTGTTGGTTGGGCACGGCCCGTGTTGAATCTTCTGAACTGGAGAGAATTGTCGGGTTGCCTTGTTCTTGTGCATTAGGTCATTTTTCTCGTTCCCCTTTTCATCCCTTTCCACCATGAGTGTGTTTTATTCCTGAAAATTAAAACTAACTAGAAAACATAAAAATTAATCTAAATTAAACTAAGGATAGTCCCGCGGAATGCCTCCGTGGTGCGCCACGTTTATAAGGGTCCTTGGCTAGACCCAAAGCCGGTCATATGTCACCCAAGTGGGATGTATTGCATCCCATGTTACACCGTCGGAGAGCATCATCCAAGCTTGAGTCTATGACCTGCATGTAGTTGACCGGGTCTTTGTCCTCAATTCTTTTTCCACATTCAAACTTCACCTCCTTATCCCCAAACTTCAATGTTAACGTTCCGTCATTCATGTCTACCACCGCTTGGGCGGTGGCTAGAAATGGCCTCCCGAGGATGAGAGGGACATCGGTGTCTTCTTCCATGTCTAGGATGACAAAGTCGGTTGGGAAAACGAAGTCGTCAACTTTTACCAACAAATTCTCAGCGACACCTTGTGGAAATTTGACGGATCTGTCGGCGAGTTGTATGCTCATCTTTGTAGGGCTTGTTGTTCCTAGGCCGAGTCGTTTGAACATTGATGTGGGCATGAGGTTAATGCTAGCCCCAAGATCGGCTAATGCATTACGAACGGGAGATTCCCCAATCGAGCAAGGAATTGTGAAGCTTCCGGGATCGATTTTCTTTTGTGGAAGTTTGTTGAGCACTAAGGCGGAGCATTCTTCGCCTAAGTTAACTAATTGCAATGATTCAATTTTCCTTTTGTTTGTGAGGAAATCCCTCATAAATTTTGTGTATTTAGGCATTTGGGTTAGGACCTCGATAAAAGGAATATTAACATGCAATTGTTTTAGTAAATTTTCAAATTTAGCGAATTGCTCATCGGTCTTTTGACGATTTAACCTACCGGGGTACGGAATTGAAGGAGTCTTGGTGGGCTCTTGAGTTGGTAGAGAAGCCTTTTCTGGCGCAGGAGGAGTCACAGGTTGGCTAGAATGGCTTCTTTCATTTAGCGGCAATGGAGCATCCTCGGGACCCACGGTTTGATTTCTTAATGTGATGAGATGTACTTGTGCTTTCGGGTTGGTTTCGGTATTACTAGGTAACGCGCCTTGTGGTCTCTCGGAGAAATTTTGAGCTAGTTGATTTAATTGTTTTTCAACGTTTTGAATGCTAGCTTGTTGATTTCTAAAATTCGATTCCAATTGTTGAAATCGATCCGAGTTTTTCTTTTCAGTGTCAGAGATGAGGCGAGATACAGTTTCTTCAAGCCTTTCTCTTCCACTTTGTTGTTGAGAGAAATTTTGTGGTTGTTGAAAATTAGTTCGTTGGTTTTGTTGGTTACTAATATTGCCGGGATCTCTCCAACCAAGATTTGGGTGGTTACGCCATCCTTGGTTGTAGGTACCCGTTGGAGGACCCGACGGCCTAGGTCTATTATATCAATGTAGTTTACCGTTTCTGTTTGTTCATCTAATTCTTTCATACAACTCCAATTTTCATGTGACCCACCACACCCTTCACAAGCCATAACCGAGGCTGTTTTTGTCATTTCTAGTTTTTTGATTTTTGAAGAGAGGGCCTCGATTTGGGCTTGTAAAGAGGTGCTTTCATCAACCTTATGGGCGCCCGGGGCAATAGATTTATTACCTCGGGGAGTGTGCCATTGAAAATTGGTTTGAGCAATTTCCTCAATTTGGTTATATATTTCATTTGGGCGACGATTACCTAAAAGTCCCCCGGAGCTTGAATCAAGTGTTTGTCTTGTGTGTGGCAACAACCCATTGTAGAAAGTGGATACTTGTTGCCACACCGCTAGACCGTGATGAGGACACTTTCTTAGAAGCTCCTTGAACCTTTCCCAAGTTTCATATAAGGATTCCCCATCCTCTTGTGAGTATGTATTAATTTCAGTCATTAATTTAGCCGTTTTAGCAGGAGGGAAATACTTATATAAAAACTTTTGGGCAAGTTCATCCCAAGTGTTTACCGATCCAACTAGGAGGGTGTTAAGCCAAGCCTTAGCTCGGTCTTTTAGTGAAAATGGAAACATTCGAAGGCGGATGGCGTCATTTGATGCTCCATTGATTCGAAAGGTATCACATATTTCTAAGAAGTTAGTAATATGTAGATGGGGATCCTCGTCCGCAAGCCCGTGGAAGGTTGCGGAGTTTTGGAGCATTTGTATCAAATGCGGCCGAAGTTCGAAGTTGTTGGCTTCGACATTCGGTGCATTGATAGCGGCGCCGAGATTGCCTACGGTGGGTCGTAGGTAATCCATGAGGGTACGTTGGTCCGCCATTGGAAGTGGGTCCCCCGAGACTTTCTCTTGATTTTTGGCTTTAAGTCTTTTTCTGAGAAAACGTTCGGGTTCTTCTAGAGGTTCTTTTATGTCTCTACTAGAACTGGAGCTCATGCACTACGTAGGAGGTTCAAATGTGGCGCCTAGGTTCCAAGTCCTGCAATAAAAACAGAAAAGAACGTTGGTCAGAATATTCACCACGGCCCCGTGCTCAGCGAACACGGCCCGTGGTCAGAGGCACAGTGATTGGTTTCTGGATCCCTGTTACTGGGAGTTGGACACGACCCCGTGTTGCACCGACACGGCCCCGTGTTCAGCTCTCTGTAACTCAGAAAATAAAAACTGCCAGTGATGATGCTGGGCACGGCCCGTGTCTGACCGGGCACGGCCCGTGCTGAGCTCTGCAGAAGCTGAAAAACAAAGAAAATCCTAAAAAAATAAAAAGAAAAAATAAAAAATGATTAGGCCGTTGATTCCTAACTTTCTTAAAATCCTTGTGTCCCCGGCAACGGCGCCAAAAACTTGATGCGTGTGAAGTGTCGTATATATTAGGTGTATATTTTAAGCCCTTTTTAACACTTATTTTTAGCCAAGTTTTAAATTTATAAAACACGATATTTTACTAACACTAAACACACATATGGGCAAGTGCACCCATCGTGAGCGTAGTATAGCGTTGGTAAGATACCGAGGTCGTCCAAGGACACAAGAGCTTTTAGTACCGGTTTATCCTCAACGTCTAATCAAAAATAAAAAGTTTAGAAAAATGTTTTAAACTAAGAAAAATAAAAACTAACTAAAATGCTGAAAATAAAAATAAAATAAAAACAGATAGACAAGATGAATCACTTGGTTCCAACTCGTATCTAGTATAACCTTTGATTATTTCCGCACTTTTGCACATAATTAAGAGATTATCTTAGTTATTGTAGTAGGCCCCTCTTTTGAAGGTGACGTTACCCTCACCCCAGTAGTTTGAGTCAGCACGGATACAATCCTAAAAGGGTGGATTATTGGAAGATAATGAATTAAGTTATTAATGCAATATTATGGTAGGCCCCGCTTTTGGCGGTGACGTTACCCTCGGCTAAGTAGTCTGAGTCAGCAGGGATACAGTCCTAAATAGCCGGGTTATAGTATTAATAGTAGTTAACTTATGAGGGGATCAAAGAGTTTGGACCCCCGCCATCCAATACCGTGAAGTATTGAAGGAGGTCCTACTAAATTTGACCCAGGTCCATTGCAGGACCTCTAAACGCTGAACAATGGCAAGACCTTTACCAAACCGTTCCCTTAACCCCCGACCAGGTAGCCAACATACCTCCATATAGACCGTGGAGATATGAATGGTGAAAATCTTTTATTTTATATAGACAGTAAAATAATGCCAAGACACCACGGACAAACGATAAGGAAAGATCACCTTCAACATAAGTAACTAGTTATTAAAGTCATTAATACAAAACCAAATAAAAAGTGCAAAAGATTAGAAATAAAAAGTATTATACTAGACACTTTGTCTTCACCAAGTGATGTAAGAGACTTAGGCAAACATGGCCTTGATTGTCAAGAACTCTTACGATCAATCTTGGATCCCGAGACGACTCACACACTCTACGATGGACAATGGATGATGGTGGTGGATGATGGTGTTGTGATGGTGGTGGGTGGTGGATGAAGTGTGAGAGAGGTGGTGTGCCAAGGGATGAGTTGAAATGAAACCAAGCACTCCTATTTATTGGCTGAACAGAGGGCTGGGCACGGCCCCGTGTCCGCTGGGCACGGCCCCGTGCCTGTCTGACACTCTCTCTTCTCATTAATTGTAATTCGCAATTACAATTAATGCGCCTGCTGTACTTTTGACACGCCCCCGTGTTCACTGGGCACGGCCCCGTGGTGGGCAATAGAAGGTTCTATAGGTTTGTCTTTTCTGCTGCTTCTTGGGCACGACCCCGTACTGGCTGAGCACGGGGCGTGTTCAGTCTTCTGCCTTCTCTATTTTGCTTGGGAAGATGCCGTTGAGGGGTCGGGCAGTCCACTTATGTTCCTTTCCTTGTATTTATGTTGGATTTAGCTGTCTTTTTGCTTCTTTTGTGTTTTTGAGCTCATTTAATCCTGAAAATACAAAAGGAAGACAAAAACACTCTTTTTCCAATATTAGTACTTAAAAAGGGTTAGTTTTATGCCTCATTTGATGTAATTTATATGTTGCATTTTACACACATCAGCCCCTTGCATTTGTAAATTCCAGAATTCGTGTTCCAACTTCTGGATTTCCTTCTTCGGGCAGTAGTGGTCCATAAGAATCGTCTTAAGTTCGTCCCACGTCAGGTGATCAATTGCTTCCTGCCCACGTGTTTGGACTATTGTATTCCACCAGTTTAAAGCTTCATCCACAAAGGTTGATGTCGCGTACTTGACAATGGAGTCCGCCGGACAATTACTGATATTGATAACAACTTGTGTTTTCTCTATCCAACGTACAATACCAGTTGGTCCTTCCATGCCATTAAATTCCATAGGTTTACCCTCCATGAACTGTTTGTAACTGCATCCCTGCCGTACGTTATTCGGGGCGACCGGAATAACATTAGGATCAGGTTGGCGATTAGGTAGGTTTGCAGTCACACCGGCGGTAACTTGGGCTATGATAGTTGGGATCACCGCCTGTAATTGTTGGGTTATCAATCGTGCGATGTCTGCCTCTGTGAGGTTATTTGCCCATTTTGGGGCCATTCTATAACATAAAAATGCATATATATTGGTATGTATATCAATTATCAAATTGTATTGCATCACAACTGTTAAAAATCCCATAAACACACAAACATGTATAAACAACAGTCACTATTATACATATAAACGCCGCTGTACATTAATCAAAATTGGCACATAGACTGAACCTACTATGGATCAGTGCTTGTAACATGCAAATCAAAATTTGTCACTACAGTGACATACACACAGTAACAACATCTAGTACAAGAAACAAACAACGTCACGCATCACCATCTCGACATAGGTCTACAACTGCCCAGTGCTTGATGTGAGCACAAAAGATATATATACAAAAGTAACCGTGTATCTACACGCGTCTCCAGAAAGCCAACCACACAAACCCTATCGCCAACAGTGCGATAGCTCCTCCATAAAACCATAATAATGCCTGATCACGTCCTTGACGGAACTCAGTATATGTCTGTCTGTCCTGGACCCTCATCATTGCTTGCTGGATAACTATAATTTAATCATACAAGGCGCTACGATGATGTGCTTCCTCTGTCACTGCCATAGTGAGTGCTACCAACTGCTCAATCACATATCCAATCCAACTCCTACTCCTCGGTGACTCAGGGGGCTCCGCTTGAGGTGCTGGTATACCCCAAACTGGCGGAGGGGAATCCTTTACGGGATGTGAAGGCCCACCCGACTCATATGTATGGTAGGGTGAGGAAAGTGTGGATTCGTGCATCGGATCAATGAACCTAGCGGTGACTCTCGGTCGTAATCCTGCTGAGGGAGAGGCAAGTGGTGAAGTGGGAGGAGTAAAAACTGGTCCTGGCATCGGCACCCTCCTACGCGCCGTCTGTCTAAGTCTAATAGCAGGGGGAATGGGTGTATCTGGTAGGGCAGGTGAGATACGAGCATCTGGAGTTTCGGGAGTAGGGGACCTATTAACCCTGGGAATAGGAGTGGGAGAGCGTCGAATAATAATGGGGGTAGGGCTCCTCCTGGCCATGCCTGGGTAGTAATAAGGGTCTGAGGTATGACTATATTCCACCGTAGCGGGATGGTCATGCGGCGGAGAATGATATGAACTCGTGACCTCAATCCCCTATCGTGTAGGAAGTCTCGGGGGGTAACTATCACAACGATATCCGGACTGATCGGTCTCATCACTGGGTAGCTCATATGGAACTACAGTGTCCTCCTGCACCGACTCTGTCTCTTCAGCCTCAGCATTCAGATCCATTGATGGATCCTCCTCGTAACTCTGTCTAGGTTCAGTCGACATCCTACCTGTAAGGAAGCAGGTTATAACGACAAATGCTAATTACCGAATAGTGTGGATACGATGTACACAGAATATACACACATATGTACACATTGACACAACATGTTAATCATATGTATCCACTTGTGTATATGTTCATTTCTTGTCCTCTCCTAGTGACTTTCTCAGAAATCCCAAGTACAAGCAAATATGTTATTATGTTCCGGACCATAATAGCTTACTTGCCCTACAAGACCATCCTGATAATAGGCACGATGTTTCAGTCGCTACATGTTTTTATTTGTAGGAAGATGAGCTTATGATTATAGTCCAGGTTCACTAGGGATACCTAATTCTCTATTACCAATGTCTCAGTTACCATCTCCTGTTACACCCTGACTCGCAGCGGAAGCGCACACGGGGGGCAACAGACTCATGGACAGACACATTGCTCATAAAGATGTTATATTATACATTACCAACGTGTTTCGTTTACATTATTTATTAACACAATGACACGTAAGTGACAACTAAGTTTTCCCACAAGTAGTCTTGTGCTAGTAGCTATGCCTCTATTCACGTACTATCCATATTCAAATCTTGGAACTCCTACAAGCTTATTCCTCCTTTGCTTTGCCTGAAAAACATGTTACAATATGAAAAAAAAATCATCTAAACATATTTGGTGAGTTTCACTGTTTTAGTTTGCGTTAAATAGATGAGATTATAGTTCAAGTTTGGCACATTTGATTGAATATATACTGAGCCACAAGTGAAGCCTTGACTGTCAACTCAACACCGTGGTCAACCACCACGGCACTGCCCCTATGTAGCTATGGCTAGTACCCCATAGCCTATGCTCGAACATGTACAATTGCGTATGTATCTCATGGCGTTCCTGGCCATTGCAATTGGGTTTGTCGGACCAATAGTACTATTTACACATTCACCGGCCTACGGTTAATCACTTGGGTCTGTGGGGACTTTTCATGTACTAGTGTTTATTCAAATAATTCACGTTATATCATGTATATATGTGCACGTATAAACGTATGTAACATGCATTTCACCCCATGTAAAACACGAAAACAGTTTGAAAACAGGGAAGTAAAACTCACAGTGTATGTAGAAGTTTCACACAGGATGTAAACAAGCAACTGAGTCAACTTCCAGAATCACGTATGCAAATATGAGCTTACGTTAGTATCTAAGTCGGTAACAGGTATAACTTGGATTCTTTCGGTAGTTTTCACTCCAGATTGAGCCTATATGATACTGGTATGGTGATGGATGTCAGGGTAGTATTAGTTTCAGTTTCAGTTTGGCTTTCGGGCACCGGTTCACGTGCCAGTCAATGTCAGTGGTTTAACATGTTCGGACAATGGTACGGGAATACCAATAGTTCCAACATGTTGTTATTTAATAATGATTAACTTTTCATTAAGGGAGTTTGGGTGTTTGGGGAGTCCAGGTTGCCCAATTTTGAGTTTCCGTTTCCACCGTCGGGGAATTCCCGAACTGGTATTGGACTGTAAGTCCCGTATAACCGGATCTTTCAATGATAACAAACAACACCAAGTTTGTGCGGAATCCAAACTTGATGTGATTCAAGAATAAACCGAAGAAATATGAAAATACGAACCGAATACGAAGAACACACCGAATCACTTTAAACACTTGCACACGATTCTATTACTATCAACTAGCAAAACCGTCTAGTACAAGTGCTCACACCTTCAATCGCCTCTCTCTCTAGATCTATATCAAATTCTGTAACAATGAGGTTCCAACCCTAAAACAAGTTAGAAACTTGTTTATATACTAACTCAAGCCCAATTCCCTACATGGGCTCCCTTTGGGCCTGCTTGGCCCACATGGCCTAAAGCTTGGCCCAAGTGACCTATAAAGGTCCACAACCTAATATAAACTAACCCGGTAAGGCCCAGTTCGTAACCATAACCCATTGTGTTAATTTGATGCGTCAGTCTCACACTTTAGGGCCTAACAATCTCCCCCTAGACTGATGCCATCAAATTGTCTTCATAGCATGAATTCAGCAACGTCTTCAACGAAGTCTATGGTTGTCTCTATGCTGCAGATGTTGTGGAAGTTCTTGACTTCTGAACTCTCAGCACTGGGTCTCTTTCTTCAGCTTTTGTGGTTAGCTTCATATCAGGATCTCGATCAGCTTTGCTTGAAAATCTTGTTAAAAAGAATGTGAGAGGAGGATTCTCAACAGCTCTTTTCTTCTTCTGTCTTTTTCTTTCAAGCAAGTTCATGGTACTTCTTCAAATGTACTTTCACTGTCAGACGGCGTTTCGTATCCGGTTCTTCTGACTCAGGTACATCTTGTAGTCGTGCTGCTCCATGCTTCGTCAGCAGCTAACATCATCTCAGTCTTCAACAACCCCTGTTCTTGATTAAAATCAAGTTCTGCACATGCTCACAAACTCATAAGCAAACATTTCTTATGCAACAGGGAGAGTACCACATGAACACTAGGTACATGAAATTTCACAATTTAAATTCTTTTAACTTTTGATGATCAGTCAAATCTTCAAGAACGGTTAGATTTTTAATTTTAAGAAAAACAAATAAACACACTATTTTTTATTTTTTTTAATTTTTTAAAGAACTAAAAACAAATAAAAACTCAAAATATAAACAACTACCATAAAATACAATTACAATTGCAATGGGATCAAAATTCGTTCTCAAGCAGACTAAGGAACACTTTTCAGTACGAGCCTAATCAAACTGGTCTATACGATTGCCAATATGTTTTTCCACTTAAACTTTAACGCTCAACTTTCAATTTTTCAACCTCGAGATATGCTTTAGGTAATATTATACTATTATACCCGTGTGTCCCATTCCAAGGCATACCCCCGCGATCAAGGTAGGCACAACGATTCATCGTAGCAGGTGAGTATACTGATGTCATCCTTTAAGATATCCTGACTGTGTCTAGGTCTGCATATAATCTGTTTTATCATGTTTTGATTTCTTAACAATGAACACCCAAATAAATACTAATCAAATCCTGGAAATATAAACAGCACACTCTATCATGCAAGTATCTTCCCTACCACATATTTCACAAGTCCAATCCAGATTTCTGAAATCTTAACTGGGAATAGGTTGAGAAGAGAACAGAATAGATCTTTAACAGAGATGGTATAATATACAGATCAAATGAGTTTTTCTCAGTTTGATATAGGTTTCTTGGGTTTCTTTTGGGCACTTGAGGGCCTCTTTCGGGTGTATTAGATCTATAGCGCGACAACGTACAGCTAGGTCAGCATGTATCTGGATGCAGCAGAAGCTGTCGTTGCCTAGCACCTCCAGGTCAGCATATATCTGGATGCAGCAGAGGAGGTACACGACTTTTTTCAGAGAAGATTTCAGAATTAGATCAAAATTGTGTGTATCGGGACAATATACAGACATTCAAATAGAAATGAGCTAATTCCAAGTGACTTTCTTTCCTGGGTTCATGTACAATTTTAGTTCTGATCAGAAGGACAACCAAGATATCCCCGGATGATTCAACAATATAAAGACCCGAAACCTCAGATGTTGGCTATCTATCAACGCAAGATTTAAGACCATAAAATCATACGCCATTGGTATGTTACCCACATGGTACATAGTTCGTTATGTTTATAACACTTAGTATCTTTTATCATATTGAGCGTCAAGCCTATCGACATATCGCAGTAGATCCTAGTCTTTTCAGCTATGGCACCTTACATGTGTTAGTCAAAACCCTTTAACACGAACATTTATTTCACTTCCCATATCATGCAATCTTTCTTTTTGGCTTTTTCATTTTCTAATGTTTTTGTATTTTTCTCATTTTCTCCCCCTAAAACAATGCATATATACAACAAACTCTTTTTGTATTTTCTGAGTTTTCTCCTCCTAAACTCTATATCTATCTATATGTTCCTCTCCCCCCTAAATTTGTGCATAAATCTTGTATTTTTGCGCAAATTTGCCATTTACTAGAGGAAGGACACTTTATATACAAAGTATAAACTAAGAAAAAGAGAGAAAAATATTTTTGCTTAACCGTTCTGTCATCAGATTGAAGACTAATTAAATTCAAATCAAAGTACTGAATTTAAACGGTACCTTTTGCTGATCATTTCTTATTTCTCCAATCTCCTCCAAAGGAAACATATCATCTGTAAAAAAAAATTGAACTTTTTGCAACAGTGAAATGTTACCCGTTTTTATCTCTAGAACAACCGCTATCAACATTCCAGAGATTGTCAACAGCTCCTCCTTGGTTGTTCCTGAAAGGTTAGGAGATTAGTAAGACATGGGTACCCAGGCCATCGTGGTCCTGGGTTTACCTGAAGCATCAAAGTAAGACACTTCCTTCAAACACAAGTCCCCTTTCGTTTCAAGGATTGGAGACATTGCTGCTTTGGATTTGGGTTTCCAAATCTGTTTCGGTTTAACAAACGTGTTTGTTGCCTTCGGTTGAGCAACTTTAGCTGATTCAGGCTTGTTAGTTTTAGAAAAAACGTTTTAGTTCTTGATCAGCCTTGCGTTTGTTTTTAGCAGCGTTCCAATCCCCATCAGAAGGTTTAACCTTGGGATTCACATTCTTCATTGCCTTAGGTGATGAAACCTTCATTGGCTTGGAATGATAGTTACCCTTTGGTGTAACCCTCTGATTTTGCTTATAATATGGTACGTAGGGACGATGTGTGCAGTTCCGAGCAATGTGACCAGCAATGGCGCAATTGAAGCATGTTTGTCTCTTAACGTAGAAGGCATTCTGATCAGCTTGTGTAGCTCTTGCAGACCCTGAAGGATGAACTGGTCCTTTCTGTGCTTGGTTTTGTTGCACATTTCTGACAAACGAGGATGAATTTGGATGTCTATACTTGTCGTTTGCTGGGGCCTTCTGTGGTGGAGATTTCTTTTGATTCTTCTTGTTTTGTTTAGACTGCAAGTCTTGTTCAGAAATCTCACCAGTCTTTCCGAAAGCTTTGTTAGCACAGTCAAATGCATATTTCTCACATTTGCCATTACTGACTGGCTTAACAAAAGCATTTTTTACGTCACGGGTCTTTTGAGGACTATTCCTACCGGTTGAGGACTGTGGAGAGCCTGCTTGTCTTTGATGTTTAGGCTTCTTATTTCTTTGTCCTTTACCTGCTCGCTTCGGCTCTTGTTGCTTGATCTGAACCTTTTCATCACTAACCGAAGGTTCAGATTGTTCAGCTTGCGCACTTGGAGCCTTGTTCACGTTAGTCTTCACTTCTTCCTTCATGTCGTCAGCCATGACAGAATCGGAGGACTCTGGTTTATCAGATGAAACACCAGAAACTTCAGTAGAAACTTCAGCTGAAACATTTGACGAATTTTCAGCACAAGACGGTTCTGCACATGACGCCTTTGAGCTGAATCCACTAGAATCAACTGATTCCAATTTCTCAGAATTAGCTACTTCCGATGATTCACATTTGGAATCAGATGGTTCAGCTGGCTCATTTGTTTCGTTTGCCGATTCAGTCTCTGTTACGCAAGCATCAAGGTTTTCGCCCAAATCATCAGGCCTGAAATTAATCATAGAGTGAAAAACCTTAAAAAAATCAAACGTCGAAATAGAGTCAGGATTAGGTTCATTTATTAAATTTTCAGAAGAATCAGACTCTGATGCTTGTTCATCCCCAACTACTTTTTCAACCATTACTTCAACAACTTCATCTGCACATGTAGACGAAGTATTAGGATCAATTGAGCCTTTAGAAACAAAATTTATTGGAGTCGACTTCTGTTTCTCAATTGGTCTGTCATTAAATGATGACTTATTGTTTTTGGGACCATAAGTCATTTTACTTTCATTTATCATCTCCTCCTCAGTCATAGGTAAATAAGTATAATTGTCATTATAAGGAGGAGGAGCCTTATTAAAACCCAAACCACACCCTTTCTTTTCCTTGTATGCGAGCTGTTGATCACACAAATTTTTGACTAGTTTACTGGAAGAATCAAATTTCTTTATGTTTAGCTCATTTATTTGATATCTATCTCTGATATCTTCCAGTTCCTTAGTCAAAATACATACTTTCTCCTGAGCTTCTAGAAAATGGGCTGTTTTTACACTTACATCATCTTTGAGTTTGATGATGTCTTTTCGCTGAGCTTCAATCTTTTATTTATAAAGTTTTTCATTTTTCGATAATGTGAAATTTTTATTTTTTATATCTTGATAATCTTGAATTAGCTCAGCATTGTGTATATGATAAGCCTCAACCCTTTCTCTACATTCAGGAGTGCAAAAGACAGAAAGTATCTCTTCTCTGGTAATTTCTTGAGCCACTGGTTTGTGAAACACGAATGCCATAATTTCAGTGGGTGGTTGATACTTTTGTTCTTCTCCTCAAAACACAAACCAAACGAGAACCCGTGTAATCGCTAACTCAAACACTTTGCACGTAATCAAACCAGCTTCTTGTATCGCACCTCGAAACCTGTCAAACCTTTATCACAAACAATTTTTTTTTAAATAAAACCCTTTTTTAATTTTTTTTTTTAAAAAGAATAAACTGATTTTATTATTAAATATTATTAATGATAATGCAATGATTAACAAATGATTGTTTATGATTATTATAATTATTAAAACCCTAATATATAATATATTATTAAAAAAAAAACTGTATATCTTCTTCTCGTTTTACTCTCAACGGCAACAACCGGAGAAGGTGATGAACGGAGAGATGTGAGTGCGACTGAGAGGATGACCGGTATACGATGAGGTGGTGTCCGGTGGTTAATGGTGATCGGAGGATGATGTCGGCGGACGGAGACGGTGATGAAGAACGACGATGACTCGAAACGATGGTTCACGGTGATGGTAGCGGAAGTCACGTCGGAGAAAATGAAACAGGTCGTTGTTGGAGATGATCAACTCGTGCAACAGTGACCGGAACGATGAAAATGATGAGGATGTCCGATGAAGATGGCAGACGAATGGGGGAGATGACCGTGATCGGACGTTGAAGTGGAGGTGGTGTGAGGAAGACGACCGGGTTCTGGATAGTTGATAGACGACTGGAGATGGAGAGTTGCTGGTTTCCGGTGACTGGAGTTGATGCGATGGTGGTGATGAAGTGGTGAACAGAGAAGACGATGTATGGCGACGGTATGATGAAAGAACTTTTATGATGAAGTCCGGTGAAGATGGAAACGAACGGTAGTCGGAGATGATTGATGGTGATGTGACGAAGAAGATGAACGATGAAGACGAGTCGAGACCGAGGATGATGATGACTCGAGATCTCGGTTGCGACTCGGAACCGTGGTTGCGACTCGAGACTGAAAATTGATGAGTCGAGACCGTGAAAAAATTGATGACTTGAGACCTTGAAAGCAGACGATGTGAGTCGAGACCGCTGAGTTCAAACTGTGATGACTCGAGATCGTGAAACGGTGAAGAGTCGAGACCTCTGTTTCCTTAAAAATTGCACTCGAAAACAGTTATCACTTGAAATCTTCTGACTCGAAACCTGTGAAAGGTCCTTTACACGTATTTGATCAAGGAAGTTGAAAAGTATTTTGAATTTCCCTTTTTTTTAATAAGGAAACAAATAAGTAAACTAATCAACAGATTTTTCGAAAATGTTGAGATTGATTAAATCCTTTTTCAAACTTATCAAAAATTTCAAATCTTAACAACCTCAAAAAAAATCAAAACACCAAAATATAGTGACTTTTTGATAAAATTTCGATGAACACTACGAAGAACACGAAGAACGCGATGAATGTTCTTGATGATTTTCAACAAAAATTTCAAAATCTTGAATCTTTGATATCACACCGAGCCTAGAAACAGGTTCTAATGGCTCTGATACCACTTGTAAGTCCCGTATAACCAGATCTTTCAATGATATCAAACAACACCAAGTTTGTGCGGAATCCAAACTTGACGTGATTCAAGAATAAATCGAAGAAATATGAAAATACGAACCGAATACGAAGAACACACCGAATCACTTTAAACACTTGCACACGATTCTATTACTATCAACTAGCAAAACCGTCTAGTACAAGTGCTCACACCTTCAATCGCCTCTCTCTCTAGATCTATATCAAATTCTGTAACAATGAGGTTCCAACCCTAAAACAAGTTAGAAACTTGTTTATATACTAACTCAAGCCCAATTCCCTACATGGACTCCCCTTGGGCCTGCTTGGCCCACATGGCCTAAAGCTTGGCCCAAGTGACCTATAAAGATCCACAACCTAATATAAACTAACCCGGTAAGGCCCAGTTCGTAACCATAACCCGTTGTGTTAATTTGATGCGTCAGTCTCACACTTTAGGGCCTAACATGGACACATCCCAGGTGTCCAATCCGGCCTGGAATCTCCCGGAATACTCTCCGTGTTTCAATTATAGTATTTGTCAGGTTGGTTCAGTTCCCAGTTCCGACCGGTTCGTTGTACGGTAAACTGCCGAAATTGATTTAAAATAACCCATTTTTAATCCCAAAAATTCCCATTTAACCTAGAATTCGAATAAAAATCTGTAAATTTTTATATAACTCAGTAAAAATCAGTAGACTATGGAAAAAATTTCTGGGAATTTATTTTGGCATTTTACTTGTCTAAATAAATTATTTATAAAACCATATTTAACCACATAATTAGCATTAATTACCCTCAGTGATCCAAAATTCCCAAAAAATTCCTGGACATCCCTTATGTTTCCAAAAACATATCCAAAAATTTAATGTTTTTCCGATTTCGTTTCGGTGTGTTTCCGGCTACCGAAAATTCGCAAAAACGCGGATTTTTAACCCAAATCAAAACTCAACCAATGGACTCCGAATTTTCCCAGAACATTCCACATATGTTTCTTAGTGTCTCTGTGAAATTTGGTGATTTATTAAATCCGTTTGGTATTTTTTCCGGAATTCTTTTGGTAAAACAGTCAAAATTTTACCAAAAATCGTAGAAAGTTCCAAAAATTCTAAAATTTTACGTGGACCTTCCTGACACTACCCTTCATCAGAAAACCAAATTTCAGCTCAATCCAATTATCACAGATCAAGTTATAGCAAAAAAAAAATTCTACCTATCCTAGATTCGGTTTTCGGATGTTATACCTAGCGCAAGCTTCGATTCCAAGTGTTTCTTGTGAGTCCAGAAGTATGTGTGGGCTATATTCAGTATCTACACATCAAGTACAATCCAAATATGCTAGAACTTAGATCAATCAAGCCTTATTTCATTGTTTTTCGGTTAATCGACTAGTTAAGCGATTTCTGTCAAATAGGTTTTGATTAGGGTATCAAACCCCAAAGATTTGTAACCATGGATGCCATATAACACCAGGGAATCCATATGGTGTTCATATTCAGCCCATAAACATGTTTAAACTTCCAAAAATCATGGATTAAAAAGGGTTTTCTTGGCCTAAACCATGTATAATCAAGAAATCAAGCTTAAAACCATAAAAATTAAGGTTGATACCTTTAGTTTGACGCTTGTTCTTGTTATATTAGCTGGGTTTTAGGAGAAAGAAGCAGAAATTTGAAAGATTTTTGTGTGAGAATTAAAGGAAAAAAAATGAAATATATATATATGGGGGGTGGTGGCGGTTTGGGTGGGCCCCCTAGGGCCACCTCGTGCTTCCTATAACACGCTAAAAGATGATGTTTATCTTCCGTTGAGTGTTTAGGTTCGTTTGCGGGTCTCGGGCGCGTTCTCGATTTGCGTGAAAAACTCTGTTTTGCGAGTACTTAGTGTTAAAAGACTCGGTTTTAAAAATCATGCATAACCGTCTTGAAATCCGAACTCAGTTACGTTTTAATCATAAAAGACTCGTATTAGGGTAGTTTAAGTGTTTTTAAGCTTGATCGATCGTTCCTTGCACGTTTGATTGCCTTATGTTATTCCTGAAATGAGAGCGTTTCCCTAACCGGGGAAGCTGCTTCTTTTTGCGTGCCCGATTTCTGATTGGCTTCAAACCTTATGTCACAGTCTAAAGCACAAAACTATGTTATTCCTGGAACTCGAAATCTTAAATGATGCTACAGATAACCTAATAATCAATGTCAAAGGTTTAAAGTCCTGTTAAACGGAACACTCCCTTTTAACACGTGTTTCAAGGCTAAGGACACCAACTTCGCACTGTTGGCCCTTATTAGTGTCATGTCAGTCATAACGTGTTCTCGGATTCCTCCGAGACATAACAGATATCATTTAATCAAGCATATAAGTCACACATGTTTTTAGGGTTTTCGCGTAATTAAAGTGTTAAGTGTGCTTTACAGTTTTGGACCGTGTAGGGTGTACCTGGTTTCGTCATGGGTGTCACAGTCTCCCCTGGTTTAGAAATTTCATCCCCGAAATTCAATTCGTCTTGTTAGGGAAGAGATGTGGGTATTTTCTACGGAACTCATCCTTCCATTCCCAGGTATACTCAGTGTAACACCCGTCTAATATTTACTTGAATTTGGTAGTAATTCAAACCATAATATAAAACGATATCTAGCTTGTAACATAAATTCCAAAATAAGGTTCAAAAGTATCAAAATAAATTAGTCAACTAGAGACTAATTTGAACATTCAAAAGTTTCAAAATAAATTGTTTACAACCCATAAACATTGTCTATTAAAAGTTAAGATATTGCGGAAGCATTCAAAATGAGTGTTCGGTTCTTCGACATTAGCTTGATCGCCATCCGGATAGTCCCCACTTTTAGCTAAGGTCAAAACCATCCAAAATATTAGTTTTGACAAGAATTTGTATAATACAAACAAGTCCTAGCATCAAAACATGAGAAAACAAACAATTTTCAGAAGTTACCCTGCCGCGTGTCGCGGCAGGTTTCGTTCAATACGTCGCGTGGCGCGGCGACTCCCGCGTGTCGCGGAGGGTCTTGGTGATCCTGTCGCGTGGCGCGGCAGGAACGGTTTTCCAGCAGGTGATGTTTTGTGAGCTGCATTTTCTGCCAGCTCCGGAAAACTCAGATTTTAACTTCAAATGTGCATATCTTTTGACTCGTAAGTCCGTTTTAGGTGATTCTTGTTCCTATGCGTCTGTAAATTCAATACCAACGTAACTAAAATACTTTCGTTATAAAAAGTTTGATTTCCGGATCGAATAAATAAAAGTCGTTTACGTGCTAATCGACCCATTCTAACTTTACTTACTTAATTACCGTTTAACTATCAAGCCTATGGCGTCTTATACCCATTATCCGGGGCTTAACATCACTTGCATTACCTTACCCAAATTCCATGGTTTAATGCTTTTGTGATCTACATCGCCAATGCTATTAGTTAAGACACTATCACTACCATTAACACACTTATTCGACCCGTTGGCTCATCTTGTGGAAAAATCCTCCAATATGATGACTACCAATGGTTCTCTCTTAAAGCTACTATTGATTCCAATAACGGTCATGATTACTAAAATCAACATAACTATTAATCAACAACGCGACTATGCATAATTTAACAACAATTCATTGAATGTAACGGGTCAAGTTACATACCTTAGTGTACGCCCTTCAACCGCAAATCACCACAGGCTTGTCCACTCGACGTTCCGGTATCCTTTCCTTTAGAGTTCAATTTAAGACATGTTTAGAACTCTCTTTAAACCTTATATCGCATAATACACCGAAACATCATAATTATGCGTTTGAACTTTAAATTTCAATTTTAAGCCTTCTTTGAGGCATTTTCACAAACACTTTAAGGGCAGATTTTTACATGATTATATGACAAGTTTCTAGCTTATCACTTAGCCCTAATTTCACATCAATCAACATTTTACATGATTGTTAGCGTCTACATTTCTGAAATCACTTCAAAATTGTCAAATTACACTAGGACAACACCCAATTTCCTAGTGTTCATCAATTTACACATAACCCACTAATCACCTACAATGGTGTTCACAGTTTCCACTAAAATTTCACATGATTTCAACTTGTGTTTGTCTAGGGTTTGTCCCTAGACACTATAGTTGTTCCTAAATCATCATAACACACACATGCAACTATAATTTCAGATTTTCCCAATTTCATGAGAATTTCAAGTTGAGAGTTTTCATCAAATTTTACATGCCTTGTAATCCTCTTGTGATGAGGATCAATAATCTATGCTTTAATTTCGATTTCAACTTGGATTGAGCCTTCAATTTGCAAGTTTAGTGAAGTTTTAGGGTTTTGGAGAGTGGGGATCGCCCTTGACCTTCTCCTGTGCGACTAGACACCTTCAAATGGGTGTTTGGTTTTGATTTGTATTAAAATTAACAATATAGTTCCAATTCTTACAACTTTGGCCCTTCCACTTTGTTCAACTTATAGTTTAGTTGCTTTTAACCCTATTATAAGCTATTTCTAGACTTGTAACTAACTAGGTTAAAATTCCTAGTTAGTAAATTCTCATTTATTATACTTTATAATTCTAATATAAAGTTTTATATTTTTCGGGGTGTTACAAGTCCACCCCCCTTAAAAAGGGTTTCGTCCCCGAAACCGAAGTACGTAACAAATAATGTAGGGTGGAGACGTCGCATCTCCTCTTCGGACTCCCACGTAGTGTCCGAACCTTTCCTATGCTCCCATTTGACCTTGACTTGATTAATCACTTTGTTCTTCAAACTCTTCTCTTTACGATCTAAAATCGCAATTGGTTTTACTGCATAGTTGAGGCTGTTATCCACCTCGATATCATCGTAGTGGATACGAGCAGTTTCGTCTGCCAAACATTTTCAGAGATGTGACACGTGAAATGTGCTATGAATCCCACTCAACTCCTCGGGTAATTCGAGACGATAAGCTACCTTACCCACCCGTTCAGTGATTCTGAATGGCCCAATAAATCTTGGGCTCAACTTTCCTCTTTTTCTGAATCGTATTATTCCCTTCCACGGAGATACTTTCATCATAACTTTGTCGCCAACCTGGAATTCGATTGGCCTGTTCCTTTTGTCAGCATACGTCTTTTGTCTATCTTGGGCCGCTTTCAAGTGTGCCCGAACCATGTCGATTTTCTCATTCGTAGTTCGGATTATATCAGTAGGTGCTAGCCCTCGTGGACCCACTTCTCCCCAACATACCGGAGTTCGACATTTTCTGCCATATAACATTTCATACGGGGCCATCTTAATGCTCGCGTGATAGCTATTGTTATATGAAAATTCGACTAAGGGTAGATAGACATCCCAACTACCCCCGAAGTCAATAATGCAAGCCCGCAGCATATCGCCCAACGTTTGTATTGTTCTTTCACTCTGCCCATCCGTTTGTGGTTGGTAAGCAGTGCTAATGAACAATTTAGTTCCCATTTGTTCTTGGAATTCAAGCCAAAAATTCGAAGTAAACCGAGTATCTCTGTCTGACACAATGGATATCGGTACCCCATGCCGTGCTATGATTTCATTGGTGTACACCTCCGACATCTTCTCGGATGTATAAGTCTCACGAATTGGAATGAAGTGAGCGCTTTTCGTCAATCTATCTACAACTACCCATATAGCATCAAACCCGCGGTTAGTTTTGGGCAATTTGGTCAACAAATCCATGGTGATTTGTTCCCATTTCCAAACCGGAATTTCCAACGGTTGAAGTTTACCGTATGGTTTTTGGTGCTCCGCCTTGACTTGTAAACATGTCAAGCATTTTTCTACGTACTTCACCACATCTCTTTTCATCCCGGGCCACCAATATGTAACACCCTTCTAATTTGACTTGAATTTAATAATAAATTATACCATTTCAATTTAAAACATTGTTTAAGTAACATAACTTTCACCAAAGAAGTTCATACATATTACCAAACTTAGTCAACAAACAACTAAGTTTAAAACGTTTCAAAAGTTGTTTAGAGATTTGTTTACAACCCATACATAAAGTCTATCAAAGATTTAAATCGTTGCAGAAGCTTCAAAATGAGTGTTCGGTCCTTTGACATTTAGCTTGATCACCATCCGGATATTACCCACTTTACCTAAGGTCAAAACCATCCAAAATGTTAGTTTTGACAACAATTTGTATGATATAACAAGTCCTAGAATAAAAAACATAAAAAAAAACAAACAATTTTTCAGAAAGTACCCTGCCGCGTGTCGCGGCAGGATTTGGTTATTTCTTCGCGTGGCGCGGCGGCTCCCGCGAGTCGCGGAGGATCATGATGATCCTGTCGCGTGGCGCGACATGTACGGTTTTCCAGCAGTTGATGCTTTTGAGCTGCATTTTTCTGCCAGTTCCGGAATTTCAAATTTTAACTTTGTTTGGCCATAACTTTTGACTCGTAAGTCCGTTTTAAGTGATTTTTCTTCCTATATGTCTGTAAATTCATTACCGACATAACTATTATAAATTTAATACTCAAAATTTAATTTACGGACCAAAAGACCATATGTCACTATGTAATTATTCGACCCATTCTAACCTTACACATTTTAATACCATTTAACTAATGAACCTATGGCGCCTCATGCCCAACATCCGGGGCTTATTATCACCCGCATTTCTTACCAATTTCATGGCTTAATGCCTTTGTGATTATTATCGCCATTATCGGCTACTAGAACGTTTAAAACTACAATTTTTCACACTAATAAACCCGTTGGCTCATCTTGTGGAATCATCCACTTATGATGACTACCAATTTGGTTCGTTAACTATGCTAAGTCAATCAAATTCAGATTTCAACCATAATCAATATAAATTCTATCAATAACGCATAGTTTATTCATAATTCAATGAATGTAACGGATCAAGTTACATACCTTAGTGTACGCCCTTCAACCGCAAATCACCACCGGCTTGTCCACTCAACGTTCCGGTATCCTTTCCTATAGAGTTCAATTCAAGACATGTTTAGAACTCTCTTTAAACCTTACTTCACATAATACACCGAAACATCATAATTATGCGTTAAAGCTTTAAATTTCTATTTTAAGCCTTCTTTGAGGCATTTTCACAAACACCTTAAAGGCAGATTTTTCACATGATTATATGACAAGTTTCTAGCTTATCATTTAGCCCTAATTTCACTTCAATCAACATTTTACATGATTGTTAGCTTATAGATTTCTGAAATCACTTCCAAATTGTCAAATTACACAAAATTAACACCCAATATCCTAGTGTTTATCAATTTACACATAACCCATTAATCACCTACAATGGTGTTCATGGATTCACCTAAATTTCTTATGATTTCAACTTCTATTGGTCTAGGGTTTGTCCTTAGACACTGTAGTTGTTCCTTAATCATCATAACATACACATGCAACCCTAATTTCAGATTTTTCCCAATTCATGAAAATTTCAAGTTGAGAGTTTTCCTTAAATTTTACATACCTTGTAATCCTCTTGTGATGAGGATCACGATTCTATGCTCGGATTTTCGTTTGGACCAGATTTGCACCTCCAATTTGAGAGTTCAAGTAGATTTTTGAGAGTTTGAAGGTGGGGGTGTCGCCCCTGCTTGTTCTGGTCGACCAGACATCCCTTTGTGGGGTGTTTGGTTTGTTTTATTTATTTTAATTAAAATCAAGTTTCAATTCTTACAACTTAAGCCCCTCAACTTTGTTCAACATATTGTTTAGTAGCTTTTAACTCTATCACAAGCTATTTCTAGTCTATTAACTAACTAGGTTAAAATTTCTAGTTAGTAAATTCTCGTTTATTTATACTTTAAAATTCTAATATAAAGTTTTATATTTTTCGGGGTGTTACAAGTCCACCCCCCTTAAAAGGGTTTCGTCCCCGAAACCGAAGTACGTACCAAATAATGTAGGGTGGAGACGTCGCATCTCCTCTTCGGACTCCCACGTAGTGTCCGAACCTTTCCTATGCTCCCATTTGATTTTGACTTGGTCAATTTGTTTATTTCGTAAATATTTGATCTTTCGATCTAAAATCTCCACCGGTCTCACCGCATAATTCAAACTATTATCCACTTCGATATCATCGTAATGGATATAGGCCGTTTCGTCTGCTAGGCACTTTCGTAATTGTGACACGTGAAACGTGCCATGAATCCCACTTAGTTCCTCCGGTAGCTCAAGGCGGTAAGCTACCTTGCCAACTCTTCCGATAATTTTAAATGGCCCAATAAACCTCGGGCTTAACTTCCCCCTTTTTCTGAATCTAATAACGCCCTTCCATGGGGAAACCTTTAGCATGACCATGTCACCAACTTGGAATTCGATTGGCCTATTCCTTTTATCAGCATACGCCTTTTGCCTGTCTTGAGCTGCTTTCAAGTGTGCCCGAACTTTTTCAATCTTTTCATTCGTGGCTCGTACTATATCTTGGTGGGCGAGTTCACGTGGACCTACTTCACCCCAACATACCGGGGTTCGACACTTCCTACCATAAAGCATTTCGTATGGTGCCATCTTAATACTAGATTGGTAGCTGTTATTATACGAAAACTCGACTAACGGTAGGTGAACATCCCAACTGCCTCCAAAGTCGATTATACATGTCCGTAGCATGTCCCCCAATGTTTGTATCGTTCTTTCACTTTGTCCATCCGTTTGAGGATAGTACGCAGTGCTAATGAACAATTTGGTTCCCATTTGCTCTTGGAAATCTCGCCAGAAATTCGAAGTAAACCGGGTATCCCTATCAGACACGATGGATACCGGCACCCCATGACGTGCAATTATTTCATTAGTGTAAACTTCTGACATCTTTTCTGACGTATAAGTCTCACGAATCGGAATGAAGTGAGCACTTTTCGTCAATCTATCCACCACTACCCATATGGCATCAAAACCACGATTCGTCTTAGGAAACTTGGTTAATAGGTCCATTGTAATATGTTCCCATTTCCAAACCGGAATTTCTAACGGTTGGAGTTTGCCATATGGTTTCTGGTGCTCCGCCTTGACTTGTAAACATGTCAGGCATTTTTCCACATATTTCGCCACATCCCTCTTCATTCCGGGCCACCAATAATTTTGTTTCAAATCATTGTACATCTTGGTCGCACCCGGATGAATTGAATAACGGGATTTATGAGCTTCATTAAGTAGAAGCGCCTTCACTCCACAAGTATGTGGGACCCATATCCTTCCGGATCGAGTCTTCAACCCGTTATTCCCATCCGACAAATCTTTCAACTGACCGATTATTCTTTCTTTCTTCCAATTCTCTTCTTTCATTGCTTCTAATTGCGCCTCTCGAATACGTTCAAGTATACCCGAGGTCACCACGAGTTGCATCGATCTTACTTGTATTGGGACATAGTCCGCTTTTCTGCTCAAAGCATCCGCCACCACATTAGCCTTTCCGGGGTGATAATGTATTTCACAATCTTAGTCTTTCACCGTTTCCAGCCATCGCCTTTGTCGCATATTTAACTCCTTCTGATCAAAGAAGTATTTCAAGCTCTTGTGGTCGGTGAATATGGTGCACTTTACCCCATACAAGTAGTGCCTCCATATTTTTAATGCAAATACCACCGCAGCCAACTCGAGATCGTGCGTGGGATATTTCTTCTCGTGTATCTTCAATTGTCTCGAGGCATAGGCTATTACCTTGCCCCATTGCATCAACACGCAACCGAGCCCCGATAGTGAAGCATCCGAATAAACCACCATGTCTTCGACTCCGTCCGGCAATGTCAGTACCGGAGCTTGAGTTAACTTTTCTTTTAGCGTTTGAAACGCTTTATCTTGATCAGCACCCCAAATAAACTTTTCTTTCTTTTGGGTTAGCTTTGTTAGCGATGACGCAATCTTGGAGAAATCTTGAATGAATCTCCTATAGTATCCCGCAAGCCCCAAAAAGCTTCTAATTTCCGAAAGGTTCTTCGGAGGATTCCATTTTGACACAACCTCTATTTTTGACGGATCCACCAAAACTCCCTCGGCACTTATAACGTGGCCAAGAAATTGTACCTCTCGTAACCAAAAGGCACATTTAGAGAATTTCGCATACAGCCTTTCTCGTCTTAGTGTCTCTAATACTTCTTGCAAGTGGTGTGCGTGTTCAGCTTCACTTTTTGAATACACCAGGATATCATCGATAAACACGATGACCGACTTATCCAACATTGGCTTGCAAACCCGGTTCATGAGGTCCATGAAAGCCGCAGGTGCGTTTGTTAGCCCAAATGACATCACGAGGAATTCGTAATGTCCGTATCTCGTGCGGAAAGCCGTCTTCTGCACATCTTCTTCTTTGACCTTTAGTTGGTGATACCCCGATCTAAGGTCAATTTTTGAAAACCAGTTCGCACCTTGTAGTTGGTCGAATAGATCATCTATCCTCGGGAGCGGGTATCGGTTCTTTACCGTGAGTTTGTTTAACTCCCGGTAATCGATACACATGCGCATGCTCCCGTCTTTCTTTCTCACGAACAATACCGGTGCGCCCCAAGGAGACACACTCGGCCTTATGAATCCTTTGTCAAGCAGGTCTTGGATTTGGGACATCAACTCTTGTAATTCCGACGGTGCAAGTCGGTACGGGGCCTTTGCTACGGGTTTTGCGCCCGGAATCAATTCGATCCCAAACTCTACTTCCCGTTCAGGCGGTATCCCCGGTAAATCCTCCGGAAACACATCTTCATAATCTCGTACCACCGGTACATCTTCAATCTTCCGTGATTCTTTCTCGGGCTCATTCGCGTATATCACAAATGACTTGCATCCTCGCTTCATAAGTTTGTGAGCTTTTAACATTGAGCACACTATGGGGTTGCCTCCTTTTTCGCCATAAATGGTGACGTGTCTCCCGCTCGGAGATGTTAGTTTTATCTCCTTACGGAAACACATGACTTTTGCATGGTGCTGGGCTAGCCAATCCATCCCAACGACTACTTGAAATTCCCCCATTGACATCGGGATTAGGTCTGTCAAGTATTCTTCATCGTCGATGCTTAATTTGCAGCCTCGACAAACATCACAAACTATAAAACTTTTATTGTCCCCTATTTCAACTTCTAAGGGCACAGGTAATTTCGTCAATACAAATGAAGGATGTCGAATAAATCCATGCGAAATGAAGGATTTATTCGCACCCGTATCAAACAATACACGTGCTGGAATTGAGTTAATTGTGAATATACCTGAAACCACATCAGGTTCTGTCTTCGCTTCAGCCGCGGTAAGTTGGAAGGACCTAGCCTTCGCTTTGGGAGCTTCTGTTGGAGACTCTTTTGTGTCTCTCTTTCCCACCAACTCAGGGCATTCAGATTTCTTGTGACCGGGTTGATAACACTTGTAACAAACAGAAACTTTCCCGGGACATAGTGATGCGGTGTGCCTCGTCTTCCCACATACCGGGCACGGCTTGTCTTTGAAGCGACACTCTCCTTTGTGCCCTTTACCACACACTTTGCAACTCGGCGACCCGCCTTTAGCATCCACTTTCTTTCCCGATTCCGTAGTTCTAGCTTTCTTTGTAGGGCTTGGATTCACATCCTGTGCCCTTCGTTCACCTCTCTCCACTTGTTTCTTTAACTCGATTTCCCGCTCCCGGGCGGTGTTGATAATCTCCGTGAGGGTTTCGTATTTTGACGGAGTCATAAATTCCCGGTACTCGGCACTCAGCATGTTGTAATAGTAATAAATCTTTTGCTCTTCAGTGGTGACTAACTCGTCACAAAATCTCAGCTTACCCATGAAGATGCCCGTGATCTTATCAATTGTTTCACCCTTTTGTCTCAGCTGGATGAATTCTTCCTTGATTCTGTTAATAACCGCTTTGGGACTGTGGTGTTTAAGGAATGGTATCTTAAACTCGTCCCAAGTCATAGCCCTCGCTGCTTCGGCTCCCATTTCCTTATTTTTGTTATCCCACCAATCCTTGGCTTGATTTCTCAATTGACCCGTTCCGTAAGCAACAAAGTCACCTACGTCACAATGGGTTCGCTCAAACACTCCTTCAACATCACTTATCCATCTTTGACAAATTATCGGGTCAACCTCCCCGTTATAGATTGGCGGTTTACACGCCATGAATTCTTTGTACGAACATCCTTTGCGTTCTCCCGTTTTCTCCTTCATAAGGTTGACAATATCCTCCAACCTTTTAACTCGCTCTTCAACAAGCGACAACACCGTGTTTTGGATTTTGTCTATAAACCCGGATAGACTTCCTTCAATTGCCTTTCCTACCTCTTCGGCAATTGTCTCTTTCATTTGTTCGGTGCTTGTTTGCACCGGATTATCATCATTCCCATCAGACATCTTGAAGCTGAAATGTTTACATTTAAACATTAAACATTTCATTTATAATATTGCTTCATTTGTTTCGGTTTAGCCAAGTTCCTAACTTGCTTTAACCGTTCACACTTAATGCACTTTCCGGGTTTGAGTGTGTTAACACACTCTTCCCATGCATCTCAATTTATTTCTCATACTTACATAAGGTATAATCTACTAACATAATAAATTAATTCTTACCGGACGATCAATCAAGCTTGAACCGAACACTTTGTTGACAACCTTAAGCTCTGATTACCAACTTGTAACACCCATCTAATTTGACTTGATTTAATAATAAATTATACCATTTCAATTTAAAACATTGTTTAAGTAACATAACTTTCACCAAAGAAGTTCATACATATTACCAAACTTAGTCAACAAACAACTAAGTTTAAAACGTTTCAAAAGTTGTTTAGAGATTTGTTTACAACCCATACATAAAGTCTATCAAAGATTTAAATCGTTGCGGAAGCTTCAAAATGAGTGTTCGGTCCTTTGACATTTAGCTTGATCACCATCCGGATATTACCCACTTTACCTAAGGTCAAAACCATCCAAAATGTTAGTTTTGACAACAATTTGTATGATATAACAAGTCCTAGAATCAAAAACATAAAAAAAACAAACAATTTTTCAGAAAGTACCCTGCCGCGTGTCGCGATAGGATTTGGTTATTTCTTCACGTGGCGCGGCGGCTCCCGCGAGTCGCGGAGGATCATGATGATCCTGTCGCGTGGCGCGACATGTACGGTTTTCCAGCAGTTGATGCTTTTGAGCTGCATTTTTCTGCCAGTTCCGGAATTTCAAATTTTAACTTCGTTTGGCCATAACTTTTGACTCGTAAGTCCGTTTTAAGTGATTTTTCTTCCTATATGTCTGTAAATTCATTACCGACATAACTATTATAAATTTAATACTCAAAATTTAATTTACGGACCAAAAGACCATATGTCACTATGTAATTATTCGACCCATTCTAACCTTACACATTTTAATACCATTTAACTAATGAACCTATGGCGCCTCATGCCCAACATCCGGGGCTTATTATCACCCGCATTTCTTACCAATTTCATGGCTTAATGCCTTTGTGATTATTATCGCCATTATCAGCTACTAGAACGTTTAAAACTACAATTTTTCACACTAATAAACCCGTTGGCTCATCTTGTGGAATCATCCACTTATGATGACTACCAATTTGGTTCGTTAACTATACTAAGTCAATCAAATTCAGATTTCAACCATAATCAATATAAATTCTATCAATAACGCATAGTTTATTCATAATTCAATGAATGTAACGGATCAAGTTACATACCTTAGTGTACGCCCTTCAACCGCAAATCACCACCGGCTTGTCCACTCGACGTTCCGGTATCCTTTCCTATAGAGTTCAATTCAAGACATGTTTAGAACTCTCTTTAAACCTTACTTCGCATAATACACCGAAACATCATAATTATGCGTTAAAGCTTTAAATTTCTATTTTAAGCCTTCTTTGAGGCATTTTCACAAACACCTTAAAGGCAGATTTTTCACATGATTATATGACAAGTTTCTAGCTTATCATTTAGCCCTAATTTCACTTCAATCAACATTTTACATGATTGTTAGATTATAGATTTCAATCATCACTTCCAAATTGTCAAATTACACAAAATTAAAACCCAATATCCTAGTGTTTATCAATTTACACATAACCCATTAATCACCTACAACGGTGTTCATGGATTCACCTAAATTTCTTATGATTTCAACTTCTATTGGTCTAGGGTTTGTCCTTAGACACTATAGTTGTTCCTTAATCATCATAACATACACATGCAACCCTAATTTCAACTTCTATTGGTCGACCAGACATCCCTTTGTGGGGTGTTTGGTTTGTTTTATTTATTTTAATTAAAATCAAGTTTCAATTCTTACTACTTAAGCCCCTCATCTTTGTTCAACATATTGTTTAGTAGCTTTTAACTCTATCACAAGCTATTTCTAGTCTATTAACTAACTAGGTTAAAACTTCTAGTTAGTAAATTCTCGTTTATTTATACTTTAAAATTCTAATATAAAGTTTTATATTTTTCGGGGTGTTACAAGTCCACCCCCCTTAAAAGGGTTTCGTCCCCGAAACCGAAGTACGTACCAAATAATGTAGGGTGGAGACGTCTCATCTCCTCTTCGGACTCCCACGTAGTGTCCGAACCTTTCCTATGCTCCCATTTGATTTTGACTTGGTCAATTTTTTTATTTCGTATATATTTGATCTTTCGATCTAAAATCTCCACCGGTCTCACCGCATAATTCAAACTATTATCCACTTCGATATCATCGTAATGGATATAGGCCGTTTCGTCTGCTAGGCACTTTCGTAATTGTGACACGTGAAACGTGCCATGAATCCCACTTAGTTCCTCCGGTGGCTCAAGGCGGTAAGCTACCTTGCCAACTCTTCCGATAATTTTAAATGGCCCAATAAACCTCGAGCTTAACTTCCCCCTTTTTCTGAATCTAATAACGCCCTTCCATGGGGAAACCTTTAGCATGACCATGTCACCAACTTGGAATTCGATTGGCCTATTCCTTTTATCAGCATACGCCTTTTGCCTGTCTTGAGCTGCTTTCAAGTGTGCCCGAACTTTTTCAATCTTTTCATTCGTGGCTCGTACTATATCTTGGTGGGCGAGTTCACGTGGACCCACTTCACCCCAACATACCGGGGTTCGACACTTCCTACCATAAAGCATTTCGTACGGTGCCATCTTAATACTAGATTGGTAGCTGTTATTATACGAAAACTCGACTAACGGTAGGTGAACATCCCAACTGCCTCCAAAGTCGATTATACATGCCCGTAGCATGTCCCCCAATGTTTGTATCGTTCTTTCACTTTGTCCATCCGTTTGAGGATGGTACGCAGTGCTAATGAACAATTTGGTTCCCATTTGCTCTTGGAAATCTCGCCAGAAATTCGAAGTAAACCGGGTATCCCTATCAGACACGATGGATACCGGCACCCCATGACGTGCAATTATTTCATTAGTGTAAACTTCTGACATCTTTTCTGACGTATAAGTCTCACGAATCGGAATGAAGTGAGCACTTTTCGTCAATCTATCCACCACTACCCATATGGCATCAAAACCACGATTCGTCTTAGGTAACTTGGTTAATAGGTCCATTGTAATATGTTCCCATTTCCAAACCGGAATTTCTAACGGTTGGAGTTTGCCATATGGTTTCTGGTGCTCCGCCTTGACTTGTAAACATGTCAGGCATTTTTCCACATATTTCACCACATCCCTCTTCATTCCGGGCCACCAATAATTTTGTTTCAAATCATTGTACATCTTGGTCGCACCCGGATGAATTGAATAACGAGATTTATGAGCTTCATCAAGTAGAAGCGCCTTCACCCCACAATTATTTGGAACCCATATCCTCCCGGATCGAGTCTTCAACCAGTTATTCCCATCCGTCAAATCTTTCAACTGACCGATTATTCTTTCCTTCTTCCAATTCTCCTCTTTTACTGCTTCTAATTGCGCCTCTCGAATACGTTCAAGTATACCCGAGGTCACCACGAGCTGCATCGACCTTACTCGTATTGGGACATAGTCCGCTTTTCTGCTCAGAGCATCCGCTACCACATTTGCCTTTCCGGGGTGGTAATGTATTTCACAGTCGAAATCTTTCACCGTTTCTAACCATCGCCTTTGTCGCATACTTAACTCCTTCTGATCAAAGAAGTATTTTAAGCTCTTGTGATCGGTGAATATGGTGCACTTTACCCCATATAGGTAGTGCCTCCATATTTTTAAGGCAAATACCACCGTAGCCACCTCAAGATCGTGCGTGGGATATTTCTTCTCGTGTATCTTCAATTGCCTCGAGGCATAAGCTATAACTTTGCCCCGTTGCATCAAAACGCATCCGAGCCCCGATAGTGAAGCATCCGAATAAACCACCATATCTTCGACTCCGTCCGGCAACGTCAGTACCGGAGCTTGAGTTAATTTTTCTTTTAGCGTTTGAAACGTTTTTTCTTGATCGACACCCCAAATGAACTTTTCTTTCTTTTGGGTTAGCTTTGTTAGCGGTGACGCAATCTTGGAGAAATCTTGAATGAATCTCCTATAGTATCCCGCAAGCCCCAAAAAGCTTCTAATTTCCGAAGGGTTCTTCGGGGGATTCCATTTTGACACAGCCTCGATCTTGGACGGATCCAACAATACTCCATCGACACTTATGACGTGGCCAAGAAATTGTACCTCTCGTAACCAAAAGGCACACTTAGAGAATTTCGCATACAGCCTTTCTCGTCTAAGTGTCTCTAACACTTCTTGTAAGTGGTGTGCCGGTTCAGCATCACTTTTCGAATACACCAAAATATCATCGATAAAACGATGACCGACTTATCCAACATTGGCTTGCAAACCCGGTTCATGAGGTCCATGAAAGACGCGGGTGCATTTGTTAGCCCAAATGACATCACGAGGAATTCGTAATATCCGTATCTCGTGCGGAAAGCCGTCTTCGGCACATCTTCTTCCTTGACCTTTAGTTGGTGATACCCAGATCTAAGGTCAATTTTTGAAAACCAGTTCGCACCTTGTACTTGGTTGAATAAATCATCTATCCTCGGAAGCGGGTATCGATTCTTTACAGTGAGTTTATTTAACTCCCGGTAATCGATACACATCCGCATGCTCCCGTCTTTCTTTTTCACGAACAGTACCGGTGCGCCCCAAGGAGACACACTCGGCCTTATAAATCCTTCGTCAAGCAGGTCTTGAATTTGGGACATCAACTCTTGTAATTCCGACGGCGCGAGTCGGTACGGTGCTTTAGCTACGGGTTTTGCGCCCGGAATCAATTCGATCCCGAACTCTACTTCCCGTTCAGGCGGTATCCCCGGTAAATCCTCCGGAAACACATCTTCATAATCTCGTACTACCGGTAAATCTTCGATCTTCCGTGATTCTTTCTCGGGCTCATTTGCGTATATCATGAATGCCTTGCATCCTCGCTTCATAAGCTTGTGAGCTTTCAACATTGAGCACACTATGGGGTTACCTCCTTTTTCGCCATAGATGGTGACGTGTTTCCCGCTCGGAGATGTTAGTTTTATCTCTTTACGAAAACACACGACTTTTGCATGGTGCTGGGATAGCCAATCCATCCCAACGACTACTTGAAATTCCCCCATTGACATCGGGATTAGGTCTATCAAGTATTCCTCATCGTCGATGCTTAATTTGCAGCCTCGACAAACATCACAAACTATAAAACTTTTGTTGTCCCCTATTTCAACTTCTAAGGGCACAGATAATTTCGTCAATACAAATGAAGGATGTCGAATAAATCCATGCGAAATGAAGGATTTATTCGCACCCGTATCAAACAATACACGTGCTGGAATTGAGTTAATTGTGAATATACCTGAGACCACATCGGGCTCTGTTTTCGCTTCAGCCGCAGTAAGTTGAAAGGACCTAGCCTTCGCCTTAGGAGCTTCTGTTGGAGATTCTTTAACATCTCTCTTTCCAACTAAGTCCGGGCATTCGGACTTTTTGTGGTCGGGTAGATAACATTTGTAGCAAACAGAGACTTTTCCCGGGCATAGCGAGGCCGTGTGCCCCGTCTTATTACATATGGGGCATGGCTTGTCTTTGAACCGACATTCCCCCTTGTGTCCCTTCCCGCACACTTCACAACTTGGCGACCCACCTTTAGCATCCACCTTCTTTCCCGATTCTCCAGTTCGGGCTTTCTTTGTAGGGCTTGGATTCACATCATGTGCCCTTCGCTCACCTCTTTCGACTTGTTTCTTCAACTCGATTTCCCGTTCCCGAGCAACGTTTATGATTTCAGTAAGGGTCTCGTATTTTGAAGGAGTCATAAACTCCCTATATTCAGCGCTCAACATATTGTAGTAGTAGTATATTTTCTGTTCTTCATTCGTCACCAATTCACTACTAAACTTCATTTTATCCATAAACATCGCCGTGATCTTGTCTATGGTTTCACCCTTATGCCTAAGTTGCATGAACTCTTCCTTGATTTTGTTAATGACCGCTTTGGGACTATGATGTTTAAGAAACGGTGTCTTAAACTCTTCCCATGTCATGGCCCTTGCCGCTTCGGCCCCTATTTCATTCTTTTTGTTATCCCACCAATCCTTGGCTTGTCCTCTTAACTGACCCGTTCCGTAAGCAACGAAATCGCTTTCGTCACAAGCTTTCGTCACAACGGGTCCTTTCAAACACCCCTTCAATGTAGCCCAACCATCTTTGGCAAATTATTGGGTCGACTTCCCCGTTATAGATTGGCGGTTTACACGCCATGAATTCCTTATATGAGCACCCTTTACGTTCCCCAGTTTTGTCTTTCATAAGGTTGACACTATCCTCCAACCTTTTAACTCGCTCTTCTACGAGCGACAACACCGTGCTTTGAATCTTGTCTATAAACCCAGATAAACTGCCTTCAATTGCCTTTCCTACTTCTTCGGCAATTATCTCTTTCATTTGTTCGGTGCTTGTCGGCACCAGATCATTATTGCTCCCTTTCGACATCTTGAAACTGAAATGTTTACATTAAACGTTAAACATTTCATTCATAACATTGCTTCATTTGTTTCGGTTTAGCCAAGTTCCTAACTTGCTTTAACCGTTCACATTTAATGCACTTTCCGGGTTTGAGTGTGTTAATACGCTCTTCCCATGCATATCAATTCGTTTCTCATTCCTTACATAAGACATAATTTATTAACATAATAGGTTAATTCTTACCGGACGATCAATCAAGCTTGAACCGAACACTTTGTTGACAACCTTAAGCTCTGATTATCAACTTGTAACACCCGTCTAATATTTACTTGAATTTGGTAGTAATTCAAACCATAATATAAAACGATATCTAGCTTGTAACATAAATTCCAAAATAAGGTTCAAAAGTATCAAAATAAATTAGTCAACTAGAGACTAATTTGAACATTCAAAAGTTTCAAAATAAATTGTTTACAACCCATAAACATTGTCTATTAAAAGTTAAGATATTGCGGAAGCATTCAAAATGAGTGTTCGGTTCTTCGACATTAGCTTGATCGCCATCCGGATAGTCCCCACTTTTAGCTAAGGTCAAAACCATCCAAAATATTAGTTTTGACAAGAATTTGTATAATACAAACAAGTCCTAGCATCAAAACATGAGAAAACAAACAATTTTCAGAAGTTACCCTGCCGCGTGTCGCGGAGGGTCTTGGTGATCCTGTCGCGTGGCGCGGCAGGAACGGTTTTCCAGCAGGTGATGTTTTGTGAGCTGCATTTTCTGCCAGCTCCGGAAAACTCAGATTTTAACTTCAAATGTGCATATCTTTTGACTCGTAAGTCCGTTTTAGGTGATTCTTGTTCCTATGCGTCTGTAAATTCAATACCAACGTAACTAAAATACTTTCGTTATAAAAAGTTTGATTTCCGGATCGAATAAATAAAAGTCGTTTATGTGCTAATCGACCCATTCTAACTTTACTTACTTAATTACCGTTTAACTATCAAGCCTATGGCGTCTTATGCCCATTATCCGGGGCTTAACATCACTTGCATTACCTTACCCAAATTCCATGGTTTAATGCTTTTGTGATCTACATCGCCAATGCTATTAGTTAAGACACTATCACTACCATTGACACACTTATTCGACCCGTTGGCTCATCTTGTGGAAAAATCCTCCAATATGATGACTACCAATGGTTCTCTCTTAAAGCTACTCTATTGATTCCAATAACGGTCATGATTACTAAAATCAACATAACTATTAATCAACAACGCGACTATGCATAATTTAACAACAATTCATTGAATGTAACGGGTCAAGTTACATACCTTAGTGTACGCCCTTCAACCGCAAATCACCACCGGCTTGTCCACTCGACGTTCCGGTATCCTTTCCTATAGAGTTCAATTTAAGACATGTTTAGAACTCTCTTTAAACCTTATATCGCATAATACACCGAAACATCATAATTATGCGTTTGAACTTTAAATTTCAATTTTAAGCCTTCTTTGAGGCATTTTCACAAACACTTTAAGGGCAGATTTTTACATGATTATATGACAAGTTTCTAGCTTATCACTTAGCCCTAATTTCACATCAATCAACATTTTACATGATTGTTAGCGTCTACATTTCTGAAATCACTTCAAAATTGTCAAATTACACTAGGACAACACCCAATTTCCTAGTGTTCATCAATTTACACATAACCCACTAATCACCTACAATGGTGTTCATAGTTTCCACTAAAATTTCACATGATTTCAACTTGTGTTTGTCTAGGGTTTGTCCCTAGACACTATAGTTGTTCCTAAATCATCATAACACACACATGCAACTATAATTTCAGATTTTCCCAATTTCATGAGAATTTCAAGTTGAGAGTTTTCATCAAATTTTACATACCTTGTAATCCTCTTGTGATGAGGATCAATAATCTATGCTTTAATTTCGATTTCAACTTGGATTGAGCCTTCAATTTGCAAGTTTAGTGAAGTTTTAGGGTTTTGGAGAGTGGGGATCGCCCCTGACCTTCTCCCGTGTGACCAGACACCTTCAAATGGGTGTTTGGTTTTGATTTTTATTAAAATTAACAATATAGTTCCAATTCTTACAACTTTGGCCCTTCCACTTTGTTCAACTTATAGTTTAGTTGCTTTTAACCCTATTATAAGCTATTTCTAGACTTGTAACTAACTAGGTTAAAATTCCTAGTTAGTAAATTCTCATTTATTATACTTTATAATTCTAATATAAAGTTTTATATTTTTCGGGGTGTTTCACTCAGGTCCTTGCTTTGAGTTCCACCGGACTTTCACCAGCGAAATTTTGTTATGACGTAGTTGTTTGATCTTCCCGTCTACTATTTCTACCGGTTCCTCCACAAAGTGGAGTTTGTCATCAATGTGCACATCTTCTAATGGTATATTAGCTGCTTCATCCGTGAGACATTTCTTTAAGTTGGATACGTGGAAGACATCGTGAATTGTGCTCAGTTCATATGGTAATTTCAGTCGGTACGCTACAGATCCAACCTTGGAAATAATTTCATACAGCCCAATGTATCTCGGAGCCAACTTTCCTGTCTTGCCAAACCTGATCACTCCTTTCCACTGTGACACTTTCAACAGTACTTTGTCACCTACTTCAAACGACAACGGTTTCCTGCGAACATCGGCATAACTTTTCTGCCGATCTCATGCCGCTTTCAGTCTACTTTGGATCTTATGCACCTAGTCTGTCATCTCTTGAATTAGTTCTGACCCCGTGAGTTGAGTATCGCCCACTTCAGCCCAACAAAGTGGCGATCTGCACTTTCGGCCATATAGTGCTTCGTACGGTGCAGCTTGTATGCTACTATGATAGCTGTTATTGTAAGAGAATTCAATGAGGGGAAGGTGCTTATCCCAACTTCCTCCAAAGTCTAGGGTGCAAGCACGAAGCAGATCCTCCAATGTTTGGATAGTTCATTCGGATTGGCCATCGGTTTGGGGATGGTAAGCCGTAATCAGGTCTATTCTAGACCCCAAAGCTTCATGTAACTGTTGCCAATAGTGTGAAGTGAAATGACTACCACGATCTGAAATGATTGCAACTGGTACCCCGTGTCTAGCCACAATTTCATTCGTGTAGATCTCGGCTAATTTCTCGGTGTTGTAGGTAGTACGAATCGGAATAAAGTGCGCCGATTTGGTTAGTCTATCTACTACTACCCAAATCGCATCATGACCTCGGGGTGTTTTTGCAAGGTGGGTCACGAAATCCATCGTGATTTGCTCCCATTTCCATTGAGGTATTTCGGGTTGCTGTAACATTCCCGAGGGTTTCAGGTATTCTGCCTTTACCCGGGCACAAGTCAAGCATTTGCTCACGTACTCTGCTACGTCCTTTTTCATACATCGTCTTAAGTTCGTCCCACGTCAGGTGATCAATTGCTTCCTGCCCACGTGTTTGGACTATTGTATTCCACCAGTTTAAAGCTTCATCCACAAAGGTTGATGTCGCGTACTTGACAATGGAGTCCGCCGGACAATTACTGATATTGATAACAACTTGTGTTTTCTCTATCCAACGTATAATTCCAGTCGGTCCTTCGATGCCATTAAATTCCATAGGTTTACCCTCCATAAACTATTTGTAACTGTATCCCTGCCGTACGTTATTCGGGGCGACCGGAATAACATTAGGATCAGGTTGGCAATTAGGTAAGTTTGCAGCCACACCGGCTGTAACTTGGGCTACGATAGTTGGGATCACCGCCTGTAATTACCAGATGAACTGAGCACAATTCATGATGTCTTCCACGTATCCAACTTAAAGAAATGTCTCGCGGATGAAGCAGCTATTATACCATTAGAAGATGTGCATATTGATGACAAACTTCACTTTGTGGAGGAACCGGTAGAAATAGTAGACGGGAAGATCAAACAACTACGTCATAACAAAATTTCGCTGGTGAAAGTCCGGTGGAACTCAAAGCAAGGACCTGAGTATACCAGGGAACGGAAGGATGAGTTCCGTAGAAAATACCCACATCTCTTCCCTAACAAGACAAATTGAATTTCGGGGACAAAATTTCTAAACCAGGGGAGACTGTGACACCCATGACGAAACCAGGTACACCCTACACGGTCCAAAATTGTAAAGCACACTTAACACTTTAATTACGCGAAAACCCTAAACACATGTGTGACTTATATACTTGATTAAATGATATCTATTATGTCTAGGAGGAATCCGAGAACACATTATGACTGACATGACACTAATAAGGGCCAACAGTGCGAAGTTGGTGTCCTTAGCCTTAAAACACGTGTTAAACGGGAGTGTTCCGTTTAACAGCGCTTTAAACCTTTGAGATTGATTATTAGGTTATCTGTAGCATCATTTAAGATTTCGAGTTCCAGGAACAACTTAGTTTTATGCTTTAGACTGTGACATAAGGATTGAAGCCAATCAGAAATCGGGCACGCAAAACGAAGCAGCTTCCCGGTTAGGGAAACGCTCTCGTTTCAGGAATAACATAAGGCAATCAAACGTGCAAGGAACGATCGATCAAGCTTAAAAACACTTAAACCACCCTAATACGAGTCTTTTATGATTAAAAGGTAAATGAGTTGGGGGCGCTCATTAGCCCCTTACCTCTTCCTCCTCTTCGAAACCTTGGTGGCATATTTCCTGTCAAAACAATTGAGAGATACAACAAAGAAATATAAAGGACAAAGTTAGAATTAAAAACAATTTGAATTAGTCCTAAGTTCTTGTCTAGACTCGAAAATCTAAGAATGTGCAATTGTGTAACTGAGATTAAACACAAAAGGCTAGTGTTTAATTCACTTAGTGTTGGCTCTGATACCAACCTGTCACACCCCGATATTTCCCCGTATTACCGGTGGGCCCGGTGGGGAGTATCGTGACGTAGTTGATATCATAGTCAAACAACACAATATTTAAATGCACAACGGAAGCAAATGTTAGATTCATTTCAACTTTAATAAAATTGTAATATCAAGTATCACAAAATAGTTGAATATAATCCACAGGTGGATAAAATACAAAGGAAACGTAGTTCAACAGATTAAAATGCATCCAAGCTTGCGAGACTCTTATTGATGCTAAGGAGAAAGCCAGCCTATTTCGAGTAGTACCTGCACTTAATTTTTTTGGGAAAATACGTCAGTTTACACTGGTAAATACAATTAACTGACTCATTTTGAAAAGGGTTTAGTAAATTGATTTGAATGCACAAGGCACAAACATTTTATAACTTGGGATAATTATTTATATATAAACTCGTAAAAGAATTACATGTTTCTTATGGGTTCAGTAGCCCGGTTCGTTCCGGGTTAAAGATCAATAGACACACCACATTATTTATTTAGGCACTGACGGGTGTACGACTACACCCCGTGCTTAGGTCGTGGCCATTTCGTAAAATGATGCCAAGGATATCCGGGACATGGTCATTAACCCCCCAAAGGCTTTAAGCAAACAACACAACTTAAACGGGATATATCAATGATTTAACCTTCATACGATTAAAGATTCAATACCCGACCAAGCGGTAATTTATATACCGTACCCCAAGCCCGTATAGGGAAGATAAGTTAAAAGTATTTACCTTTGCAAGTAATAATCACAACAAGCAAGTGCACGTAGCTTTTACCGGGTCTCCTCTTCTGGAACGAAGGTTTATAATAACCTATTAGAATCCTAACGGGTCTTTAATTAAGTCTAAGCTTAGACCGATTAGTTTTAAAGAAGGTATACGGTTCGAACGCATGATTAAGCGAAGACCGGAATAGAATGTGATTTAGACCCGGCAAGTTTGAAGACTTGTATAATATGGGTAACTAAACACATTCTGGATTTTGAGATAAAAATGATAAGGTTTGACCCGTTTCGGCTAATTTATGCAAACTAGTTACATAAACCGAACCGAACGCGAATAACGCATAACGGGTAACCGAATGAGTCACGAACATGTTTCCTAAGTTAATATGCTTTAAATATGTTGTGATATCAGTAGGATACCTTCCATTGTGCCCAAAACGAGTTTAATCTCAAATTAAGCCTCATAGGGGTATTTTGGTCATTTTAAAGATTATAAAAGAGATTATTTATAATTCTGAGATTCGGTTCTGAATTGATCAGTAAAAAAACTTAATTTAATAGGTTATATCAGTTGGTGATAAGTCTTATGTGACAAAATGGTTTTAAACCCATACTAGGTGTTTAATACGCGTAAAAAACCATTTTAAGCGATTTCCGGGTTATACAGGAAATCTGAGTTTTCTGATCAGGTTATAAAGTTCAAAATACTTCATTTATTATATAAAATCAGTAGCAATTGGATTGGTGTCAAAATACTATGTAGAACTCATTTAATAAACAAAAAGGGTATAATCGGTATTAGCCGAATCAAGACAATAACCCTATGTTATGATCAGGTAAAAAAAATAATTAAAAAAATCTTCAAAAATCTCAAAATATTATATTACATCAGTGGGCAAAAGTTTTGGTGTCAAAAATTGGGTGTAGATAGGCTTTATGCTAATGACGCCGTTTAATTAATAAAAAGCGTTCTAATTACGCCATTGAGCATAAATCCTAATCTAGACCTCAAACTGATGTGAAAATTCAGGGACATGTTTATAAATCAGTAACAAAGATTATTGTCCTTTCACATTTCCAAATTTCTCGTTTTATGGTCAAAAGGGCATTATGGTCAACATTAAGCGATTAACGGGAACGTGTAAACGAATCGGAAAAACAACGAACCAATCACAGAGGGTTATACCATCATGTAACCTGGTCCTAAGGAAGCTCTAAGACATTTCTAAACCCATCTAATATGGGTCAGAACTGAAGTCAAAGCAAAAGTCAAAGTTTTGCGACTTTCGGTTCCGAACCGGTCCTAAACTGAAAATTGTCGGGTCGGACATGCTTAGACATGTTCTTGCATTGATTACCAAGTTATATGAGTGGCAAAACAGGTTACACGTCTTCTACATTGCTAATTATGTATTAATTCGAAAATTAAGTTTCTGTTGACTTTTTCGGATTAAGTTTGACCCGACATTTGACCTAGTTAGAGCGGGAATTAGGGGGTGCCCTTTTAAGGGTTTATTGCCCACATAATTACCAAATTATAACTACTTTAAGTTTGACTAATCACTGGACCATTAGTGATTAATCAATAAGTCAAACCTTAATTACGACGGTTTGACTTTAAGCTAAATAACTAAGTAAAACACGATTAAGGAAGGTCAAGGAAGCTTACCAAAGTCCTATGCACGACTAGTGATGCTTAGGGAAGGCTCTTGAGCTCTAGAAATGATCAGAAGTTGAGTTTGGAATGAATGATCAAAGTTGCAACAATGAGGCCTTTATATAGTGCCTTTGATTGCTTGTGACCATGACAAACAACTCTAGGATTGATCCCTGATCAATTACAAGTGTCCCTAGTGACTAAGAACTAGTTTAGGTTGCACATGGGAGTGAAAAATGGCAATGTAAGTCGGTTAAACTCGTTAAACAGGAAGTTGTCCCGTTTTCTGTTACTGGGGCCGCCTTACGGACCGTAAGACCAAGTCCTTGCGGTCCGTAAACCCTTACCAGAAGCAAAATTTTTGTAACCTTTCAAGCTTTGAAGAGGAAACCTTTATATTACGAATTTGGGCCTCTATTTTCAGTATGGGACCTTTAGATCATGCTTGAACAATTATGACCACCTTGCCATGTTCTAAAGTTGTCTTGGATTCTTTTTAAAGGTCCATAAACGAAGGTTTGTCAAACATATTATCATAGGGTCCTATCTTTACAATTTGAATCAATTATTACAAACATTAACCGGATTAGGATGCTTATCAGATGTTTACAACACAGGTTAAGGTTTGGGATTTATACATAGGTCGCTCAGAGGTATGTATTAACATGTCGACGCTTTTAACCTCTCGTGTACGAATTTTATCATAACTTTCTCATACGATAACCAAACTTGGTGAATTTTTTATCATGCATTATAGTGAGCATAATTAATCGTTACAAAGCTCCGGGTTTGTTAAAAGGTCACTCAGAGGTATACTTTAAACATGTTGACACATTTAACCCCTGTAGTTTGTAATCTCTCACTTTCTTTCACAATCAGCTTCGTATGATCCATGATTCATTCGTTTAAAGGTATAAACATCATGTAGGGTTATGGTAAAATATATTTATCTATTGTTTGACATTTTGAACCCTTATATTCACACACTTTCCTTGTTTGTCAACTTTAGTCCTTCTAAGGAAATCCTTTACACGTTTTAAGCCCGTGACACGTGTCGATATAATATTTGGACATGAAATTTCGAGGTGTCACATCCTCACCCCCTTAAAAGAAATCTCGACCTCGAGATTTACTGAAATAAATGAGGGTATTTATCTTTCATTATGGACTCTACCTCCCACGTATACTCGGGACCTCTACGGGCATCCCATTTAACTTTTACGATCGGTACATGCTTCCTTCGAAGGTTCTTAACCTGTCGATCCTCGATCGACATAGGTTTTTCAACAAACTTCAAGCTCTCTGCTATGTGCACATCTGTATGTGGTATGACTAGTGATTCATCAGCTAGACATTTCTTCAGATTGCAGATGTGGAATACATTGTGAATACCACTGAGCTCTTCAGGCAAATTTAGTCTATAAGCAACTGACCCGACACATTCGATGATCTCGAATGGTCCTATGTATCTCGGGCTTAACTTGCCTTTCTTACCGAATCGCATCACTCCCTTCCAGGGTGATACTTTAAGCAACACTTTGTCACCTACCTCGAATTTCAGAGGTTTACGTTTTAAGTCTGCGTAGCTTTTCTGCCTATCTCTGGCAGCTTTCAAGCGGTTACGAATCTGGACAATCTTGTCCGTCATTTCAAAGACTATTTCAGGTCCTGTCAGTTGGACATCTCCAACTTCCGCCCAACAAACGGGCGTTCTGCATTTTCTACCGCACAAGGCCTCGAAAGGCGTGGCTTTGAGGCTGGTTTGATAGCTATTGTTATACGAGAACTCGATTAATGGCAGGTGGTTATCCCAACTACCACTTAAGTCAATCACACATGCACGAAGCATGTCTTCCAACGTTTGAATTGTACGCTCACTTTGCCCGTCCGTCTGAGGATGGTAAGCCGTACTGAAATTTAAGCGCGTGCCCAAAGATTATTGAAAACTTTTCCAAAAATGAGATGTGTATCTAGTATCTCTGTCAGAGATAATAGACACTGGTACGCCATGCAGAGATACAATCTTATCTACATACAATTGGGTTAATATGTCGGAGCTATAGGTCTCCTTAATGGGTAGGAAATGTGCTGACTTAGTCAGTCTATCTACTATTACCCATATAGTATCATTTCCTTTCTTTGTCTTTGGCAATTTGGTGATGAAATCCATTGTCACCATTTCCCACTTCCAGGTGGGAAGTTCAGGCTGTTGCAGCAAACCTGACGGCTTCTGATGTTCGGCTTTGACTTGCGCACACGTCAAACATTTAGCTACATAGGCAGCTATAGACTTCTTCAAGCCTATCCACCAGAATTTTGCCTTTAGATCCTGGTACATCTTATCAGCTCCAGGTTGAACAAAATATTTAGAACTCTGGGCTTCCTGGAGGATAACATCCCGAAGTCCTCCATACACTGGAACCCATATTCGTCCATTTAACCTCAAAATTCCGTCCTTGCCATAGGATAACTGTTCTTCAGTCACTCCTAACTTTTCATCAGGGTAGTTAGCTTCCAATACAGCTTCCTTTTGCGCAGCTAACAACCTTTCATTCAAACTATTCTTTATCTCAATGCTCTTGGCATTGATTCTTATAGGCTTTACTCTTTCCTTTCTACGCAAGGCATCGGCGACTACATTCGCCTTGCCGGGATGGTATCTTATCTCACAGTCATAATCATTCAAAGTTTCCATCCAACGTCGTTGCCTCATGTTCAAATCCTTTTGGTTAAACAGGTGCTGGAGGCTCTTGTGATCAGAATGGATCACACACTTGATACCATATAAATAGTGCCTCCATAGCTTTAGTGCAAATACAACGGCACCCAACTCCAAGTCATGGGTGGTGTAATTCTTTTCATGCACATTTAACTGACGTGAAGCATAGGCTATAACCTTGCCTTTCTGCATAAGCACACACCCCATGCCAGTGTGTGATGCGTCGCAGTAAACCACGAATTCTTCGGTACCTTCAGGCAATGTCAAAACAGGAGCATTGCTCAACTTTTGTTTGAGAATATCGAAGGATTCCTGCTGCTTAGGACCCCAATCAAACTTTACCTTCTTACGAGTCAATGAAGTTGGGGTGCAGCAATTCTTGAAAATTTTTCTATAAAACGCCTGTAGTATCCTGCCAATCCTAAGAAGTTGCGAATCTCTGTGGGAGTCTTCGGCTCTTGCCAATCCTTGATGGCTTCAATCTTAGCGGGATCCACCTGGATACCACGCTCGCTTACCATATGTCCAAGAAATTGGACTTCTCGAAGCCAGAACTCACACTTAGAGAATTTGGCGTAGAGCTTTTCTTGTTGAAGCAGTTTCAGAATGCAACGGAGGTGTTTCTCATGGTCAGCTTGATTCTTCGAGTAAATAAGAATGTCATCGATGAAGACGATGACAAATTCATCCAAGTAGGGTTTGCAAACGCGATTCATGAGATCCATGAATGCGGCTGGTGCATTAGTGAGTCCAAAAGACATCACTAAGAACTCGTAATGACCATAACGAGTCCTAAATGCAGTCTTATGCACATCTTCATCCTTAACCTTTAGTTGATGATATCCTTACCTTAAGTCAATCTTGGAAAAGTAGCTTGCTCCTTGAAGCTGATCGAACAAGTCGTCGATCCTGGGTAATGGATACCGATTCTTAATAGTAACCTTGTTAAGTTCTCGATAATCGATGCACAGACGCATCGACCCATCCTTTTTCTTCACAAACAAGGTTGGTGCTCCCCATGGAGACGAACTAGGCCTAATAAAACCTTTGGCTAGCAAATCATCCAGTTGAGTTCTCAACTCTTTCATTTCCGTTGGTGCCAATCTGTAAGGTGCTCTTGTAACTGGTGCTGCTCCAGGAATAATGTCAATCCTAAACTCCACTTGCCTATCTGGGGGTAAACCAGGTAGTTCTTCAGGGAATACTTCTGGATATTTAGAGATAATAGGTATGTCTTCGATCTTAGGCTTGGGTTCATCAATGGTTACTTGTGCCATGTAGATAACACAACCCTTCGTCGAACACCTTGATGCCGTGAGCATGGACACTTGCTCAGGCATTCCGTACTTAGTATCTCCTTGGATTGTCAAAGGCTCACCACGAGGAGTCCTGACAACAACTTGCTTCTTAGCACAAACGATCTGGGCTTGGTTGCGAGACAACCAATCCATGCCTATTACTATATCAAAACCGGCTAATTTCAAAGGAAGTAAAGACAATGGAAAAGAGTGGTTCCTAATGGATATAACACATCCATCTAACATGGTTGATGCGGTTTCTATGGTTCCATCTGCTAATTCCACCTCATATTTCACACTTAAGGTTTTAACAGGTAATTTCAACAATTCACAAAACTTATTATCTACGAACGACTTATCAGCGCCTGAATAAAAAAGTACTCTTGCATAGACATCATTTATGAGGAAGGTACCTGTGATCACATTGTCGTCCTGGACGGCTTTCTTTGCATCCATCCGGAAGACCCTTGCATTGGTCTTTTTCCCATCCTCAGTCTTCCTTGCAAGTTTTGGGCAGTTGGATTTGATATGCCCCTTTTCATTACAGTTGTAGCAGGTCACATCCTTCAACTTTTTGCAATCTAAGGTCTTGTGTTCCTTGGACTTGCATATCCCACATGCAAAAGTCCTCGACTGTGTCTGCGAGTTCGATTCATACCTGCACTTCTCGAAGTGTTGTTTCTTGCAGATCTTACATTTGGGTTTTTCACCCGACTGATGACCATCTTTCTTAGATCCAGAACTCTTTTTGTGGTCATTGTTTCCCCTATGCTTCTTGTCTGACCGTCGTGAATTGTCATCTTCACGCTTCCTTTTCTCGGCATCCGTGTTCCTCAGCGATCTCTGCCTGACAGCGTCCAGTGTGAGGGACAAGGATATATCGGCTGCAGACCTGAATGTAGCTGGCCGAGAGGCTTTTACACTTGCCTTAATCTCTGGGGCTAAACCCCCAATGAAACAAGCTATTCTTTTGGGTTCCGGGGTCACAAGATAAGGAACCAACCTTGACATTGTATTAAAGCTCGTAAGGTAAGCTTGGCAATCCAGATTTTTCATTACCAATGACAGAAAATCCAACTCAATCTTTTCAACCTCATGCTGAGGGCAGTAGTTCTCCTTGATCAATGACACAAACTGTTCCCAAGTCATACTGCACAATGGGACTTTCCCTATAGCTTGGATCAAAGACCTCCACCAAGCTAATGCCTCACCCTTGAATGACTGAGACACGAATTTCACCACATCCTTATCAGCGCAACCACTGATATCAACCACAGTGTCCATCTCATCCAACCAAGTCATGCAGTCTATAGCTCCTTTTCCCCCCAGTGAAATCCCTGGGTTTGCATGAAACAAAATACTTATAGGAGCAACCCTTATCACGGGGTCCTTGGTTCAGTATGGTCCTTTGAGAGGGAACACTCCTTTGGTTTGATGAGTGTCGTTCATCATCTTTCTTTGGCTCGTCTTTCTTAGAGGGTGGCTTGCTGTGAGCTTCTGAATGAGTCTTAGGCTTAGAGTGGGGTACTGATTGGGTCCTGCTTCGAGTACCGTTCGACTCACTATACTGTCTATCCAAGGATTTTGTAACAGCATTGTCAATTAACGCTTAGAGCTCTGCACCCGCTATGTTAATTCGGGTATTATCATGATCCTCCCTTGGGTGACTGTTGATCTCATCCGAGTCAGCCATGTAGTTTGAACTGTTACATAAGATATTGACAATAATTTATTTGGGAGTTCATTATGGAATTGTCTTTTATGGCAATTCATTAACCATGGTAAATATAGACCATATTTGGTTAATTCGCTATTCATATTGATGCGTGCGAAGTGTTACTTATTTTAGGTGTATATTTTAAGCCCTTTTTAACACTTATTTTAGCCAAGTTTTAAATTTATAAAACACGATATTTCACTAACACTAAACACACATATGGGCAAGTGCACCCATCGTTGAGTGTAGTATAGCGTTGGTAAGATACCGAGGTCGTCCAAGGACACAAGAGCTTTTAGTACCGGTTTATCCTCAAGGTCTAACCAAAATAAAAGTTTAGAAAAAATGTTTTAAACTAAAAAATAAAACTAACTAAAATGCTGAAAATAAAAATAAAAGAAAAACAGATAGACAAGATGAATCACTTGGTTCCGACTCGTATCTAGTATAACCTTTGATTATTTCCGCACTTTTGCACATAATTAAGAGATTATCTTAGTTATTGTAGTAGGCCCCTCTTTTGAAGGTGACGTTACCCTCACCCCAGTAGTTTGAGTCAGCAGGGATACAATCCTAAAAGGGTGGATTATTGGAAGATAATGAATTAAGTTATTAATGCAGTATTGTGGTAGGCCCCGCTTTTGGCGGTGACGTTACCCTCGGCTAAGTAGTCTGAGTCAGCAGGGATACAGTCCTAAATAGCCGGGTTATAGTATTAATAGTAGTTAACTTATGAGGGGATCAAAGAGTTTGGACCCCCGCCATCCAATACCGTGAAGTATTGAAGGAGGTCCTACTAAATTTGACCCAGGTCCATTGCAGGACCTCTAAACGCTGAACAATGGCAAGACCTTTACCAAACCGTTCCCTTAACCCCCTACCAGGTAGCCAACATATCTCCATATAGACCGTGGAGATATGAATGGTGAAAATCCTTTATTTTATATAGACAGTAAAATAATGCCAAGACACCACGGACAAACGATAAGGAAAGATCACCTTCAACATAAGTAACTAGTTATTAAAGTCATTAATACTGTTAGGGGTCATTTTCTTAACATATGTATCCTGACCAATATCCTGCCTTTGTTTGTTTATTTGTGATCAGGATGCTGGAAGAGGATATTGCTAACATCTTGGGCGATATCCTAAGGCTTATTGAATTAACCACGTGTAGGTTAAGGGTTGAGACTTGCTAACGGTCAAGAGGACTTCTTCTCCACAAGACTCGGACGAATTTGTTGAGAAAGAGACGTTGAGCCCGAAAGACCAGGTCTACAACGTTCCAAGAAGGAATATTCGGTGGATCCCGCGAGTTTAGGGTAGTTAGTTATTTTATCTTTACTATAAATAGATGAGGTCGGATCAGCTTAGAACACAACAATTCACACTTACACTCTCGAACACTTACACTCTCTAGCTAATTGCAAACACCACACTTGTATTTCATATTCATTGTAACACTTAGTCGATCCGTACCACATCCCGCACTGTATCCTGATTTTTGAAGCAATTGAAGAACAAGGCAGCTGCGATTGTCAGCTCCCGAGGTTTTATGCCGGCGATCTAGACTGATCAAGGGCTTTCCTCGTACATCTCGTGTCGTTTACTTTATTTTTGCTCATTGTTTGATCATAGATACAGCTCAATATCCTGAGCCGTATCCTGAGTACTGTTTTCCCAAATAACTTAACAAGTATATTTCCAACACACTTTCTAGCACACTACCTCACTTAACTAATTTGATCACTTAATTACTTTGGTAATTTTTGACCAAAACAATTTGGCGCCCACCGTGGGGCAAGTGGTGCTCTCTTTACTAAAATTTTTTGTCAAATCGCTAATCGGTTTTCTATTTTCAAAACTTTTTGCCACATTGTCCATAATGGCCTCAAGATCAAACTTGAGTTCCTCTACTGTGTCTGCTATGACTTCTGCTACTACCGGTTCGGTGCTTCCACCACCTCCTCCAAGGATGCCAGCCTCTACACAATCTCAAGATGTTATCCCAACTCGGAGTGTCCAGGGATCTGCTCCCGTTTTAGCTTCTAATGATGAAATTTTAACCTTATTTGGAAGTGTGCAGGAACAAATGAGGCAGCAACAGGAAACAAACCAAATGCTTTTGAGGGAGATACAACTCCTGAAGGATGGCTCGAGCAGATCTGCGGAGGACAATGTCACTCCGTTACACCCTAGAGCGTTGAACTTTAGCTTAGCTGTGTATACCGAGGATAATAGGGGGAATATCGTGCCCAGTCTTCCTCAGAATCATACTCCTGAAATACCCTCCTCGATTAGGATGTCAACCATGAGGAGCTCAGGATATGCTTCAGGATATGGGCAAAATCCTCCAACGGGTAACGTGTCGAATAATAACAATACTCATGCTACTAACAGTGGTGGATCTTTGCAGGATGCAGGTGTAACATCAGCACTTACCAGGGAACTTCAGAAGTTGAAAGACATGATATCTAGTGTACCTGGGGTGGTCCAGCCGATCCCCGAAGTATCTCAAGATAGCCACAAGATATCTCGTTTCGCATATCCTATCTGTGATGCTGAGATCCCGAAGAGATTCCAAACCCCCAACATGAAGCTTTATGATGGGACTACGGATCCTGAGGAGCATATTGCCCAGTATAGGGAAAGAATGGAGATTAACCCTATCCCTCCGGAGCTCAAGGAAGCGTGCTTGTGCAAGGGATTTGGTTCTACTCTAACAGGATCAGCCTTAAAATGGCTGTTAAACGTTCCTCCTCATTCAATTACTTCATTTGCCCATTTGGTTAATTTATTTAATAGTCAATTTTCTTGTAGTCGGAGTTTTGAGAAACTAACCAGTGATCTTTACAGGATAACCCAAGGGCCTCAGGAATCCTTGAGGGATTATGTGAACAAATTTAGTCGAGAATCCTTGGATATCCCACATCTTGATGTTGCAACAGCTGTGCAAGCTTTTAAGATGGGATTACAAAAGGATTCTCAGTTTTATCAGGATCTTGTAATGAATCCCTGCAGGAATCTCGATGAAGCTCGTAACAGGGCCTTGAGATATATCCGTCTGGAAGATGACAAGAAGATGCAAGAAAGGATGAACTCATCCAACACTTATGAATCGACTAATAGGAAGTCGGAATCCTCATTTAAGTCATATCGGCCTAAGCCATATGGTAGAAATGAAAACAAGAGAGTGAATGCTGTCGAAGATGAGGATCCTGAAGAGTATCCTGAATTGTCTGAATATTGCTTTTCTATTAATATTCCTGAATTGATGTATGCTATGCAGGGTCTAGGAGACAAGGCTAGATGGCCTCGAAAGAATCAACAAAAGGCTGACTGGAAAGATAAGTCGAAATGGTGTGCTTTCCACGAAGATTTCGGACATATGACTGAGGATTGCATTGCTTTAAGGAAAGAAATAAGCTATCTTCTGAGCAAGGGATATCTGAAAGATCTCTTAGGAAAAAAGAAGAATAAGGGTCAGGATACTGAGAAGGATCCTGAACGAGCAGCATCACCTCCCGCGGATGCCAAGATAATCAACTTCATTTCGGGGGGATCCGACATTTGTGGAACTTCGTATTCGGCAGCAAAGAGACATGCAAAGGAAGCCAAAGCCGAAAGGGGAGACAAACCTGTCAGGATGACTACACTCATAACTGACAAAGTGATCACATTTGATGCTGATGACAGGGATACTGTCCAGGATCCTCACCATGATGCTCTGGTAATAACGTTATATGTGGCTAACCATTTTGTACGCAGGATATTGGTTGATAATGGCAGCTCCGTCAACATAATCCAACTAGAGACACTTAAAAGAATGAATGTATCTCCAATGGATATCACTTCGAAGTCCACCGTGCTTGTTGGGTTCAGCGGAGAGGCCAGAAACACAGTGGGAGAGATAAAGTTGCCGGTGTACGTTGAAGGAGTCAACTCGATACAACGTTTCTGTGTGATGGACTCTCTATCCTGCTATAACATTATACTGGGAAGACCGTGGATTCACGATATGAAGGCCGTGCCATCAACATATCACCAATGCATCAAGATACCTACCCCTTGGGGAGTTGTTAAAGTTGATAGCGATCAGCAGGAGGCGAAAGAATGCTACTCATCCTCGATGAAATCCTCAGCCAAAACTAGTGCAGCATAGCAATTAAAGACGCGGGCCCAGGATATCGTGGAGGATCCGGAGCAGGATGTGAAGAAAGTTATCCTGGACCAGGATAACCCCGATATTTCGGTGCTCGTAGGGACCAATATCCCTCAGGATATTGAAGAACAATTAATTAACTTTTTGAAATGCAGGATGTCTACGTTTGCATGGAAGCATGAGGATATGACAGGCATATCCAAAGATATTATCACTCACAAGCTTGGAATTGATAAATCATTCAAGCCTGTGCAACAAAAAAGAGGGAAGTTTGCTCCTGAGCGGAACGCGATTATCTAGGAGGAAGTTGAAAGATTATTAAGGTCCAGAATGATCAGAGAGGTTAAGTTCCCAAGGTGGTTAGCAAACGTGGTTGTAGTACAGAAGAAGAATGGGAAATGGAGAGTTTGTGTAGACTACACAGACTTGAACAAAGCTTGTCCTAAAGACCCATTTCCTCTTCCCCATATTGATGCAATGGTAGATGCCACTGCCGGGCATGAAATGCTGACCTTCATGGACGCATCCTCAGGATTTCAACAGATCCAAATGGAGCCTTCTGACCAGGAGGATACCGCCTTCATGACACCAACAGGTATTTATTGTTATACAGCTATGCCTTTTGGTTTAAAAAATGCAGGTGCAACATACCAAAGATTGGTGAACATGATGTTCAAAGACAAACTGGGGGACACCATGGAGGTATATATCGATGATATGGTGGTGAAATCTAAAAAGTCTGAGGATCACCTCCAGGATATCAAGGGAGCATTTGATATCCTGGATCACTACAGCATGAAGCAGCCCTGCAGGATTTGAAACGGTATCTTTCAACCGCACCTCTATTGATGAAGCCCGAAAATGGTGAACCACTATCCCTGTACCTTGCTGTGTCAGGGAATGCTGTAAGTGCCGTTCTTATAAAAGACCATGAAGGTCAGCAGTATCCTGTTTATTATGTTAGTAAAAGTTTGTTAGATGCTGAAACTAGGTATTCTCATTTAGAAAAATTGATATTAGCTCTAGTCATGGCATCAACAAAGCTTAGACATTATTTCGAGACACATAGGATACATGTTAAAACGAATTATCCTGTCAAAAATGTGCTTAGGAAACCAGAGATGTCAGGCAGGATGGCCAAGTGGTCAGTAAAGTTGAGTGCTTATGATTTAGTATATGAACCTAGAAGTGCCATAAAATCTCAGGCTTTAGCTGACTTTGTGGCTGACTTTAGTAGTGACATTCAGGACGAGGTAGACCTAGAAGTTCAACAGCTAGGAGAATCCTCATGATCCTGGATATTATATACTGATGGTGCATCTAATGTAAGAGGAGTAGGATTAGGAATACTACTAAAATCGCCACAGGGGGACATATTACCCCAGGCTATTAGGTGTGAATTTCCTGCTACTAATAATGAAGCAGAGTATGAGGCTTTAATTGCAGGATTAGAGTTGGCTAAGAGCATGAGTATCAAAAATTTGCAAGTGTATGTTGACTCTTTGTTAATTACTAACCATTTTAATGGATCCTATGCAGTTAAGGGTGAGAAATTAATCGAATATCGTGATATTCTCAAAAAATTAGCAGGATATTTCGATGTTTTTATACTTGAACAGGTACCAAGGGAAGATAATGCTGAAGCGGATGCCCTAGCAAATTTGGGATCATCGATCAGGATACCTGAAGGGACGCGAATACCAATATTACATGTCTTATATCCTGCAACGAATCCTCAGGATAAAGAAGTAACTAGTATACAGAATCCTGGAGCAGAATATCCTGAGGAGGATCCTGAATCCTGGACGGCTCCAATCATGAGATATCTCAAAGAAGGACACATCCCTGGAAATGAAAATCCTAAGGCATTTAGGATGAAGGTATCACGATTCACTATTATAAATAATATTTTATACAAGAAATCTCTCGCAGGACCGTATTTGAGATGCTTGGAGGATCTTGAAGCTAAAGAAGTACTTCAGGATATACATGAAGGGGATTGTGGTAACCATGCTGGGGGCAGGTCGTTATTCTCAAAAGTATTAAGAACAGGATATTATTGGCCAACAATGAGAAAAGATGCCGCAGAATATGCTCGAAGATGTGACGCATGTCAAAGACATAGTAACATACTGCATCAACCGGCTGAACCATTATATCCTATTGTTTCCCCTTGGCCATTTATGAAGTGGGGTATGGATATAGTGGGAAAGCTACCAAAAGCTCCGGGAGGAAAAGTCTTTATGCTAGCAATGACGGATTATTTCTCTAAGTGGGTTGAAGCTGAAGCATTTGTTCAAGTTAGAGACCAAGAAGTAGTATCCTTCATAAAGAGGAATATCCTGACCAGATTTGGAGTACCAGCTGAGATAATCTGTGACAATGGTTCTCAGTTCATAAGTAAGAGGACTACAGACTTTTGCAAGAGTTGGGGAATCAAAATGATCACATCTACTCCGGTACATCCTCAAGCAAATGGACAAGCAGAATCCTCAAACAAAATAATTGTCAATAACTTAAAGAAAAGGCTTGGAGCCAAAAAAGGAAGATGGGCAGAAGAATTACCCTTTGTTTTATGGGCTGATAGGACAACGGTAAAGAATGCAACAGGTCAAACCCCATTTTCGTTGGTGTTTGGAGCAGAAGCAGTGATTCCAACGGAGATGACAATACCTACTGCAAGATCTATCTTAAGTGATCCTGAGTAGAATCCCGAAGCCTTGAGTCAGGATTTAGATACTATAGATGAAAAGAGAGATGCAGCGAGGCTAAGGATGGCAGCATATCAACAGAGAATATCCAGGGCATATAACAAGAATATTAGAACCAGAAGATTTAAGGTTGGAGATTGGGTGTTAAGAAAGGCTTTCCAAAATACTACTAATCCTGCCGATGGCAAGTTAGCTCCAAAATGGGAAGGACCATATGAAGTTGAATCAGAAGCAGGGAAAGGAGCATATAGACTCAAGAATATGGAGGGGGATATGCTACCGAGATCTTGGAATGCTATACACCTTAAGCTCTATTTCAAGTGAGTTAGAATTTAATTTCTAACTCAGGATGGTATGAATTCTACTTCTTTTAAACATGTTTGGTTTAATTTGTTCTTTGTAACCTGATACTGACTTAAGCATCGGAGGGGTGTTAGCCAAGCTAACACCCACCTTAGTTTACATTTGTTTTGCAAGATATGTTTCAGGATATAGCTCCAGGATATGCACTTAGGATAACTCAGAAGATTAGAGGATTGGCCCCCTCTCTCACGATTAAGGGATACTGATCCCTTCACAGGTTTAAAGGTATTCACCTTTCTTCCGAATTGGGTTTAAACACCCCGCCTGGTGCGCAAGTTATTCAGGGATAGTTCAAGGTGGCGGGACCAGTCCATGTAAAAGTGGCTGACAATTTCGTTACCATTGGCTATATCCTGAATCCTAACGGTATATGAGGATTGATCACCCTCTCTCACGAAAGGGTATTTTCATACTCTCTAAGGTTTAAAGGTTTTCACCTTTCTAAGTCTTGGAGTTTATACACTCCCGCCTGTAGCGCATGAAAAATTGGGATTTTCCCCAGGATACAAAGGATTTATCTCCAGTACATCCTTGGGTTATACCCTCGGGACGTGAAAAATTGCTTATGCCACGAAAACTGACATTAAGTAGATTTCTAAGGTACTTGAAGACATTGTACACAGGGGACATCCCTGTCAAGATGGTGGTGTAAAGCTAAAAGAATGAAGTTTGTGACTAATGCACTAAGTACCTTGCACTGGGGACATCTTCATTGGAAGAGTTGCAAAGGGATTGAAGTTCGGTAATAGGTTTATATCCTATGTCTGGTATGATCTTTCCTTTGTAAGCCTCATTTAAGTTTTTAGTAACATTATGTTAAGTATCCTGGCATATATCCTCAAAGTCCTTTTAAGGATATTTGATTAGGATGTTTGAAACTAGTATTGGCTTGGAACTTTGATCATCATCAAAACTTGGTTTTGAAGAGATAAACTATTTTTTACTTTCTAAAGAAATTTTTATAAAGTTAAAGGAACGTCTGGAAGATCTATAAAAGGCTTCTGCAGTATATTTTTAAGCATACTGGTCAGGATATTTTGTAAAATAACAATATGAAATTTTTACAAAGCCAAGACTTACATTAAACAATGCAAAGTAACAGAAAATAAGTCAAAAGATGAAATTATTCTTAAAGCGATCAATACTGGTTGATAACCGAAGGCTTCATCCTAAAACCCAGGATCCATCCGCCTTCGGTTATCAAATTGTTTAGAGATGGAAATGAAAATTGTTCATAAAGACATAAAATTGTTCGAATGAAAATAAGCTCTAGGGGGTAGTGCCTTCTTGCTCCATAGCGGTTTCAGCAACATCCATTTTGGGATCCGCCTCAGCATCCTTGTCAGCATCGATTGCCTTTTCAACTGCTTTAGAAGGTTCATCGACAGTTGATTTGGAAGAGGTACCGCCAAGATTCTTCAGCTTGGTCTCCCAAGCACCAACGTCCCAAGAAGGGCATTCGAAGCCTAATGTTTTGGCTTCGTGAGCCATCTTCAACCTAGCCTGGAGAAGAGAAATGACGACGGAACTTTTGAGGCTTTCTCGGTAACTGACCATATCCCGTTCGTACTGCACATGGGCAGCTTCCAGATCGGCTTGGGCTTGAAGAGTAGCTTTGTTAAGAGCAACTTGGTGTTCCTGGGTCATAGCTTTGTATTTCTCCTCGTAATGACGAGACTTGGCGGCCGCGATCATACCTTGGTCAGAAATTGTGATTTCTGCTTCCTTTAGCTTAGATTCAAGTGTTTTGTTAAGCTTGCAGGATTCTTGATATAAGTGAACCAAACGCTCAAGACCCTACGAAGGTAAAAGGACAGGGATCAATATTATTATTAAGTCTTTGAAAATAGTCTAAATTGCAGGATATGATATAAAGATACTAACCTGGTTGAGAAAAGAAGTCATAAAACCGCTGGCTTCGATGAATCCATGCTTTTCATAAGGAAATGTGTCAGAAACGACAGGGGAATCGGGTTCTTTCCTTTTGCGAGAACTTGAACTTTGAGGTTTGGTAGCCGGTGAAGGTTTAGGAATGATGATGGCTTTGGAGCTGCTGGGTTTGGATGTAGCAGTGGTCTTGGAGCCAGGTTCTTTCTTGACCTGGATCTGGTCAGAATAGCTATCCAGTTCGTCAAGATCAAAGACTTCAGGGATTTTAGCTGGTGCTGCGTAAAGGGAAAAGTTTTACTCTTTATCATTATATTGTTTTGACTAATTATTTTGAAAGGAATTCTTACCAGACATCTCGGATGACGAGTACTGACTTGAACTCGGAACGTGTGTGGTAAAAGTCCTGTCTATTGCAGGTAACCGGTAAACGGTATTGATTCTCTCTTCTGACTCAGCGGTAGGAGGAGCAACTTCCTTAAAGTTCACTGCATAAAGGTCAAAAAGAAGAATATTAATAGGGGATAACAATTAAATCGTCTATAAGGATATTTATGATCCTACCGGTGGTTAACCACTCCACCGGAAGGTTGGCACCCTCAGCAATGGAATCTCGTTTGACAAAGAAGAATTTGCGTTGCCATCCGTCTTCGTTTTTGGTGGCTTTGAGAATCAGGGGTTTGCTGGAGGTTGAAAAAAGCAAGAACCGGCTAGAGCCGTGGGATCGGAGGCGATAAGCAATAGGTAGATCCTCGATGCAGAGGTCAGAACAATGGAGGTTTTTGATTTGGTTGAGTACAATTAGTACTCTCCAAACCATGGGCATGGTTTGAGCAAAAGAGATGCCAGTAATACGAAAGAATTGCATCATGAATTCAGGAAAAGGGTATCGAAGACCTAGTGAAAAAGGATATGCTGGAAAACAGATCCATTCGGTAGAAGAAACATCCGATCGGATTGACCGATCAAATGGCCTAAAGACTGTGCTGTCAGGGAAAGCGCCGGAGGCTCTTAAAGCTGCAATATCTGCGTTGTCAAAAGCGCAGATCTCCTTCTCGGGATTTTTGAGAAGATTCTGCTGGGTGAAGGTCTCGGCGGCCATTGCTAGAAAGATGAAGTAAATTGACAGGAAGAAAGTCAAAAATGGAGAATTACCTGAAGGGTCTGTTGAAGATATCTGCTTTTCAAACAAGAAAAGAGAAGATATAGGGGCATTGTGGATCTCCATGGAGTAAAAAACGCGTTGGAAGTTATGATGTGATCTTGACCGTCGCTTCATTTTAAATGCCTTGAGTTGTGGGATAAGGTTTTTGAAATATATCCGTTGGATTGGTATCCCAACCGATATATTTGGGGACAATTGTTAGGGGTCATTTTCTTAACATATGTATCCTGACCAATATCCTGCCTTTGTTTGTTTATTTGTGATCAGGATGCTGGAAGAGGATATTGCTAACATCTTGGGCGATATCCTAAGGCTTATTGAATTAACCACGTGCAGGTTAAGGGTTGAGACTTGCTAACGGTCAAGAGGACTTCTTCTCCACAAGACTCGGACGAATTTGTTGAGAAAGAGACGTTGAGCCCGAAAGACCAGGTCTACAACGTTCCAAGAAGGAATATTCGGTGGATCCCGCGAGTTTAGGGTAGTTAGTTATTTTATCTTTACTATAAATAGATGAGGTCGGATCAGCTTAGAACACAACAATTCACACTTACACTCTCGAACACTTACACTCTCTAGCTAATTGCAAACACCACACTTGTATTTCATATTCATTGTAACACTTAGTCGATCCGTACCACATCCCGCACTGTATCCTGATTTTTGAAGCAATTGAAGAACAAGGCAGCTGCGATTGTCAGCTCCCGAGGTTTTATGCCGGCGATCTAGACTGATCAAGGGCTTTCCTCGTACATCTCGTGTCGTTTACTTTATTTTTGCTCATTGTTTGATCATAGATACAGCTCAATATCCTGAGCCGTATCCTGAGTACTGTTTTCCCAAATAACTTAACAAGTATATTTCCAACACACTTTCTAGCACACTACCTCACTTAACTAATTTGATCACTTAATTACTTCGGTAATTTTTGACCAAAACAAATACAAAACCAAATAAAAAGTGCAAAAGATTAGAAATAAAAAGTATTATACTAGACACTTTGTCTTCACCAAGTGATGTAAGAGACTTAGGCAAACATGGCCTTGATTGTCAAGAACTCTTACGATCAATCTTGGATCCCGAGACGACTCACACACTCTACGATGGACAATGGATGATGGTGGTGGATGATGGTGTTGTGATGGTGGTGGGAGGTGGATGAAGTGTGAGAGAGGTGGTGTGCCAAGGGATGAGATGAAATGAATCCAAGCACTCCTATTTATAGGCTGAACAGAGAGCTGGACACGGCCCCGTGTCCGCTGGGCACGGCCCCGTGTCCGTCTGACAATCTCTCTCCTCATTAATTGTAATTCGCAATTACAATAAATGCGCCTGCTGTACTTTCGACACGCCCCCGTGTCCGCTGAGCACGGCCCGTGGTGGGCAATAGAAGCTTCTATAGGTTTGTCTTTTCTGCTGCTTCTTGGGTACGGCCCCGTGCTGGCTGAGCACGGGGCGTGTTCAGTCTTCTGATTTCTCTACTTTGCTTTGGAAGGTGCCGTTGAGGGGTCGGGCAGTCCACTAATATTCCTTTTCTTGTATTTATGTTGGATTTAGCTGTCTTTTTGCTTCTTTTGCGTTTTTGAGCTCATTTAATCCTGAAAATACAAAAGGAAGACAAAAACACTCTTTTTCCAATATTAGTACTTAAAAAAGGGTTAGTTTTATGCCTCATTTGATGTAATTTATATGTTGCATTTTACACACATCACATATTTATTTAGGATTTTTATTATAATGTATCCTAATTATAAAACAATAACAATATTATTAGTGGCACAAAAGGCCTAGTCATAAGGACATTTTAAATCATAAGTCATGATTTCAGAGAATCAAGGCATTAAGGTTTGAACGTATTTCTTTACCTTTTTCTGACAGGGAGTCGTAGACTATTGCTGTCTTTTGTCTTATTTGACAGTTATTATGGCCCGTAGGCACTACATCACTAATGGATGTTTAATATATGATCATCTTAATTGATGATTTAAACCCATGATTTATATATCGTCAGGTTAGGATAGGAATCTTTTGAAGAGTTCCTATTAGGGATGGGCAAATCCCGATCCCGATACCATACCGTCCCGATACCGACAAATCCCGATCCCGAATTTTGTGAAAACTAGGTAGCGATACCGATACCGAAATACGTCGGTTCGGTACGGTATCGGTACGGTGTCGGTATTTTGAGGGTAAAATTCAGTATTATACCGATACCATACCGTACCGATACCGAAAAAACCTAAAAGTGGATACCGAAACCGCTTCAATATGGTATTATCGGGATCGGGATCGGATCGGTATTTGATACCACTTGCTCATCCCTAGTTCCTATTATAAGAATGACGTGTGTGATGTTAACGAATCACGTCTGCCAGGAGTGTTAACACGTTTTCAGATGTTAACAGGGATTTGAATCCTTTTTAAACAGGTCTTACCATCTTAGCCAAGTCTTATAACGAGATGTAGGCTAGGTTATACCTTTAAGATTCTTATTCAATACTTGATAGGCAGATTATTTTAAAAAGGAATGATTTGTAATTTATTTATTCCATGTATAATATATTTATGCATGTAATGACAAAATGAAATTTTCAAACTTAATATTAAACATTAAAAGGAGTACATATTGCCCTAAACGGGACTTTTAGCAGAGACAACTTGCCCACACAGGGGCTAATACTGAGAATACAAGTCCTCGCAGGGGCTGTTACTAAGATAGATGTCCACGCAGGGACTAAACAGACAAGTCCATGCAGGGACTAATTAGACAAGTCCACGCAGGGACTAAATAGACAAGTCCACGCAGGGACTAAATAGACAAGTCCACGCAGGGACTAAATATATACATAAATGTCCACGCAGGGACTTAATTGAAATAAGGAAATACAACAATACATATAGAGACTCAATGATCCCTCTTCTTCTTTCCTTTTAACAAGCCTGCCAGGCCCTTGAGAAATCCCCGATTGTTCCTACGTTCTTCTTGAAATTCCCGTTCCACCCTGTTTAGTCTGTGGAGGATTTCCTCCTGTTTCGGTGGGGAAAACCGTGGTGGCTGCGGCTGGTGCTGAACTGGAGGTCGAGCAGGTATTTGATACCCATGAGCTGGATATCCCACTCCCCAAGGAGCTCCATATGGTCCTTCAGGATGAAGGGCGTTGTAGTTTGCCGCTATAAGGTACGGGTCGGCATCAGCATAGTTATAGTGAGTGTGAGCCGGCTGCTCAAACGGATTGTACGCCATTGAACCGGCGTATGTAGGAATCGGATTATCAAAACCCAATGGTGGTGGTGGTGCAACTGGTGCAGAATTCACCTCTGGAACTGGGTTTGAGGGCCCACCCATTTGTGGGTCTTCATGCAGTGGCGGATAGTGACTGCCACTTGAGTGATGGGGGGGGGTGCTAAAGTGAAAATCCCCTTCTCGTGCGGATATTCGTGCGCCTGTCCTCCTACGCCTTGGTGGTTCTGGAGGTGCTTGATAAACTGGTGGCGGTGGTGGCGGTGGCGTGACTGCCACGAAACGTGAATCCTCGGAGGGATCCTGATGCTGTTGTTGTTGTTGTTGTTGTGGGTTATGAGAGGGTGTAAATTACCACTCATGCTGGTTGAACCTCGCTTGATAACTGTCTGGACCACGGTAGGGTGATCCGTGGAAGGATGAACCATCTGAAATCTCGATGGGAAGGTTGGGTGACCCGGTTGCAGGCTCGACGGGATCCGTGTCCTCGTCCATGTCCATTGCTTGGTCTCCCGAAAAATGGTCTTCAGGTCCTAGTGGGTTAAAACCCGCTGGTTCTTCTATATAGTTTGCCGGGTTAAACCGGCCCTGGAAGACAGGAGTGGGGTCGCCAAACGAACAGTGCGATACGGACCGCTGCAACGGTAAGAAGGAGTGGCGAGAGTCTTCGGGCTCGTTTTCTGAATGCGGCCCAAAGGAGTGATGATAAGGAGGTGTTGAGCTATGCGAGACAGATCGTCTAGCGGGCTCCACATGGTTCCTCCAGTTTCCTTGAGGATCGGCACTCATTGTAGTAGAAGGAGCTCGCCGGTGAGAAGGCCCGGCTTCGTGATCGTTGGGGGCGCTCATTGGCCCCTTACCTCTTCCTCCTCTTCGAAACCTTGGTGGCATATTTCCTGTCAAAACAATTGAGAGATACAACAAAGAAATATAAAGGACAAAGTTAGAGTTAAAAACAATTTGAATTAGTCCTAAGTTCTTGTCTAGACTCAAAAATTTAGGAATGTGCAATTGTGTAACTGAGATTAAACACAAAAGGCTAGTGTTTAATTCACTCAGTGTTGGCTCTGATACCAACCTGTCACACCCCGATATTTCCCCGAATTACCGGTGGGCCCGGTGGGGAGTATCGTAACGTAGTTGATATCATCATAGTCAAACAACACAATATTTAAATGCACAGCGGAAGCAAATGATAGATTCATTTCAACTTTAATAAAATTGTAATATCAAGTATCACAAAATAGTTGAATATAATCCACAGGTGGATCAAATACAAAGGAAATGTAGTTCAACAGATTAAAATGCATCCAAGCTTGCGAGACTCTTATTGATGCTAAGGAGAAAGCCAACCTATTTCGAGTAGTACCTGCACTTAATCTTTTTGGGAAAATACGTCAGTTTACACTGGTAAATACAATTAACTGACTCATTTTGAAAAGGGTTTAGTAAATTGATTTGAATGCACAAGGCACAAACATTTTATAACTTGGGATAATTATTTATATATAAACTCGTAAAAGAATTACATGTTTCTTATGCGTTCAGTAGCCCGGTTCGTGCCGGGTTAAAGATCAATAGACACACCACATTATTTATTTAGGCACTGACGGGTGTACGCCTACACCCCGTGCTTAGGTCGTGCCAATTTCGTAAAATGATGCCAAGGATATCCGGGACATGGTCATTAACCCCCCAAAGGCTTTAAACAAACAACACAATTTAAACGGGATATATCAATGATTTAACCTTCATACGATTAAAGATTCAATACCCGACCAAGCGGTAATTTATATACCGTACCCCAAGCCCGTATAGGTAAGATAAGTTAAAAGTATTTACCTTTGCAAGTAATAATCACAACAAGCAAGTGCACGTAGCTTTTACCGGGTCTCCTATTCTTGAACGAAGGTTTATAATAACCTATTAGAATCCTAACGGGTCTTTAATTAAGGTGCTGTTTGTTTTTTCTTCTTGAAAACCTCTTCTGCTGCAGGCCACATCTGCAGGCATCTGCAGGAGAAGAGGTGGACCAAATGTCTTCAGTCTGCAAGGAGAAGAGGGTTTGTTTTTTTTTTATATAAAACCTCTTCTTCTAGGTTTAAAAACACACACCACAATCTGCTCTCTCTACTCTCTCTCTACTCTCTCTCTACCACTTCACCACCGCCATCATCACAACCACCGTCACCACCTCCGCCTTCACACCTCCACCGCCTTCACACCTCCACCGCCATCATCACACCTCCACCGCCATCATCACACCTCCACCGTCATCATCACACCTCCACCGCCATCATCACACCTCCACCGCCATCATCACACCTCCACCGTCGCTGAACATGAGGTCGATTTAGGGTTTCGTTTGGGGTTTCGTTTACCATCGATTAGGGTTTCAATTCCGATCGATTTAGGGTTTCGTTTGGGGTTTCGATGAGGTCGATTTGGGGTGTTTTGGTGGTGGCGGAGCAGGAGCAGAGGTGGGGTGTTTTGTCGCTGAACTTTGATCGATTTGGGGTGTTTTGGTGGTGGCGGAGCAGGAGCAGAGGTGGCGGAGCAGGGGTGGCGGTGGCGGAGCAGGGGAGGTGGTGGTGGCGGAGCAGGGGTGGTGGTGGGTGGCGGAGCAGGGGTGGAGGTGGAGGTGGTGCCAAGAAGAGGTAAAGCTCTTCTTGGAGAAGCTTTGTTTTATCACTTCCTCATGAAGAGGCTGGGGAGAGGCAGGAAGCACTTCTCAAAAAAAAAAAACAAACACTCTTTTGAGGCTCCACCTCTTCCCGCGTCTGCACGGTGCAGACAGAAGAGGCAGGAAGCTCTTTTTGATAAAAAACAAACACCACCTAAGTCTAAACTTAGACCGGTTAGTTTTAAAGAAGCTATACGGTTCGAACGCATGATTAAGCGATGACCGGAATAGAATGTGATTTAGACTTGGCAAGTTTGAAGACTTGTATAATATGGGTAACTAAACACATTCTGGATTTTGAGATAAAAATGATAAGGTTTGACCCGTTTCGGCTAATTTATGCAAACTAGTAACATAAACCGAACCGAACGCGAATAACGCATAACGGGTAACTGAATGAGTCACGAACAGGTTTCCTAAGTTAATATGCTTTAAATATGTTGTGATATCAGTAGGATACCTTCCATTGTGCCCAAAACGAGTTTAATCTCAAATTAAGCCCCGTAGGGGTATTTTGGTCATTTTAAAGATTATAAAAGAGACTATTTATAATTCTGAGATTCGGTTCTGAATTGATTAGTAAAACAACTTAATTTAATAGGTTATATCAGTTGGTGATAAGTCTTATGTGACAAAATGGTTTTAAACCCATACTAGGTGTTTAATACGCGTAAAAAGCCATTTTAAGCAATTTCCGGGTCATACAGGAAATCTGAGTTTTCTGATCAGGTTATAAAGTTCAAAATACTTCATTTATTATATAAAATCAGTAGCAATTGGATTGGTGTCAAAATACTATGTAGAACTCATTTTATAAACAAAAAGGGCATAATCGGTATTAGCCGAATCAAGGCAATAACTCTATGATATGATCAGGTAAAAAAAATAATTAAAAAAATCTTCAGCAATCTCAAAATATTATATTACATCAGTGAGCAAAAGTTTTGGTGTCAAAAATTGGGTGTAGATAGGCTTTATGCTAATGACGCCGTTTAATTAATAAAAAGCGTTCTAATTACGCCATTGAGCATAACTCCTAATCTAGACCTCAAACTGATGTGAAAATTCAGGGACATGTTTATAAATCAGTAACAAAGATTATTGTCCTTTCACATTTCCAAATTTCTCGTTTTATGGTCAAAAGGGCATTATGGTCAACATTAAGCGATTAACGGGAACGTGTAAACGAATCGGACAAACAATGAACCAATCACAGAGGGTTATACCATCATGTAACCTGGTCCTAAGGAAGCTCTAAGGCATTTCTAAACGCATCTAATATGGGTCAGAACTGAATTCAAAGCAAAAGTCAAAGTTTTGCGACTTTGGTTCCGAACCGGTCCTAAACTGAAAATTGTCGGGTCGGACATGCTTAGACATGTTCTTGCATTGATTACCAAGTGATATGAGTGGCAAAATAGGTTACACGTCTTCTACATTGCTAATTATGTGTTAATTCAAAAATTAAGTTTCTGTTGACTTTTTCGGATGAAGTTTGACCCGACATTTGACCTAGTTAGAGCGGGAATTAGGGCTGCCCTTTTAAGGGTTTATTTCCCACATAATTACCAACTTATAACTACTTTAAGTTTGACTAATCACTGGACCATTAGTGATTAATCAATAAGTCAAACCTTAATTACGACGGTTTGACTTTAAGCTAAATAACTAAGTAAAACACGATTAAGGAAGGTCAAGGAAGCTTACCAAAGTCCTATGCACGACTAGCGATGATTAGGGAAGGCTCTTGAGCTCTAGAAATGATTAGAAGTTGAGTTTGGAATGAATGATCAAAGTTGCAACAATGAGGCCTTTATATAGTGCCTTTGATTGCTTGTGATCATGACAAACAACTCTAGGATTGATCCCTGATCAATTACAAGAGTCCCTAATGCCTAAGAACTAGTTTAGGTTGCACATGGGAGTGAAAAATGGCAATGTAAGCGGAGGGTCTTGTGGTCCGTAAGAGCCTCTTACGGACCGTAAGACCAAGTCCTTGCGGTCCGTAAGCCCTTACCAGAAGCAAAATTTTTGTAACCTTTCAAGCTTTGAAGAGGCAACCTTTATATTACGAATTTGGGCCTCTATTTTTAGTATGGGACCTTTAGATCATGCTTGAACAGTTATGACCACCTTGCCATGTTCTAAAGTTGCCTTGGATTCTTTTTAAAGGTCCATAAACGAAGGTTTGTCAAACATATTATCATAGGGTCCTATCTTTACAATTTGAATCAATTATTACAAACATTAACCGGATTAGGATGCTTATCAGATGTTTACAACACAGGTTAAGGTTTGGGATTTATACATAGGTCGCTCAGAGGTATGTATTAACATGTCGACGCTTTTAACCCCTCGTGTGCGAATTTTATCATAACTTTCTCATACGATAACGAAACTTGGTAAATTTTATCATGCATTATAGTGAGCATAATTAATCGTTACAAAGCTTCGAGTTTGTTAAAAGGTCACTCAGAGGTATACTTTAAACAAGTTGACACATTTAACCCCTGTAGTTTGTAATCTCTCACTTTCTTTCACAATCAGCTTCGTATGATCCATGATTCATTCGTTTAAAGGTATAAACATCATGTAGGGTTATGGTAAAATATATTTATCTATTGTTTGACATTTTGAACCCTTATATTCACACACTTTCCTTGTTTGTCAACTTTAGTCCTTCTAAGGAAATCCTTTACACGTTTTAAGCCCGTGACACGTGTCGATATAATATTTGGACATGAAATTTCGAGGTGTCACAGCGGGCTTCTTCTTTCATCCTCTTTTCCAGTCCAGAAGTCTTTTCCTCTTTTTAGGCTTGGGTTTCTCCAATGACTGGGCCTGAAACACTAGTGGATTTTCGGTATCAGCCTGATACCCTGACTGGGTTCCTGTTGTATCCATATCAGTCGTATGGATTGTAAAGTTTCGGAGTGCTTCCGACAGTTCGTTCACGCTGTTAGCACACATGAGGAAACACACAAAAATCCAAATTAAACTAGTATTTGCGGAGATTTTAAATTTTCACAAAATCACAAAATGGCAAATGGAAAAACTTAAGTATTTTTCAAATACTTAGTTGGCTTAAATCAGTGGCTCTGATACCACCTTTTTCTGTCACGGTCCCCGTTCCTGTTTTACCCGGTTCAGAAGTCGCAGGACAGAAAACCCGTGGTATTGGTGTTTAATTTTGCAGCGGAAACTTTAACAGGATCGTTTAAACTGAAAACACCCATTTATTTTATTTAGAAATTCAGGACAAACCCCGTAATTTACAATAAAGGAATTTCACTGGGAAATTCCCTGATTTACAAAACATGTTTATTTATTTACTGAGCCACTTCCTTCAAGCTGGAGTGCTATGCGGCACTCTTCCTTGTTCACAGTAAATCACCTGAAACACGTTTAAAAAGATTTTATCAGCGGGGAAACACTGGCGAGTCATTTAATTTGTACAAAACGACACATTGTTTTAAATTACAATATTAAGAGTTTTTACATTTGCTCCTATCTATTAATTATCTGGTCTAGTTGTCACTCGACCGGATCTATGACTGTGGACATATCACGAATTTGGTTCGCCCACCTAAAAGTGATAAATCAGTAGTAATGTGCACATACCCCCACTTACTGCCAGTAATTAAAGATTTGCAAAGACTTAATCACTGTACTTATAACTGGGAAACACTTAAACATCCATCGGATTGGTTTCAATCGATCGGACATTGTATCGTAGCAGTGATCAAGTTATTAACCTGTGATCGTAGCAGCGTTTCAACACTTAAACCCACGATTATGAGCAGATTTTGACGTTTTTGAAAGGATTTTACGAGCACAGGAGATTGGCCATGCAACGAACAATTTATAGCTGAAAATTAGGTCTCTCGCGGCCCACGTAGACCTGAAGGGCAATCCTTCGCGGCCCGCGAGGGCCACCCTAGCAACGGCTTGGGCTGCCGTGTCAACCCCTAGACCTGCCACGTGTGCGACACGTGGCCCTAAAGCTTATCCGGTGATCTGCATAGCTATCGCGCCCCGCGTAGATCCCCCCTGGGTCGTTCGCGGCCCGCGACCAACTTAGAAAATTTGATTTTCTTGAATTTTTATGAAAATTAGGGTTTTTAGGGGTCCGGGTATTCACTTACGGAGTGTTTTAGGTCATTTTAGTGCATGTCCTTACAAAAAATGGACATTTTCAGAAAGCACTCCCTAGCGCCACGTGAGAGACCGAATTTTCAGCTATAAATTGTTCGTTGCATGGCCATTCTTCTGCGCTCGTAAAATCCTTTCAAAAACGTCAAAATCTGCTCATAATCGTGGGTTTAAATCTTGAAACGCTGCTACGATCACAGGGGAATAACTCGATTACTGCTACGATACAATGTCCGATCGATTGAAACCGATTAGATGGATGTTTAAGTGCTGCTCAAATTCAGGCTATACTTTGTCATTCGTCGTGAGGGTTTTGATTTCGTGAGTTTATCGTAAATGTTGTATTAAGTTACTAACCTTGTTTCGTTTGCATTATTTAACTAGGTTACCTGGCTTAATCAGTAGGCAGACTCTGTCCATTTAAACCTGCAATGTGAGTCATTCTGTTTTTATCCAAATTACTTTGTAAAACCCTAAATGTTTTCCAGTTATAAGTACAGTGATTAAGTCTTTGCAAATCTTTAATTACTGGCAGTAAGTGGGGGTATGTGCACATTACTACTGATTTATCACTTTTAGGTGGGCGAACCTAATTCATGATATGTCCACAGTCATAGATCCGGTCGAGTGACAACTGGACCAGATAATTAATAGAAGGAGCGAATGTAAAAATTCTTAATACTATAATTTATAACAATGTGTCGTTTTGTACAAATTAAATGACTCGCCAGTATTTTCCCGCTGATAAAATCTTTTTAAACATGTTTCAGGTGATTTACTGTGAACAAGGAAGAGTGCCGCATAGCACTCCAGCTTGAAGGAGGTGGCTTAGTAAATAAATAAACATGTTTTGTAAATCAGGGAATTTCCCAGTGAAATTCCTTTATTGTAAATTACGGGGTTTGTCCCGAATTTCTAAATAAAATAAATGGGTGTTTTCAGTTTAAACGATCCTGTTAAAGTTTCCGCTGTCAAATTAAACACCAATACCACGGATTTTCTGTCCCACGACTTCTGAACCGGGTAAAACCGGAACGGGGACCGTGACAGAAAAAGGTGGTATCAGAGCCACTGATTTAAGCCAATTAAGTATTTGAAAAATACTTAAGTTTTTCCATTTGCCATTTTGTGATTTTGTGAAAATTTAAAATCTCCGCAAATACTAGTTTAATTTGGATTTTTGTGTGTTTCCTCATGTGTGCTAACAGCATGAACGAACTGTCGGAAGCACTCCGAAACTTTACAATCCGTACGACTGATATGGATACAACAGGAACCTAGTTAGGGTATCAGGCGGATACCGAAAATCCACTAGTGTTTCAGGCCCAGTCACAGGAGAAACCCAAGCCTAAAAAGAGGAGAAGAATTTTGGACTGGAAACAAGGACGAACGAAGAAGCCCGCTGCCCAAAAGGTGAAAAAGACGGAGGATCCAAAGGGCAAAGGAAAAGAGATAGGGGAAAGCTCTGGTCAAGCCCAAGAGTTGCCACCTTGGGAAGAACTGGATAGAAAACTTGCAAACTGTGACCTCATCGGACCTGCTGACGAAACCCTTTTCAATTTCCCCGCCCAATCCGAACTTCCTATCAATTTGGAACATGCTATTCCAGACCCAATTGTCAACCCACAACCTTTTTTCTGGGCAGTTGGAAGAATGGTGGACGCGCGACTGGCATTTTCAAAATTTTATTAATAACCCAAATGTGTACTTTCTCCAGTTTGATCCTGAACCTGCACCTTTTCTACCCATGAACCCGAAGAACGTTGCCAAATTGCGCCGCTATGGTGAGGAACTGGTGGATGCGGGAAATCGGATTCGAGAAGTGGGGGAAAACATCACGTGGAAGTACGACGATAGGGAACGTCGTTTTTGAAAAGCCAGCTAACAGTGGTTGAATGTTTGTATAATAATAATAATAATATGTGAAATATATATATATATATATATATACACATATACAACAATAATAATAATAATATAATATTGTATAATAATAACTAAAAATAAAACCTTTGTAAAATAAATGGTGTGTATTGATGCAAAAATATTATATAAATATATAAATGTCGCAAGGTCGACGATTTTGGCTATACGTGTTGACTTAATTGTGTTGTGATTGCCTTATTGTGTTTAGTTGCTATTCATTGTGTGACAATAATTTGTATATATTGATAATTATTCAGATGGAAAACGCAATGAATCAACCGGCAAATGAAGTTAATCAATCTGAACCTAATAATGAAGACCATTTTCTCAATAGGCAAGATATAGAAAATATTGTTGCTCAGGGAATAGCCAACGCTATCCCCGCAATCGTCGCTGCTGTTAAGAACCCCGTCGAACCTTCACAAGCCAACCATAGTAAATGCACCTGCGACGATAATTTCAGTAACAGTGTGAATGGGGGTGGTAATAATGATAATATGGTTCAAGCCCCATTTCTTAAGAAAATGAAAGTAGCAACGACTGGTTGCACCTACAAAGAATTTCTTGCCTGTAAGTCGGTCGAATTTGCAGGCAATGAAGGGGCGACTGCCGCACTGAGTTGGTTAGAAAAGACCGAAGCAGTAATTAAAATAAGTAAATGCGCCGAGGAAGACAGGGTTATGTATGCATCCCACTTTTTCAAAGAGGAGGCGTTAGAATGGTGGAACACGGTGCTGCAAGCAAAGGGAAGTGACATGGCGTATGCCATGAGTTGGGAGGAATTCAAGGAATTGGTGGAAAGAAAGTTTTGTCCCTCCTACGAAAAGGAACAAATAACAAATAAGTTCCTGAGCCACCGGATGTTGGACGTTGACTGTCGGGGGTATACTTTGAAATTTTTTGAGTATGCTAGAATTGTACCCACTCTGACCTCGCCAGAGACGGTGCTTATTTCTCGCTATATTTAGGGACTAATTAGCGAGATTCGTGATATAGTTAAGGCTGCGAGACCCCAAACGATAGACGATGCGGTCGAATTGGCCAACACTCTGACTGATGGACTGGTGCGCACAAGAGAGGAAAGCAGGAAAAAGGAATTGGCCCAAAAGATTACCCAAGGTTTCCGTGGGGGTAACAATAGTAGTAGCTTCAAGAAAAAGGGAACCGGGCAATCCTTCACCGCTCCGTTTTGTAGTAACTGTAAAAATAAGCATCTTGGAAAATGCAATGAATATTGCAATTTCTGCAATAGATCAGGGATCCAAGAAGAAGAATGCAGGAGAAAGACGATGATCTGCTACAACTGTGGAGAAGCCGAGCATATCAAGCCAAATTGCCCAAAATTGGTTAAGCCAGCTGACAACAAGGCTAAAACTGCGGAAGGAACTAATAAAAAGAATGCAAGAGCCTTCCAGCTGACCACACAAGAAGCAGATCTGATTCCGGATGTGATAGCTGGTACGTTTCTTGTACATGACGTTTACGCAAAAGTATTATTCGACTCTGGTGCAAACCAAAGTTTTATAAATATTTCATTCTGCCAAGCTCTTAATCTACCTTTAACCAAACTTAGGCAGATTTATACGGTAGAAACGGCAGATGGAAATTCTGTTAATATAGATAAGGTTCTCCAAGAAGGAAAGATAGAACTCTCAGGCCATAAATTTTCTGCAAACCTTCTACCTATGAATTTAGCTGGATTCGATGTCGTATTAGGAATGGATTGGTTAGTAGCCAACCATGCTCGAATCCTCTGTGATAAGAACTCCATAGAAATTCATGCACCAGCAGGAGAAGTAATATTGGTTACAAGAGACAAGACACGTAAACCAATGAAGTTCATTTCAGTAATGAAAATTGCTAGTTATGAACAAAAACAAGGAATAGTGTATATGATTTCGGTAATCATTAACACTAAAAGCAAGGAACTTAAGGAAATTCCAGTAGTATCGGAATACCCGGATGTATTCCCAGAAGAACTACCAGGATTACCACCCGATAGGGAAGTAGAGTTTAGAATTCATCTAATCCCTGGAACTGCACCAATAGCTAAGGCACCTTATCGGTTAGCACCCACAGAAATGTTAGAACTGAAAAAGCAGTTAGATGAATTGCTAAGCAAAGGATTTATACAACCTAGTTCATCCCCTTGGGGAGCACCTGTGTTGTTTGTGAAAAAGAAGGATGGTTCGATTCGGATGTGTATCGATTATAGGGAATTGAATAAGGTTACAATTAGGAATCGATACTCCTTACCTAGGGTTGATGATCTTTTCGATCAACTTCAAGGAGCGAAGTACTTCTCTAAGATAGATTTGCGGTCAGGATACCATCAGTTGAAGGTACAGGAAGAAGACATACCTAAAACTGCTTTCAGAACTAGGTATGGTCACTACGAGTTTACAGTCATGCCATTTGGACTAACGAATGATCCTGCAACATTTATGGACATGATGAATAGGATCTGTAAGCCGTATTTGGATAAATTTGTCATTGTCTTTATCGATGATATACTTATTTATTCCAAAAGTCAGGATGAACATTGTAAGCACCTACATTCACTTTTAACCCTGTTAAGAAAGGAAAAGCTGTATGCCAAATTTTCGAAGTGTGAATTTTGGCTACAAGAGGTGCAATTTTTAGGACATATGGTGAATCATGAAGGCATTCACGTATATCCTTCCAAGATAGAAGCGATCACAAACTGGAAGACTCCGCAATCAGCTACCGAAGTTAGAAGTTTTCTAGGATTAGCTGGATACTACAGGCGCTTCATCAAAGACTTCTCTAAAATAGTTGTTCCATTAACTAAGCTAACCTGTAAAACAGTTAAGTTTGAATGGGGACCTAAGCAAGAAGAGGCCTTTAGGATCTTAAAGCAAAGGTTAACAAATGCCCCAATTCTTACCTTACCAGACGGAACAGAAGATTTTGAAGTCTATTGTGATGCCTCTAAGCTAGGATTAGGATGTGTGCTAATGCAACGCAAAAAGGTAATTGCGTATGCATCAAGGCAATTGAAAAAGCACGAGGAAAATTATACGACTCATGACTTAGAATTAGGAGCAATAATTTTTGCCCTTAAGATTTGGAGACATTATCTGTACGGAAATAAGTTTAGTGTCTATACAGATCATAAGAGTTTAAGATACATATTTGGGCAAAAAGAATTAAACATGAGAAAAAGAAGATGGATGGAAATTCTAAGTGACTACGACTGTGATATCCTACATCACGAAGGAAAGGCGAATGTAGTAGCAGATGCCCTAAGTCGTAAGTACCATGAGAAACAAAGGCGAGTTCGTACTCTTAGATTAAATCTACAATTAGATTTAATGGAACAATTGAAAAATACTCAAGAAACGGCAATCAAGGATGCATCCTGGTAATAACAAGATGTATCAAGATTTAAGGAATAACTTCTGGTGGATAGGAATGAAGAAAGACATAGCTAGATCCGTTTCTAAGTGCCTAACTTGTTCGCAAGTTAAGGCAGAACACCAGAAACCCTCAGGTTTACTTCAACAGTTAGAGATGCCTGTATGGAAATGGGAACTAATAACCATGGATTTTGTTACTAAGCTGCCCAAGACCAGAAAAGGTAACGATGCAATCTGGGTGATTGTAGATCGATTAACCAAATCAGCCCATTTCCTACCCATGAAGGAAACCTTTAGCATGGAAAAATTGGCCAAGCTATATGTAGACGAGGTAGTATCACTACATGGAGTCCCACTCTCCATTGTGTCAGATAGGGATAGTCGTTTCACTTCGCATTTCTGGACAAGTTTCCAAGGAGCAATGGGGACCCGACTAAATTTAAGTACTGCATACCATCCCCAGACAGATGGACAAAGAGAAAGGACGATCCAAACTCTCGAAGACATGCTCAGAGCATGTGTAATCGATTTCGGTGGAAATTGAGATGACCACTTACCATTAATAGAATTCTCCTATAAAAACAGTTATCATACCAGCATTAATGCTGCTCCGTTCGAAGCACTGTATGGACGCAAATGTCGAACTCCAGTTTGCTGGGCAGAAATAGGAGAAAGTCAATTATCAGCCGAGATTGTACAGGAAACCACCGACAAGATAACTCAAATAAAGTAAAGACTAAAAACGGCTCGAGACCACTAGAAGAGTTATGCAGACAATCGACGCAAGCCGTTAGAATTTCAAGTTGGAGACAAGATACTATTAAAGGTATCCCCTTGGAAAGGGATAGTTCAGTTCCGTAAGAAAGGAAAGCTAAGTCCACGGTACATAGGACCATTCACCATTACCCAACGAATAGGACCAGTTGCCTATCAATTACAGCTACCAAAAGAGCTAGCCGGGGTATATAATGTATTTCATGTATCCAATCTTAAGAAATGTTTGTCTGATGAATCACTGGTAGTACCTCTTAAAGATATAGAGGTAAATGAAAAGTTAAAATTTGTTGAGAAACCGATCCAAATAGAAGACAGAAAGGTCAAGTTCCTCAAGCACAAAAGATTGGTGCTAGTCAAAGTAAAGTGGAATTCGAAAAGAGGACCTGAATACACATGGGAGTTAGAATCGGAAATGAAGCGAAAGTATCCTTACTTGTTCCAATAAATCTCGAGGACGAGATTTTAAACAAGGTGGGGTGGATGTAAGGACCTGCACTAAAATGACCTAAAACACTCTGTAAGTGAAAACCCGGACCCGTAAAACCCTAATTTTCATAAAAATTCAAGAAAATCAAATTTTCTAAGTTGGTCGCGGGCCGCGAACGACCCAAGGGGGATCTACGCGGGGCGCGACAGCTATGCAGATCATCGGATAAGCTTTAGGGCCACGTGTCGCACACGTGGCAGGTCTAGGGGTTGACACGATAGTCCTAGCCGTAGCTAGGGTGGCCCTCGCGGGCCGTGAAGGATTGCCATTCAGGTCTACGCGGGCTACGAGAGACCCAATTTTCAGCTATAAATTTTTCGTTGCATGGCCATTCTTCTGTGCTCGTAAAATCCTTTCAAAAACGTCAAAATCTACTCATAATCATGGGTTTAAGTGTTGAAACGTTGCTACGATCACAGGGTAATAACTCGATCACTGCTACGATACAATGTCCGATCGATTGAAACCGATCCGATGGATGTTTAAGTGCTTCCCAAATTCGGGCTGTACTTTGTCATTCGTCGTGAGGGTTTTGATTTCGTGAGTTTATCATAAATGTTGTATTAAGTTAGTAACCTAGTTACGTTGGCATTATTTAACTAGGTTACCAGGCTTAATCAGTAGGCAGACTCTGTCCATTTAAACCTGCAATTTGAGTCATTATGTTTTTATCAAAATTACTTTGTAAAACCCTAAATGTTTTCCAGTTATAAGTACAGTGATTAAGTCTTTGCAAATCTTTAATTACTGGCAGTAAGTGGGGGTATGTGCACATTACTACTGATTTCACACTTTTAGGTGGGCGAACCTAATTCGTGATATGTCCACAGTCATAGATCCGGTCGAGTGACAACTGGACCAGATAATTAATAGATTTGAGCAAATGTAAAAACTCTTAATACTGTAATTTATAACAATGTGTCGTTTTGTACAAATTAAATGACTCGCCAGTATTTCCCCGCTGATGAAATCTTTTTAAACATGTTTCAGGTGATTTAGTGTGAACAAGGAAGAGTGCCGCATAGCACTCCAGCTTGAAGGAAGTGGCTCAGTAAATAAATAAACATGTTTTGTAAATCAGAGAATTTCCCAGTGAAATTCCTTTATTGTAAATTACGGGGTTTGTCCCGAATTTCTAAATAAAATAAATGGGTGTTTTCAGTTTAAACGATCCTGTTAAAGTTTCCGCTGCCAAATTAAACACCAATACCACGGGTTTTCTGTCCCGCGACTTCCGAACCGAGTAAAACCGGAACGGGGACAGTGACAATTTTGGCCTCCGAACTTTGTAATTATAATATTTTACACCGTAAACTTGCATTTTAGCCTGTTTTTAGGTATCCAAAGTGTAATAAAGTATAGTATAAGTGTATGCATGTATGATTAACATACCCAAGTGTTTCGAGTCTCGATCTATGCGTTTAAAGATCTATTCGACATGTGATTGCAAATAACACAAGTATGTAACAAATATATGTATAAAAATGAATTTCTATTATGATCAAAGCCTCGTATTACAAGAATGGAAAGGAATTACGCATACGATACGATTACAAGTTTCCAAAATACAAATACGATTACAACTTTCTAAATAAGGAAAGTACAAAAATGCGAAGCGTTAGAAGGTATTGGCCAGGAAAACAATACCTGGTGTACTGCGTTCGGGTTTTCTATACCCGGGTATTAAAATACCTTATTTGTAGGTATAAAAACCCGGTTTCCAGGTCAGGTATTAGAAAACCCTATACGGGTATGCAAAAAACCCGATGTCGTGGCTTTTTTATTTCATATTTTTTTAATTTTTATGTTTCCAACTCCAATTTTGGGTTTATAAACTTTAATACTTGTAACATAAAACTTCAAATATATTAGAAATTATAGGATCGGTTTTTGACTTCGTTTCTGTAACAGCCCAGCGTAACCGCACCATGATATTGTCCGCTTTGGCGGCCAGCACGCCCTCAACGTCCGCCCCTCACGGTTTTCAAAACGCGTCATGATAGTGAAGGTATCCAGCCCCTTATAAGGAAGCTTTTGTTCCCCTTCACAACCGATGTGGGATATCACAGTTTCGATTGCGACCCGACTCGTGTAACGTGCGGAATCCGTACACGAACGTGACCGAACACACACTATGTAATTATAACTATTGATTGATCTGAAATCGTACAGCACCTGAATCACGTACATAGCACTTTCTCTCTCTAGTTTCTCTCTAACACTAGAGCTCTCCCAAGTGCAAATGGCAAAAGTCTCTAAAGTCTAACACTCAACAACTATTGATAGGCAACAACTAAGGGTCACCCGATCGAGTGGGCATCCGATCGGATTGCCACCCGATCGGACAACCTTTAACAACGTTAAGTATTCCGTTAAACTTTCCGAAATGCTACGATCTTGATTGACGGAGGCGATAGACATACTGCACTAACAGACTCCCCCCTGGATATTGCCGCAGTCAATCTCGTAGCGTCTTATCTTTCTCTCTCTCTCTGAGTCTTCTTGAAGCTTTAACAAGTCTTTAGCAACACAGACTCCCGCTTGCTTAAACAGTATCCCCATGGATCTGTCTTCAACTTCAGCTCCCCCTTTCGGTAAACTCTTCAGGCTCCCCCTTTCGTCAAGTTTCCATGCTTTTGGGATCAACACCTGGCTTTCCGGATACAAGATCCTTCAGGATAGATACCTGGCTCCTTGAATGCAAGCTCCCCCTTGCGTTGAGCTCGTCTTCAGACTCCCCCTTAGACTTGGCTATCGGGATCGTAGTTTGGTACAACATCTGCAAATCTCAAACATTTGTAAGTAACAACATTTTGAACATCCAGGATTAAAAACCTGACTCTCTCATCATAAGAATTTTACAGTGAAAGCATATTCAGATGTCCAGGAATCGTAACCTGGCTCTATCCAAAATTCTTTAAATCAAGATCCTGGCTCTAAAATATATAATAATATGAATATATCCAGGAATACTTGATTCTCTCCCCCTATCAACAATCTTCAAAGATTTGTCAGTATTAAGAATCCAAAATCGAAAACTAGCTCTTTACAACAGATTTTTAACAATTTAAGCATCCAAATCCCTCACAGTTAATCATCCAAGTCCAAATTAATGACCTTGGAGATATCACAAACTGTTTTTGATTTTGGATTAAAAACTTCAAGTTTCAAATTAATGAACTTGTTTATTTTCAGAAACAGGTTCAGCATACTTAGATTTTGAAACTCAGCTCTCAGACATCGGTTGTCGAAAATAAAGTGAAATCAAAATGAAATGCAATAAAGAAATATTTACAAACATATTTACAGACAATATTTTTTTTGAGTTCGCGTCAGAGGATCATATCAGTTTTTGACAAATCACTAGCACCGTTGAGCTTTAAACACTTTAAGTTTTAAACGATTCACTTAGATTGTCAGTATACTGATCCACTTAAATTTTCACACAAAGTTCAATCGATTCGAGATACTAGATTAGTGTTTTAAGGACTAAACTTATTCGCGTGTCCCACCTCAGAATATACTCCCGTATCAAAATTCCCTAGTTTCAGTCTTACATGTGAGTATACCAATTTGATATCTGTAATCTGGGTTAATGCGAGACCTTGAAAGCTCAGGTATGAACTTCCGTTCAGTCAAAGAGATGAAGGCTCGACTTTAGGTGTGTTCCCCTTGGGAATCTTCTTTTCAACTGCTCTTGATTTGTATCTTTCGATATTTATCAATTTTTAAGCAGAGGGTAAGCTTTTACAGCGCGTAAAGTATTATACGAGGTCTAGGCCATTGCTTCCGCAATATCAGAAGACCAGGTATAATACCCCAGATATCAAACAGTATAAAGACCTAGTATCTTAGAATCAGACAATCTCTTAAACAAGATTTCGGGGGTTACCCATATATCCAAGAGATGTTCCCCACGAGATAAGTAAGTATTTGATATTTAGGTTTATATCTCGAAAAAAATTTACTAAGCGTGTAAAAACCTACTGGCATATCATCAGTGAGACCGTTTATTACATTTTAACATTCCATTTCTTTAGCGTACAGTGATTGTCTACTAATGTACTATCATTTCCTCTTTTTACACAAAAACTCATTTTTGAATTTTATCATGTTTTTGGCTTTTTCAAATTTTCAAATGTTTTTGTATTTTCTGAAATTTTGACTCCCCCTAAAATTCAAAACATTTAAAGAAAATTTGATAATCGATGTTGAAAGCTTTGTCTCGCCATCCATTTTCTGCTTTTCGTGCTCTGTTTTGCAGAAAATAACGTACCCCCATGATTTACAACCCATTGATTTTCGACAGTTTGAAAACCGTTTTTCTATCTTGTTAAAGTAATCATGTTTGTTCAGCCGTGAGGGTTTCGGCGTCTTCACTCAACATAATTTTTGTAAATTTTTGATTTTTTTTTATAAAATTTAAAAACAAACATATTTTTGATTTTTTTTAAATTTTAAATTTTAAATTTTTAGGGTTTTGAAATATTGTTTATTTATGTACAGATCACAAAACTCCCTGTTTAACAAACGCAGGGACCAGCAGCCTTTTCCTCTCGTGCCAGGCCGCTTCCTCCGTTGGTTTGACTTTCATCTTCTTTCTGAAGCACCTGCACATTCAATGTATTCAATTACTTGAACAAGTTAGCCCAGGTCTGCTTGACCTTAGGCATTTCAACACAATATGTTTCATTCAACTTCGAAAAATCTTTGTCATTTTGTACAAAGACTTTTTCAATTTTGACATCATCTTTTTCCTCATTTACCAAAGTCATTTGTTTCTTAATTGTCCATGTTTGACCTTTTGGAGTACCTCTTTTGTAAAAATATGAATCTTTTTGAACATTTTGGTTTCGTTGCATCAACAGTTGTTTTCCAACTTTGTGTTGTTCTAAATCTGGGTGTGTTAGAATTCCAGGTTTGTCTTGAATCAAACCTAGTCTGGTTTGATTTCCAAGTTTGATTCGAAGCAAACTTGTTTGTGTTGTACCTCCAATTTTGTTTTGAATCAAATATCTTTGGCTTTTGTTTCACATCCTCAGATTTCTGTTTTCAACATCAACAGACTTCTTTTTCTCAACATCAACAGGTTTAAGATTTGGACAATTTCGACTAAGATGTCCAATTTGATCACACTTAAAGCATGTTCTCTTGGAAACATCTTTAACCTGTTATTGTTGCTTTTTCTTTTGAGCATAGAACTCTTTATTAGACTGTCGTCTAAATTGGAGTTCTTTATCTTCTTCAGAACTTGTTCCGTGAACAAAGTTTATCTTTTCCTGATAATTTGAAGTTTCATTTCTTTTCCACTTCTGTTTCTTTTATAACCCAACCCAGCCTTCATGTTTTTCTTTTTGTAACCAGGTTTGTTATAAAAATTTTTGTGACTTTTTCCAGCAAATTTTGAAATTTCAGACTTTTGAATCGCTACCAGTTTGAAAACTTTGTTGATTTTATCTGAAATCACATTTTGAATTGGGAATTCATTATCCGAAAATAGTTTCTCCGATCCAATCATGGTATAAACCAATCCTTTTGAATCATCATTTACAACTTTTTCAGATTTTGAGTGTTTAAGATAACTATTATGAAAACTTCCCTCATTTTCATCTTGTGATTCAGACTTATCTGTTTTGGTATACTCCTCTGCTAGAACACTTTCAATAACCTTACCAACCACCTCTGAATCACTGATGTCATCAGAATTGGTGTAAGTCACATCGATGTTATCGGGTAACTGGTCAACCATGTTTATTGCTTTTTCCACCTTTTCGCCATCATATAATGTATAATTATTCTCCAACGGTGGTTGAACCTGATGGTATTCAGACCCAATTCCCTTTTTGTTCTTTTCTGACTCTTTCCCATCGGGTGTGATGTTGAAAATACGTTCCAAAATGTATGAAGACGCATGATAACTTTGCAATTTATTGACCAACTTTTCTTTATCTGCCAATTCTTGTTTAAGCTTAGCGACATCATCAATATATTGATTTAAAACCATTTGTTTACCTTCATATCTAGCTTCAAGAAATTTAATTGTTTTCTGACATGCAGACAATCTATCATCTAAACTTTTGACTTTACTTTTCAAAGTTTCATAAGCTTCTTTTACAGTATGTTATGACAATTTCATTCCATTATATTATATTCTTTTTGCAACTCTTGAATTGTATTATCTTTTGGAATACATTCGTTGCAAACATCTGAACACTTTTCCTTCAATATTTTGTTTTCTTTTTCAAGATCATCACATTTTTGTTTCAGCTTTTCATTTTCTTGTTTCAAAAACTTTTCATTTTCAATCATTTCATGACTTTTATTTTTGAAAATCTTTTCTATTTTAGTGAATTCAATGTCTCTGATTTTAAGCTTTTCATCATTTTCAGTACAAGCACTGCACGTTTCCATGCATTTCTTGCACTGTTGTTCAGCTTTATTATCAATTGATTGATTAGAAGAATCAATTGAATAGTTACCTCAGTGATTGGCACCGTGGTTTCGTTTGCTTGTGGATTCTGAACTTCCTCAATCTTCTGTTGTTTCTCTGCAACAGTTTTCTCAAATTTCTCATCAAATTTCTTTACTTCCTTCACCAGCTTTTCACTTTCATCCACAATCTCCTCAACCGTCTTCTTCTTCTTCTTCTTCTTCTCCAGACTGGCATATATCACCTTCTTTATGCCTTCTTCAACCTTTTCTTTGTACCTTGGAATTTCCTCAAGGCCTTTGCACCAAACACTCACAGTCGGTATTGCAGCAACTAGTGCTTCAAAATCAACCATTTCAGGATTAACCGTCGAATTTCCTTGAGGATCGACAAAGCACTCCTTTTCTTTGCTCCACTTGCCTGCTTGTGTTTCTTACTTGTAGGCATCATACACGTCATCCAGTCTCATGCGAGCATGCCTTTCTTCTCGACTTTATTTGATCTCAGCAATCATTGCCTTGGCTTTTCCATTTTCTTTTTCATGTTGACTCCAGTCATACCCTTCATCATCATGAATTACAATTCTGACTCCTCCTTCTTCCTCATCGAAGTATTTATCCCAATCAAAATTATCCCAAACAGATTTTTCAGATTTTTCATTTTGTAAACTGGATTCACTACGATCACGAAGTGTCAATACAGCTTGTCTCTTTTCTTTAGAAGATCCTTCTTCAATCTGCTTTCTGGTTGGTTGCTCTTTATTCTGATGATAAATAGCCTTTTTGTAGTAATCCTCGTAAAAAGGATTCTCGCTATCATCAGCTTTGTTGTTCGTGCATTCTCTTTTGAAGTGCCCCTTTTGTTTGCACTTGAAACAAGTGACTTTGTTCTTGTCGAAACCTATCTTCATGTCCGGGCCTCCCAAGCACTTTTTGCCAGTTATCTCCATGAACCTTTGAGCTCTTCGGATGACGCTTGCCATGCACCAGCGAATGTCCATGAGTTCCATCTCTTCTGGATCGACTTGATCGTAATCCTCCTTCGTCATGTTTGGATTCCCAATCTTAGCTGCAATTAAACCTTCGTAAGATACAAGAATAGAAGCTAAGAAACTCATGTGCTGTTGAGCAAACTCATTGTTCAAAAGTGGAGAATTTTTTCAATCTTGGTTTGGATTAGATTTTGACGATGCAGATGCAGATGAAGAATGATATCCTGGATCATAGCTCGAAGATTTGTTGTTTGATGAGTCACCAGTCTTTTCTGCACTATAACCAGTTCTGATCTTTGGAGATTCGTTGTTTTGTAGCATTCCTTGGTGTTACTGAAGTTTCTTTAGATGTAAATGCGTTATAATGCGTTATAAAACGTGTTATAAAACTTTTCGCCAATCTCCGACATCTTTGAAATACTTCTTGAATTTATCGTTCCTTGATTTTTTTTTTTTTTTGCTTCGTTTATCACCTCGAATCACCTGCAAACGAACAAACGATCAGTTTTAAAATGAATATTTATTTAAATGGAATGTGTAATCAATTGGACATGGTCAACGAGGGTCAACAGAAATCAGATGACAACGGATCGGATGGTGATCCGATCGGGTGAGAATGTGTCTTAGATCGGGTGGCTACTAGATCGGGTGGCTACTCGATCGGGTGAGAGTGTTTCTCGGATCGGGTGGCTACTCGATCGGGTGAGACTGTTTCTCGGATCGGGTGGCTACTCGATCGGGTGAGAGTGTTTCTCGGATCGGGTGGCTACTCGATCGGGTGAGACTATTTCTTGGATCGGGTGGCTACTCGATCGGGTGAGAGTGTTGTCCGATCGGGTGGGATGCTATCCTTTGACAATCACAACACAACACCGTATCACAAGCAAAATGAAAATGATTAGGATCGGGTGGCAGTTCGTTCGGATTGCCACTCGATTCTCTGCACTTTAAACTTTTGAACAAACAAAGTCCCTTAAATCGGATGGTGATCCGATCGGGTAGGTCAACAAAGTCAAACTTTTTAATGAAATGCAATGAATCGGGTGATGATCCGATCGAGTCACAATCTGAGGCTTGACACTTATGAATTAAACAAATCAATGTTCAACGGATCGGGTGGTCATCCGATCGGATTGCCATCCGATCGGTGAACATCAAGAACAATGATAACGAACACGTTTAACAAATCGGACAGAAAAATCTTGATTTCTCTCAAAATACTTCGAATTTTGATATGAAATTTTGTAGGCTTATAGATCAATGATTTTCGCACATAATATCCAAAAATCAGTCAATTTTAACCGTAAAAGCCATGTTAATTTTGTGTTTTCAGTCCAAAAGTGAAGAAGATGTAGAAGTGATGAAATTATAACAAATCTGGATGAAATTGGATCTGAATCTGATGAAATCTTGTGCGATTATGTGTGTATGATCTGTGCAATCGAGCTCGTGCTCTGATACCACTTGTAGGATCGGTTTTGGACTTCGTTTCGGTTGCGAACCGACTCGTGTAACGTGCGAAATCCGTACACGAACGTGACCGAACACACACTATGTAATTATAACTGTGATTCTATTGATTGATCTGAAATCGTACAGCACCTGAATCACGTACACATCACTTTCTCTCTCTAACACTAGAGCTCTCCAAAGTGCAAATAGCAAAAGTCTCTAAAGTCTAACACTCAACAACTATTTATAGGCAACAACTAAGGGTCACCCGATCGGGTGGCAATCCGATCGGATGGTCGTGGTCGGATGACCATCCGATCGGATTGCCACCCGATCGGACAGCCTTTAACAACGTTAAGTATTCCGTTAAACTTTCCAAAATGCTACGATCTTGATTGACGGAGGCGATAGACACACTGCACTAACAGAAATTTAGAAATATTACAAGATTACATATCATAAAATTGCAAACATAATCGAGTATCAAAAAATCGGTGCGGGTATTAAAAAAACATTGGTACGGCTATTAACAAAACACGGGTATAGATAAAACCTGGGTATAAATCGGGTTGAAAAAAACCTGGGTTCAGGTTCTCACAACAAATACCATACCCGGACACCACCCTACGGGTAGGTTCGGGTTTGCAATACTGGGTTTTTATAAAACTTAGGTCCAAGGTTTTTTCTTCGGTTTCGAGTCCGGGTTTTGGTTTTTGTGCACCTCTAATTAATTGTGCCTAATTTTTAAAGTATAAATAATTTGTTTAGTATGTAAAAGGTTAAGAAAAAAACAATCGTGTGACTTGTAAAAAGCCAATGGTAACTGTCGTAGCTTATAATAAACAATCAAGTCGCTCAAAATATTTCTATCATGCATTACAAATGATAGATGAATTTCGATAGTGTGGTACGAAACCGTTCTTCGTATGTTGGCTCCGCAATGATTCTCAATCAAAGTGCACGTAGTTTCGTGACTTCCCTTAAATTATTAATCCATAATAACAAAATACACCTTCTCATTTTGTTCATAGCGAACATTCCACATAAGAATACAAGAGTGCCACGTGTACATCTGTTTGCCACGTACACTAACACATATCATCCATAACTCCACGTGTGCAAGTAATATGATAAAATAAAATGATAAATAACCGCTTTAGTTTATCTTCCCATCAACCAATTCAAACTCCACACCGAAGTTTAAATGGAAGAAGAGATAACCGGAGAGACAAGTGACGGCGTAGGGCAGCAATACACGGTGGAGCAGCCGCCGTTGGTGGTGGAGGGACGACGAAAAAAGAATCAGTGAGGAAAGCACAACAGCAAAATGCTGAACAACTTCTTTCTCGTGCGTTTCAACTTTGCAAGGAAACAAAGGTATATATATGAGCTTAATATAATATATCCCTATGTACTCTAAAACTGTTCAAACCGGTTACCAGCAGAGTCGTCTCTGAGGATTTAAGTGCTCGGCTGAGCCCAAGCTGAATAAAGGGGTCTTTGGCCTAACGAATTATATAATTTTTTTTAAATGACGGTTAGCATTGTAGTAATACATATGACAAATATATAGGGTTGCTAAATTTAATGATTTTCAAGTTGTCAAACAACTTCAAACTACATATAAGGTTCATCATCCAATCTTTAGTTTTTAGTTTTTTTTTACTTTTTATTATTATTACTTCTAGTAGGTTGATGTTTAAATAATGAATACGGACCAAAATAAGAGTATAATGAGCCCAATATGTTATAACATTTTAAAGTAAAATTATTTAGATGTAGTAAGTTGTAAAATTAAATTTTTAGTGAGTGTAATAAATTCCATTAAATAGATGTTTGGATATGGACCAAAATAAAACTAACGGACCTAATATAATATAGGACCAAATAACTTGTAAGATTAATTTTTATATTGATGGTCAGTAAATTTTTCAGTTTTACATTTTTAAATATAATATGTGTGAATATTTATATATACAATAAAAAAAGTTGGACCACCAAAAAATTGAGTCTTGTTTGGTGTGGCTCACGCACCCCTAGGCCGACCCTGGTTATCAGTTTCGTTTTACTGATAGATTTGCCCTTAGACCGAAAGAAGGCAATAGTATTTCTAGGGATATTACAATATGCAAGCTAAATTGATATCTTGTAGTTTGTCGCTATGGATAGAGCAAATACCCAAGGTGCCATTATTTATGCATTTGAAACCAAACGAATTCGGTTTGTTATGTTAGAACGGTTTGGTTTTACTTTAGAATAATCAAAACGTTTTGGCTCACTGTCTAACATCCCAATAATATTATGAGTAAATGAGGGTCTTGCTATGTTTATAAGACAACTAGTAAAGTTATAATTTTTGTTTTGCGTATAAATTAGGTTACAATATAAGTGAGGGTTTTATTATACATATAAGAGGGTTTTATTATACATATAAGAAAACTATTAAGGTTACAAGTATAATATTTTATAAATAAGGCTAAATTTCAAGAAGTAACAGTTGAATAATGGGGTCTTTGGCCTAACGAATTATATGAACTATTTTTTAGAAGGACGGTTAGCGCTGTAGTAATACATATGGCAATATAGGGTTGCTAAATTCAATGTTTTTAAAGATGTCAAACAACTACTGCCATTTTTGTCCTTGTAGTTTGGTGGAAAATGCCACTTCAGTCCAAAAAAGAAATTTGCGTCAGTTCCGTCCTCAACATTTTTTAAATGTGCTACTTCAGTTCAAAAAGTTAACGCCTTGCGCCAGTTCCGTCCTCCACGTTTTTAACGGCGCGTTATCGTTTTGGACTGAAGTGACACGTTTCACAAATGTTTAGAACGGAACTGGCGCAATTTTTTTTTGTACCGAAGTGTCATTTTCCACCAAACCAAATGGACGAAAATGACAGTTAACTCTAGTTTTTTTTTTAACTTTTTATTATTATTAATTATAGTAGGTAGATGTTTAAATAATGAATACCGACCAAAATAAGACTATAATGAGCCCAGTATGTTCTAACATCTTAGAGTAAAATTATTTAGATGTAATAAGTTGTAAAATTAAATTTTTAATGGGTGTCTAATAAATTACATTAAATGGATGTTTGGATATGGATCAAAATAAAATTAATGGGATATAGGATTTTAGATATGGATAATAATAATAAAATTATTTAGGCCAAATAACTTGTAAGATTAATTTTTATATTGATGGTCAATAAATTTTTCAGTTTTACTTTTTTAAATATAATAATATGTGTATATATTTATATATACAATAAAAAAAGTTGGACCCTCAAAAAAATTGAGCCTCTTTCGGTGTGGCTCACTCACCCCTAGGCCGACCCTGGTTAGCAGTTTCGTTTTACGGATAGATTTGCCCTTAGACCGAAAGCAACCAATAGTATTTCTAGGGATATTACAATATGCAAGCTAAATTGATCTCTTGTAGTTTGTCGTTATGGCTAGAGCAAATATCCAAGGTGCCATTATTTATGCATTTGAAACCAAACAAATTCAGTTTGTTAAACGGTTTGGTTTTACTTTAGAACAATTAAAACGTTTTGGCTCACTGTCTAACATCCCAATAATAATGAGTAAATGAGGGTCTTGCTATGTTTATAAGACAACTAGTAAAGTTATAATTTTTGTTTTGCCTATAAATTAGGTTACAATATAAATGTGGGTTTTATTATGCATAGAATACTGTTATAGTTACAAGTATAATATTTTATAAATAAGGCTAAATTTCCAGAAGTAACAAATTAATAACCAAAGGGCTAGTTGCCTAGCGCCATCAAGGTGAGTAGTAAGGCGTCCATTCTCACGTGGTTCCGGGTTCAAGTTTCTTGATGAACATTGGTGCGGATATAGTAGTAGATTTAGATAGTGTCTGAGTTAAGACGGTTTAAAAAACATATTAATTAATGATATGTGATAGCTATATATTTTATTAAAGCGCTTATTTCTATAAAAGACAACGATTCCTTGTTAACCTAATCTAAACCTTTTTTTTTTTACTAAAATGGATTTGAATACCTATATGAAACCTTGATCTAAATGTGTAGGTAAAATCAGAAACTTTGATTTTGGAAGGGAATCCTAAAGAGATGCTTTGTCAAGCGGTGGAGGAAATGCATTTTGATCTTCTAGTCGTGGGTAGTCGCGGCTTGGGTGCAATCAAAAGGTAAATTTCTTATAACTTAAAACGGGTCGTCAAACTGCAAGATCAATCTTTAAAAACATATTGAGTTTCATCGCGCAGGGCTTTGTTGGGAAGTATAAATGTCATGGCCCCGACCCGGTTTAACCCGGTTCAGGAGTCGCGGGACAGAAAATCCCGTGGTATTTATTTAATTGAGTTGACAGCGGAAGATTATAACAGGATCTTTTAAAAGCTAAAAAAAATGTCTGATTGTTTTATTTCATAAATTTGGGATAACCCCGTAATTTACAATAAGGTGATTTTACTGAGAAATCTTTATTTTACAAAACGTGTTTCTTTATTTTATATTGAGCCACTTCCTTAAGCTTGTAGTGCTTCACGGCACTTTTCCTGGATCACAAAAAATCACCTGAAACATGTTTGAAAAATGTTTTGTCAGCAGGGAAATACTGGTGAATCATTCTTTTTATTAAAACGACACGTTTGTTATAATTTACAGTATTAAGAGCGATTACAATGTTTCTATATATCAACCAACTACCCATAGTATTTGTCATTCGACCATCCATTGGTAACCTCATTGTCGAATGGTGTCTGTGACTATGGTCATATCACCCCTTGGCTACCCCGTTGTCCAATGGTGACGGTTATCAAGTAATGTATACAAAACCCCACATACCGACTGTAATTTGGTGAATACAAAGACTTAATCCCTGTAATTATAACTTTGAAAATATTTAAGAATTTATAAAGCACTTTGATAAAAAGAGAATGACTCACATTGCAGATTTAACACGGGCAGAGTCTAGTCTATTGATTTGCCTTGTTAACCTAAATTTAAACAATATGCACACGAACTAGGTTAGTAACTAATACAACATTTACGATAACTCACGAGATTAAACCTTCACAACGAATGACAAAGTGCGGTGCTTAAACATCCATCGAATTCACGACGAATGACAAAGCATAACCCTAATGTGGGCAGCACTTAAACATCCATTGGATATTTTAATCGATCGGACATTGAATCGTAACAGCGATCGAGTTAATACCCAGTATCGGAGCAGCGCCTTGCTAATATAATTGAAAGTAATTTTGAAATTATGCAGTGAGAATTCGAAATTGAAAGTTTTCGTCGACACCAGAAGACTGTGCATGCAACAAGCTATTTATAGCTGATTTTGAGGCCTTACGAGGCCCGCGTAAGCCTTCGGCTTACCTTTACGCGGCCCGCGTGGCCGCCTAGTCTACGAGTAGGGTTGATTGGTCACGAGTAGGCTAGCCAGGTGGATACCACGTGGATCCGGAACACTTATCCGGTCAAACAGGTCTTGACGCGGCCCGCGTAAGACAATGCTTGTCTTTTACGCGGCCCGCCTGAACACCATTAATCTTGTTTTCTTGATTTTTAATGCACAGTATGGTTTCAGGGGTCCGGATTTTCACTTACGGGTCGTTTTAGGATAATTTTGAGAGTCCTTACATCCTCCCCACCTTATTTAAAATCTCGTTCTCGAGATTCATTGTAATAAGTGAGGATACTTTCGCTTCATTTCCGATTCCAGCTCCCAAGTATATTCGGGTCCTCTTCTGGAATCCCACTTGACTTTGACTAGCACCAATCTCTTGTGCTTGAGAAATTTGATCTTTCTGTCTTCTATCTGTAACGGCTTCTCAACAAATTTTAATTTTTCGTTTACCTCTATATCTTGAAGAGGTACTACCAGGGACTCGTCAGATAAACATTTCTTGAGATTGGATACATGTAATACGTCATGTACTCCGGCCAATTCTTCTGGTAGTTGTAAACGATAAGCAACTGGTCCTATACGTTGGATCACTGGGAATGGTCCTACGTATCTTGGACTTAGCTTTTCTTTTTTACCAAATCGAACTACTCCCTTCCAAGGTGAAACTTTCAATAGTACTTTGTCTCCAACTTGAAACTCGAGTAGCTTCCGTCTATTGTCTGCATAACTCTTTTGACGATCTCGAGCAGTCTTTAATCTTTCCTTGATTTGAGTGATCTTGTCGGTAGTTTCTTGTACTATCTCGGGACCTGATAATTGACTTTCTCCTATCTCTGCCCAACAAACTGGAGTTCTGCACTTTCGTCCATACAGGGCTTCGAATGGGGCAGCTTCGATGCTTGAATGATAACTATTGTTATAGGAGAATTCAATTAAAGGTAGGTGGTCATCCCGGTTTCCACCAAAATCTATCACACATGCTCGGAGCATGTCTTCTAGGGTTTGTATCGTCCTTTCACTTTGCCCGTCTGTTTGTGGATGATATGCAGTGCTCAAGTTCAGTTTAGTTCCCATGGCTTCTTGGAAACTTGTCCAAAAGTGAGAAGTGAAACGACTATCCCTATCTGATACAATGGAGAGTGGAACTCCATGTAGGGATACAACTTCATCTATATACAACTTTGCCAACCTTTCCATGCTAAAGGTTTCTTTCATGGGTAGAAAATGAGCTGATTTGGTTAATCGATCCACAATTACCCAAATCGCATCATTACCTTTTCTGGTGTTGGGTAACTTAGTAACAAAATCCATTGTTATGAGTTCCCATTTCCATACTGGCATTTCTAATTGTTGTAGTAGACCTGAAGGTTTCTGGTGTTCTGCCTTAACTTGTGAACAAGTAAGACACTTAGAAACATATCTAGCTATATCCTTTTTCATTCCTATCCACCAGAAGTTATTTCTTAAATCTTGGCACATTTTGTTATTTCCTGGGTGCATGGTATACCTAGATTTATGAGCTTCTTCTAAAATCTTATTTCTTAATTCTCCCTGCTTAGCTACCCAAATCCTTCTTTTGTGGAATCTCCAAATTCCATCAGCTCCTTGTTCTAATTCTTTTGTTCGTCCGTCCTTTCATTCCTTCAGCATCATCCTTGATTGCTGTTTCTTGAAAATGCTTTTGTTGTTCCATTAAATCTAACTGTAGATTTATTCTAAGAGCACGAACCCTTCGTTGTTTCTCATGATATTTACGACTTAAGGCATCTGCAACTACATTTGCCTTTCCTTCGTGATATTGAATATCACAATCGTAATCACTTAGAATTTCCATCCATCTCCTTTGCCCCATGTTTAATTCTTTTTGCCCAAAGATATATCTTAAACTTTTATGATCCGTATAGACAGTAAACTTACTTCCATACAGATAATGTCTCCAAATTTTAAGGGCAAAAATTATGGCTCCTAACTCTAAGTCATGAGTCGTATAGTTTTCTTCGTGCTTTTTCAATTGTCTTGATGCATACGCAATTACCTTCTTGCGTTGCATTAGCACACATCCTAATCCTAGCTTTGAAGCATCACAATATACTTCAAAATCTTCCGTCCCTTCTGGTAAAGCTAGAATTGGAGCAATGGTTAACTTTTACTTTAGAATCCTAAAAGCTTCTTCTTGTTTAGGTCCCCATTCAAACTTAACTGATTTACAGGTTAGCTTAGTTAATGGTACAACTATCTTGGAAAAATCCTTAATAAACCGTCTATAGTAACCAGCTAAACCTATAAAACTTCTAATTTCCATTGCGGATTGCGGAACCTTCCATTTGGTAATTGCCTTTATTTTAGAGGGATCTACGTGAATACCTTCATGATTCACCATATGTCCTAAGAATTGCACTTCTTGTAGTCAAAATTCACACTTAGAGAATTTGGCGTAAAGCTTTTCTTTTCTTAACAAAGTTAAGAGCGCATGCAAGTGCTGACAATGCTCTTCCTGGCTTTTGGAATAAATAAGTATATCGTCTATGAAGACAATTACGAATTTATCCAAATACGGTTTACAGATCCTATTCATCATGTCCATGAATGCTGCAGGTGCATTTGTTAATCCGAAGGGCATGACTGTAAACTCGTAATGACCATACCTAGTTCTGAAAGCAGTTTTAGGTATGTCTTCTTCTTGTACCTTTAATTGATGATATCCGGAGCGTAAGTCTATTTTAGAAAAGTATCTAGCTTCTTGAAGTTGATCGAATAGATCATCAATCCTAGGTAATGGGTATCGATTCTTAATTGTAACCTTATTCAATTCTCTATAATCGATACACATTCGCATCGAACCGTCCTTTTTCTTTACAAACAACACTGGTGCTCCCCAAGGGGATGAACTGGGTTGTATGAAACCTTTACTTAGTAATTCATCTAATTGCTTTTTCAGTTCTAACATTTCGGTGGGTGCTAACCGATAAGGTACCTTGGCTATCGGTGTAGTTCCAGGAATTAGATGAATTCTAAATTCTACTTCCCTGTCAGGTGGTAATCCCGGGAGTTCTTCCGGAAATACATCTGGATCTTCTGAGACTACAGGAATTTCCTTAAGTTCTTTATCCTTAGTACTAATGATTACAGAAATCATATATACTATTCCTTGCTTTCGTTCATAACTAGCAACTTTCATTACTGATATGAACTTCATGGGTTTACTTGGTTTATCTCCTGTAATCATGATTACTTCTCCGGTGGGTGCACGAATCTCTATAGAGTTCTTATCACAAAGGATTCGAGCATGGTTGGCTACTAACCAATTCATTCCTAACACAACATCGAACTCAGCTAAATTCATTGGTGATAGGTTTGCATGAAATTTATAACCTGAAAGTTCTATATTTTCTTTATGCAAAACCTTATCTATTTTAACAGAATTTCCATCTGCGGTTTCGACTGTAAAAATCTGCCTAATGTTGGTTAAAGGTAAGTTAAGAGCTTGGCAGAATGTAGTATTTATAAAACTTTGGTTTGCACCAGAGTCAAATAATACTTTTGCGTAAACGTTGTGAACTAAGAACGTACCAACTATCACATCAGGGATTAGCTCGGCTTCCTGAGTAGTCAACTGGAAGGCTCGAACATTCTTTTTGGAAACTCCGTCGGCCGTCTTGGCTTTGTTGTATGTCGGTTTGACCAATTTAGGACATTCTATTTTGAAATGTCCTGCTTCGCCACAGTTAAAGCAAATTCTTGTTTTCTTTCTGCAGTCTTCTTCCCGATGTCCTACCATTTTGCAAAAGTTGCAAGTTATATTACATCTTCCATAATGTTTCTTTCTACAATTCCTGCAGAACGGCGGAGTTGAAGATTGCTGTCACGGCCCCCGACCCGGTTTGACCCGTTCCAGGAGCCGCGGGACAGAAATTCCCGTGGTATTTATTTAATTGAGTTTAACAGCGGAAGTTTATCATCAGGATCGTTTAAAGCTAAAATTTTCCCTTTTTATTTTATTTCACAATTCGGGATAAAACCCCGATAATTTACAATATTATGATTTTACTACGAAATCGTTATATTACAAAACTTATTTCTTTATTTTATAATGAGCCACTTTCTCAAGCTTGAAATGCTTCCCAGCACTTCTCCTGAATTACAACAGATCACCTGAAACATGTTTGAAAAAGGTTTTGTCAGCGGAAAATACTGAGTGAATCATTCTATTTACTAAAATGACACATTTGTTATAATTTACAGTATTAAGGAAGATTACAATGTTTCTGATATCAAACCAATTACCCACAGTACTTTGTCACTCAACCCATTGGCCCTTCCGTCCAATGGTGTCTGTGACTATGGTTATATCACCCATTGGCTGCCCCAATGGTGAAGATTATCAAGTAATGTATACAAAACCCCACATACCGGCTGTAATATGGTGATTACATAAACTTAATCCCTGTAATTATAACTTTGAAATAAATAGGGTTTTCGTAAAGCAATTTGATAAAAAGAGAATGACTCACTTTGTTGATTTAATACGGACAGAGTCTAGTCTATGAATTAGCCTGGTTAACCTAATTTAGATAACAATGCACACAAAACTGGGTTAGTAATCAATACAGCATTTACGATAACTCACGAGATCAACCATCACAACGAGTGACAAAGTGCTATGCTTAAACATCTGTCGAATTAATGACTAATGACAAAGCATCACCCTAGTGTGGGTAGCACTTAAACACCCGTTGAGTACATTGATCGATCGGAAAATGAATCGTAGCAGCGATCGTGCTAATACCCTGTTTTGCGGCAGAATTTCGAGACCCGGGGTGTAATTTAGAGTATTCAGTTCGTATCTCAGTGTATAGTGCGAATTCTTTCGACGTTGTAAGTCCAGAATTCAAATGCCAATGTCCTCTATTTATACTCGAAATTTGGACAGGCTTACGGACCGTAAGCCTTAACCTTTACGGTCCGTAAGGGCCATGGAATCTTTATAGGTCAGACACCTCAGGGACTAGCCTTGCTGACTTGACACCGACCAAGCTTACGGTCCGTAAGGCTCAACCCTTACGGTCCGTAAAGGACACGACACCACTATAGAGTTGCTGAGTGTGGGACTAGGCCTGCTGAGTTGATAACTTCGTAAATTTAAATTTTGACAACGAGATTTAAAGATAATCGTAAATAGGGTTTATCCCCCCCTGAGTTTTAGGGGCCCTAATCCTGATTCCGATTGTTCTGAAAATTTTAGGGTTTGTGCGGAATCACTTGGGTGTCTCAATTAGGGTTTCCTAATGATCAATTAAAGTAATAATTAGGACTTTTTAGTGAGAGTTGTTACATTCTCCCCACCTTAATAAAAATCTCGTCCTCGAGATTTACTGGAATAAATGTGGATATTTTCGCTTCATTTCTGATTCCAACTCCCAAGTGTATTCAGCTCCTCTCTTTGAATCCCACTTTACTTTAACTAGCACTAGGCGTTTGTGCTTGAGAAACTTCACTTTTCTGTCTTCTATCTGAAGAGGTTTCTCTACAAATTTTAACTTTTCGTTTACTTCTATGTCTTGAAGAGGTACTACCAGAGATTCGTCTGTTAGACATTTCTTGAGATTGGATACATGAAATACATCATGTACTCCAGCTAATTCTTCTGGTAGTTGTAAACGATAAGCAACTGGTCCTATACGGATCACTGAAAATGGTCCTACGTATCTGGGACTTAGCTTTCCTTTCTTACCAAATCTCACAACTCCTTTCCAAGGAGAAACTTTTAACAGTACTCTGTCTCCAACTTGGAATTCTAACGGCTTGCATCTATTGTCCGCATAACTCTTCTGGCGATCTCGAGCCGTCTTCAGTCTTTCTTTAATTTGAGTAATCTTGTCAGTCGTTTCTTGCAAAATCTCAGGACCTGATAATTGACTTTCTCCTATTTCTGCCCAACAAATTGGAGTTCTGCATTTTCTTCCATACAATGCTTCAAATGGAGCAGTTTCAATGCTTGAGTGATAACTATTGTTATAGGAGAATTCAATCAATGGTAAGTGATCGTCCCAATTTCCACCAAAATCTATCACACATGCTCGGAGCATGTCTTCTAGAGTTTGGATCATTCTTTCACTTTTCCCGTCTGTTTGTGGATGATATGCAGTACTTAGGTTAAGTCGAGTTCCCATTGCTTCTTGGAAGCTTTTCCAGAAATGAGGAGTAAATCGACTATCCCTATCTGATATAATGGAGAGTGGAACTCCATGTAGAGATATGATTTCATCTACATAAAACTTTGCTAGTCTTTCCATGGTAAAGGTTTCTTTCATAGATAGAAAGTGAGCAGATTTGGTTAATCGATCCACAATTACCCAAATCGCATCATTACCTTTTCTGGTTTTGGGTAACTTAGTAACAAAATCCATTGTTACAAGTTCCCATTTCCACACTGGCATCTCTAATTGTTGTAGTAGTCCTGAAGGTTTCTGATGTTCTGCCTTAACTTGTGAACAAGTAAGACATTTAGAAACATATCGTGCTATATCCTTTTTCATTCCTATCCACCAAAAGTTCTTTCTTAAATCTTGGTACATCTTGTTGTTTCCTGGATGTATAGTATACCTAGATTTATGAGCTTCTTCTAAGATCTTATTTCTTAATTCTCCCTGCTTAGGTATCCAAATTCTGCTTTTGTGGAATCTCCAAATTCCATCTGCTCCTTGTTCTAATTCTTTTATTCTTCCTTTCATTCCTTCAGCAACATCCTCTATTGCTGTTTCTTGAATATTCTTAATTTGTTCCATTAAATCTAATTGTAGATTTAACCTAAGAGCATGGAATCGTCGTTGTTTTTCATGATACTTACGACTTAATGCATCTGCAACTACATTTGCCTTTCCTTCGTGATACTGAATATCACAGTCGTAATCACTTAAAATTTCCATCCATCTTCTTTGCCTCATGTTCAACTCTTTTTGCCCAAATATGTACTTTAAACTTTTATGATCCGTATAGACAGTAAATTTACTTCCGTAAAGATAATGTCTCCAAATCTTAAGGGCAAAAACTACGGCTCCTAATTCTAAATCATGAGTCGTATAATTTTCTTCATGCTTTTTCAATTGTCTTGAGGCATACGCAATTACCTTCTTGCGTTGCATAAGCACACATCCATATCCTAGTTTTGAAGCATCACAATATACTTCAAAATCTTCTGTTCCTTCTAGCAAGGCTAAGATTGGTGCATTGGTTAATTTCTGGTTCAAAATCCTAAAAGCCTCTTCTTGTTTAGGTCCCCATTCAACTTAATGGCTTTACAGGTTAACTTAGTTAATGGTACGACTATCTTGGAAAAATCCTTAATAAACCGTCTATAGTATCCAGCTAAACCTATAAAACTCCTAATTTCCATTGCAGTTTGTGGAACCTTCCAATTGGTAATCGCATCTATCTTAGCAGGATCTACGTGAATACCTTCATGATTCACCATGTGTCCTAAGAATTGTACTTCTTGCAACCAAAATTCACACTTTGAGAATTTGGCGTACAGCTTTTCTTTTCTTAACAAAGTTAAGAGTACATGCAGGTGCTGACAATGTTTGTCCTGACTTTTGGAATAAATAAGTATATCGTCTATGAAGACAATTACAAATTTATCCAAGTACGGTTTACAGATCCTATTCATCATGTCCATGAATGCTGCAGGTGCATTCGTTAATCCAAAGGGCATGACTGTAAACTCGTAATGACCATACCTAGTTCTGAAAGCAGTTTTAGGTATGTCTTCTTCTTGTACCTTCAATTGATGATATCCGGAGCGTAAATCAGTCTTAGAAAAATATCTAGCCCCTTGCAGTTGATCAAATAGATCATCAATCCTAGGTAATGGGTATCGATTCTTAATTGTAACTTTATTCAATTCTCTATAATCAATACACATTCTCATTGAACCATCCTTCTTCTTTACAAACAACACTGGAGCTCCCCAAGGGGATGAACTAGGTTGTATGAATCCTTTACTTAGTAATTCATCTAGTTGCTTTTTCAGTTCTAACATTTCTGTAGGAGCTAACCGATAAGGTGCCTTAGCTATCGGTGTAGTTCCTGGAATTAGATGAATCCTAAATTCTACTTCCCTATCTGGTGGTAATCCAGGTAATTCTTCTGGAAATATATCTGGATATTCTGAGACTACAGGAATTTCCTTAAGTTCTTTACTCTTAGTATTATTGATTATTGAAATCATATATACTATTCCTTGTTTTCGTTCATAACTAGCAACTTTCATTACCGATATGAACTCCATGGGTTTCCGTGGTTTATCTCCTGTAATCATAATTACTTCTCCAGTAGGTGCCTGAATTTCTATGGAATTCCTATCACAAAGAATTCGAGCATGGTTGGCTATCAACCAATCCATTCCTAACACGACATCGAATTCAGCTAATTTCATAGGTAATAGGTTTGCAGCAAATTTATGACCTGAAAGTTCTATTTCTACTTTTTGCAAAACCTGATTAAATTTAACTGAATTCCCATCTGCGGTTTCAACTGTAAAAATCTGCCTAATGTTGGTTAAAGGTAACTTAAGAGCTTGACAGAATAAAGTATTGATAAAACTTTGGTTTGCACCAGAGTCAAATAATACTTTTGCGTATACGTTGTGAACTAAGAACGTACCGGCTATTACATCTGGGATAAGTTCTGCTTCTTGAGTGGTTAGCTGGAATGCTCTAACATTCTTCTTAGTAGCTCCTTCATTTGCCTTAGGTTTGTTGTCTACTGGTTTAACCAATTTAGGACATTCTGTTTTATAATGCCCTGCTTCTCCACAGTTAAAACAGATTACAGTTTTCTTTCTGCAGTTTTCTTCACGGTGTCCTATACCCTTGCAAAGGTTGCAGGTTACATTACATTTTCCGTAATGCTTCCTTTTACAATTTCTACAGAAAGGTGGATTTGAATATTGCCCTGTTCCTCTTTTCTTGAAATTATTACTATTACCCGCCCGAAATCCTTGGGTAATCTTCTGAGCCAGTTCCTTTTTCCTATCTTCATCTCTTGTGCGTACCAGTTCATCGGTTAGAGTATTAGCTAATTCTACCGCATCGTCAATAGTGCGAGGTCTCGCAGCTTTAACAATATTGCAGATTTCGCTAATTAGCCCCCAAATATAGCGAGAAATGAGTACCGGTTCTGGCGAAGCCAGTGTTGGTACCACTCTAGCATATTCGAAGAATGTCGAAGTATAACTGCGACAATCTACACCCAACATCCGATGATTTAGGAATTTATTTGTCATTTGTTCCTTTTCATACTCAGGACAGAATTTTCTTTCTACCAAATTCTTAAATTCCTCCCAGTTCATAGCATATGCTATGGCTCTTCCTTTGGCTTGTAGCATAGTGTTCCACCATTCGAGTGCTCCTTCTTTAAAAAGATTTAACGCATACATGACCTGATCATCTTTGGCACATTTACTTATTGCAATTACTGCTTCGGTTTTCTCTAACCAACGCAGTGATGCAGTTGCTCCTTCAATGCCTGCAAATTCAGTGGGTTTACAAGCAAGGAATTCTTTGAAAGTGCAACCAGGTGTTGCGGCTTTCATTTTCTTAGGGAGCGGAGCTTGTCGTGGTTCATGATTAACAAGATCATTGCTTCTGTTTACACTATTACTGAAGTTATCTTCAGTATTAAGTTTACTAGGAACGATTTGTTGCGGTTCTACTGGATTCTTTACAGCAGCAACGATTGCAGGAATAGCATTGGTTATCCCTTGAGCAACAATATTTTCAATATCTTGTCTAGTCATATATTGATCTCCTTAATGTTGCTCAGACTGATTAACTTCATTTATAGGTTCATTACCACTGTTTGCCATCTGGTAATATATATATAAATTTTATTAGTATCTGCTAAATAACAATTATATACAAACAATCAGAAAATTTTACAATACAGGTATAGTCAAAACAATCGATTTCTCGATTTCATTTTATATCTAGTATAGTATGCATCATTACTCACCAATATCTTACAGAGTTTTATTCGTTATTTACAGACTAATTTTACTATTACTATTATACAACCACCGATTTACCATCCTATTATCCCTCGTCACTTGCCGTCCTAAAAACGCAGTTCCCTCTCATCGTACTTCCAGGCAATTTGTCCCCCTATCTCCTTAATTCTATTCCCCGCATCAATCAACTCTTCACCAAAGTGGCGAAGTTCAGCCATGTTTTCATTACTCATGGGTGGATTAGGTAGGGGTTCTGGATCGAATTGTGGAAGAAAGGAATAAGGATCGTTGACAATATTTTGGAATTGCCAATCGTTCGTCCACCATTCGTCCATTCCTATGAGTTGGGAGTGGACTATTGGGTCTGGGATTGCTGGTTCCTAATTCATAGGGAGTTGATTTTCAATAGGATTGGTAAAAATATTAGTATTAACAGGCTGAATCGTCTCACAGCTTGCCAATAGAAAATCTATTTCTTCCTGAAAAGCCCTTCCCTGGTTTTGTTTGGAGCTCTTTCCAATTTCCATTGGTCTAGAACCTTGTCCCACTTCCATTTCTATATCCTTGGAATATTCTTCAAACTGCATTTCCATTTGCCTAGACTCTTTCTTGACTTCAGGTTCCATCTCCTGCTGTTTAGAACTTTCCTTGGTTATAGTTTCTTTTCCTTTTTCTAAATGATTGTTTATTTTAGGAAGTTTTGTAACTGGCTTTTTCCTACGTATACGACTTCCCCAAACGTATTTCCTTCTGTTCTTGGGTTTTGGCTTTTTCAAAGGTGGAGCATTGAATTCTACGGGTTGTTCTATATCAGGAAAGTATCCAGTAAATTCTTTGGAAACTTCGATATTCACCGGGTAAAGATTAAGGTTCTGAAAGGCTTCAGATATCCCACTCATGCTGATGTAGCATATATGCAAAATGCATAAAATACTAAGTTAAAATTCATAAATAACCTTTAAATTTATTATATACTGTGTACTAATTTATTACAAAGATAACTGGAAAACACACTTAGGGTTTGAAATTTTATTTATTGCACAAGGTTTCTAGATTGTAAGGGTAAGGTGCTAAAACTTTAAAATATTTAAAGATTTATATTTTCTGCTATTGTGGCTAGCATATATAAATTTGCCCATTTCTCATCTAGCTTATCTTCCCAAGGTGATTTATTGATTAATTCCTGGGTTTCCCATTTAATCTTCTTTTCTCGGATTTTCTCTTTACTTTTCTTAATAATCAACTCCCTCTTTCTAGGGGAAAGTGATTCCTCGTATTGTGCCTTTCGCACAAATATTCCTTCTTCAGAAATTTCAGCCTGATTCGAGGATTTGGTTCGGGATGAACTTCCCTTCTCGTTGGATGATCTATCTAATTTAAGATAGATACTTGACAGCTTTTGTTTACCCATACTGTAACTAACAAATAGCCAGTTAATAAAACACATAATCATAGAATAGTAATCAGGAAAAATTAAGTATTTCTTAATACTTAATTAGCTTAACTCAGTGGCTCTGATACCACCTTATTTCTTTCACGGCCCCCGACCCGGTTTGACCCGTTCCAGGAGCCGCGGGACAGAAATTCCCGTGGTATTTATTTAATTGAGTTTAACAGCGGAAGTTTATCATCAGGATCGTTTAAAGCTAAAATTTTCCCTTTTTATTTTATTTCACAATTCGGGATAAAACCCCGATAATTTACAATATTATGATTTTACTACGAAATCGTTATATTACAAAACTTATTTCTTTGTTTTATAATGAGCCACTTTCTCAAGCTTGAAATACTTCCCAGCACTTCTCCTGAATTACAACAGATCACCTGAAACATGTTTGAAAAAGGTTTTGTCAGCGGAAAATACTGAGTGAATCATTCTATTTACTAAAATGACACATTTGTTATAATTTACAGTATTAAGGAAGATTACAATGTTTCTGATATCAAACCAATTACCCACAGTACTTTGTCACTCAACCCATTGGCCCTTCCGTCCAATGGTGTCTGTGACAATGGTCATATCACCCATTGGCTGTCCCAATGGTGAAGATTATCAAGTAATGTATACAAAACCCCACATACCGGCTGTAATATGGTGATTACATAAACTTAATCCCTGTAATTATAACTTTGAAATAAATAGGGTTTTTGTAAAGCAATTTGATAAAAAGAGAACGACTCACTTTGCTGATTTAATACGGACAGAGTCTAGTCTATGAATTAGCCTGGTTAACCTAATTTAGATAACAATGCACACAAAACTGGGTTAGTAATCAATACAGCATTTACGATAACTCACGAGATCAACCATCACAACGAGTGACAAAGTGCTATGCTTAAACATCTGTCGAATTAACGACTAATGACAAAGCATCACCCTAGTGTGGGTAGCACTTAAACACCCGTTGAGTACATTGATCGATCGGAAAATGAATCGTAGCAGCGATCGTGCTAATACCCTGTTTTGCGGCAGAATTTCGAGACCCGGGGTGTAATTTAGAGTATTCAGTTCGTATCTCAGTGTATAGTGCGTATTATTTCGACGTTGTAAGTCCAGAATTCAAATGCCAATGTCCTCTATTTATACTCGAAATTTGGACAGGCTTACGGACCGTAAGCCTTAACCTTTACGGTCCGTAAGGGCTATGGAATCTTTATAGGTCAGACACCTCAGGGACTAGCCTTGCTGACTTGACACCGACCAAGCTTACGGTCCGTAAGGCTCAACCCTTACGGTCCGTAAAGGACACGACACCACTATAGGGTTGCTGAGTGTGGGACTAGGCCCGCTGAGTTGATAACTTCGTAAATTTAAATTTTGACAACGAGATTTAAAGATAATCGTAAATAGGGTTTATCCCCCCCTGAATTTTAGGGGCCCTAATCCTGATTCCGATTGTTCTGAAAATTTTAGGGTTTGTGCGGAATCACTTGGGTGTCTCAATTGGGTGTCTCACTTGGGTGTCTCAATTAGGGTTTCCTAATGATCAATTAGGACTTTTTAGGGTTTCCTAATTGAAACACCCAAGTGATTCCGCACAAACCCTAAAATTTTCAGAACAATCGGAATCAGGATTAGGGCCCCTAAAACTCAGGGGGGGATAAACCCTATTTACGATTATCTTTAAATCTCGTTGTCAAAATTTAAATTTACGAAGTTATCAACTCAGCAGGCCTAGTCCCACACTCAGCAACCCTATAGTGGTGTCGTGTCCTTTACGGACCGTAAGGGTTGAGCCTTACGGACCGTAAGCTTGGTCGGTGTCAAGTCAGCAAGGCTAGTCCCTGAGGTGTCTGACCTATAAAGATTCCATGGCGCTTACGGACCGTAAAGGTTAAGGCTTACGGTCCGTAAGCCTGTCCAAATTTCGAGTATAAATAGAGGACATTGGCATTTGAATTCTGGACTTACAACGTCGAAAGAATTCGCACTATACACTGAGATACGAACTGAATACTCTAAATTACACCCCTGGTCTCGAAATTCTGCCGCAAAACAGGGTATTAGCACGATCGCTGTTACGATTCATTTTCCGATCGATCAATGTACTCAACGCGTGTTTAAGTGCTGCCCACACTAGGGTGATGCTTTGTCATTAGTCGTTAATTCGACAGATGTTTAAGCATAGCACTTTGTCACTCGTTGTGATGGTTGATCTCGTGAGTTATCGTAAATGCTGTATTGATTACTAACCCAGTTTTGTGGCATTATTATCTAAATTAGGTTAACCAGGCTAATTCATAGACTAGACTCTGTCCGTATTAAATCAGCAATGTGAGTCATTCTCTTTTTATCAAATTGCTTTACAAAAACCCTATTTATTTCAAAGTTATAATTACAGGGATTAAGTTTATGTAATCACCATATTACAGCCGGTATGTGGGGTTTTGTATACATTACTTGATAATCTTCACCATTGGGGCAGCCAATGGGTGATATGACCATAGTCACAGACACCATTGGACGGAAGGGCCAATGGGTTGAGTGACAAAGTACTGTGGGTAATTGGTTTGATATCAGAAACATTGTAATCTTCCTTAATACTGTAAATTATAACAAATGTGTCATTTTAGTAAATAGAATGATTCACTCAGTATTTTCCGCTGACAAAACCTTTTTCAAACATGTTTCAGGTGATCTGTTGTAATTCAGGAGAAGTGCTGGGAAGTATTTCAAGCTTGAGAAAGTGGCTCATTATAAAATAAAGAAATAAGTTTTGTAATATAACGATTTTGTAGTAAAATCATAATATTGTAAATTATCGGGGTTTTATCCCGAATTGTGAAATAAAATAAAAAGGGAAAATTTTAGCTTTAAACGATCCTGATGATAAACTTCCGCTGTTAAACTCAATTAAATAAATACCACGGGAATTTCTGTCCCGCGGCTCCTGGAACGGGTCAAACCGGGTCGGGGGCCGTGACAGAAATAAGGTGGTATCAGAGCCACTGAGTTAAGCTAATTAAGTATTGAGAAATACTTAATTTTTCCTGATTACTATTCTATGATTATGTGTTTTATTAACTGGCTATTTGTTAGTTACAGTATGGGTAAACAAAAGCTGTCAAGTATCTATCTTAAATTAGATAGATCATCCAACGAGAAGGGAAGTTCATCCCGAACCAAATCCTCGAATCAGGCTGAAATTCCTGAAGAAGGAATATTTGTGCGAAAGGCACAATACGAGGAATCACTTTCTCCTAGAAAGAGGGAGATGATTATTAAGAAAAGTAAAGAGAAAATCCGAGAAAAGAAGATTAAACAGGAAACCCAGGAATTAATCAATAAATCATCTTGGGAAGATAAGCTAGATGAGAAAAGGGCAAATTTATATATGCTAGCCACAGTAGCAGAAAATATAAATCTTTAAATATTTTAAAGTTTTAGCACCTTACCCTTACAATCTAGAAACCTTGTGCAATAAATAAAATTTCAAACCCTAAGTGTGTTTTCCAGTTATCTTTGTAATAAATTAGTACACAGTATATAATAAATTTAAAGGTTATTTATGAATTTTAACTTAGTATTTTATGCATTTTGCATATATGCTACATCAGCATGAGTGGGATGTTGTGTTAGGAATGGATTGGTTAGTAGCCAACCATGCTCGAATCCTTTGTGATAAGAACTCTATAGAGATTCGTGCACCCACCGGAGAAGTAATCATGATTACAGGAGATAACCACGTAAACCCATGAAGTTCATATCAGTAATGAAAGTTTCTAGTTATGAACGAAAGCAAGGAATAGTATATATGATTTCAGTAATCATTAGTACTAAGGATAAAGAACTTAAGGAAATTCCTGTAGTCTCAGAATATCCAGATGTATTTCCGGAAGAACTCCCGGGATTACCACCTGACAGGGAAGTAGAATTTAGAATTCATCTAATTCCTGGAACTACACCGATAGCCAAGGCACCTTATCGGTTAGCACCCACCGAAATGTTAGAACTGAAAAAGCAATTAGATGAATTACTAAGTAAATGTTTCATACAACCTAGTTCATCCCCTTGGAGAGCACCAGTGTTGTTTGTAAAGAAAAAGGACGGTTCGATGCGAATGTGTATCGATTATAGAGAATTGAATAAGGTTACAATTAAGAATCGATACCCATTACCTAGGATTGATGATCTATTCGATCAACTTCAAGGAGCTAGATACTTTTCTAAAATAGACTTACGCTCCGATCATCAATTAAAGGTACAAGAAGAAGACATACCTAAAACTGCTTTCAGAACTAGGTATGGTCATTACGAGTTTACAGTCATGCCCTTCGGATTAACAAATGCACCTGCAGCATTCATGGACATGATGTATAGGATCTGTAAACTGTATTTGGATAAATTCGTAATTGTCTTCATAGACGATATACTTATTTATTCCAAAAGCCAGGAAGAGCATTGTCAGCACTTGCATGCGCTCTTAACTTTGTTAAGAAAAGAAAAGCTTTACGCCAAATTCTCGAAGTGTGAATTTTGGCTACAAGAAGTGCAATTCTTAGGACATAAGGTGAATCATGAAGGTATTCACGTAGATCCCTCTAAAATAGAGGCAATTACCAAATGGAAGGTTCCGCAATGGAAATTAGAAGTTTTATAGGTTTAGCTGGTTACTACAGGCGGTTTATTAAGGATTTTTCCAAGATAGCTGTACCATTAACTAAGCTAACCTGTAAATCAGTTAAGTTTGAATGGGGACCTAAACAAGAAGAAGCTTTTAGGATTCTAAAGCAAAAGTTAACCAATGCTCTAATTCTAGCTTTACCAGAAGTGACGGAAGATTTTGAAGTATATTGTGATGCTTCAAAGCTAGGATTAGGATGTGTGCTAATGCAACGCAAGAAGGTAATTGCGTATGCATCAAGACAATTGAAAAAGCACAAAGAAAACTATACGACTCATGACTTAGAGTTAGGAGCCATAATTTTTGCCTTAAAATTTAGAGACATTATCTGTATGGAAGTAAGTTTACTGTCTATACGGATCATAAAAGTTTAAAATATATCTTTGGGCAAAAAGAATTAAACATGAGGCAAAGGAGATGGATGGAAATTCTAAGTGATTACGATTGTGATATTCAATATCACGAATTAAAGGCAAATGTAGTTGCAGATGCCTTAAGTCATAAATATCATGAGAAACAACGAAGGGTTCGTGCACTTAGAATAAATCTACAGTTAGATTTAATGGAACAACTAAAGCATTTTCAAGAAACAACAATCAAGGATGATGCTGAAGGAATGAAAGGACGAACGAAAGAATTAGAACAAGGAGCTGATGGAATTTGGAGATTCCACAAAAGAAGGGTTTGGGTACCTAAGCATGGAGAATTAAGAAATAAGATTTTAGAAGAATGACAAAGCATAACCCTAATGTGGGCAGCACTTAAACATCCATTGGATATTTTAATCGATCAGACATTTAATCGTAACAACGATCGAGTTAATACCTAGTATCGGAGTAGCGCCTTGCTAATATAATTGAAAGTAATTTTGAAATTATGCAGTGAGAATTCGAAATTGAAAGTTTTCGTCGACACCAGAAGACTGTGCATGCAACAAGCTATTTATAGCTGATTTTGAGGCCTTACGCGGCCCGCGTAAGCCTTCGGCTTACCTTTACGCGGCTCGCGTGGCCGCCTAGTCTACGAGTAGGGTTGATTGGTCACGAGTAGGCTAGCCAGGTGGACACCACGTGGATCCGGAACACTTATCCGGTCAAACAGGTCTTGACGCGGCCCGCGTAAGACAATGCTTGTCTTTTACGCGGCCCGCCTGAACACCATTAATCTTGTTTTCTTGATTTTTAATGCACAGAATGGTTTCAGGGGTCCGGATTTTCACTTACGGGTCGTTTTAGGATAATTTTGAGAGTCCTTACATCCTCCCCTGATACCAACTTTTTCTGTCACGGCCCCGACCCGGTTTAACCCGTTTCAGGAGCCGCGGGACAGAAAATCCCGTGGAATTTATTTAATTGAGTTGACAGCGAAAGATTTTAACAGGATCTTTTAAAAGCTAAAAAAAATGCCTGATTGTTTTATTTCATAAATTTGGGATAACCCCGTAATTTACAATAAGGTGATTTTACTGAGAAATCTTTATTTTACAAAACGTGTTTCTTTATTTTATATTGAGCCACTTCCTTAAGCTTGTAGTGCTTCACGGCACTTTTCCTGGATCGCAATAAATCACCTGAAACATGTTTGAAAAAGGTTTTGTCAGCAGGGAAATACTGGTGAATCATTCTTTTTATTAAAACGACACGTTTGTTATAATTTATAGTATTAAAAGCGATTACAATGTTTCTATATATCAACCAACTACCCACAGTATTTGTCACTCGACCATCCATTGGTAACCTCATTGTCCAATGGTGTCTGTGACTATGGTCATATCACCCCTTGGCTACCCCGTTGTCCAATGGTGACGGGTATCAAGTAATGTATACAAAACCCCACATACCGGCTGTAATTTGGTGAATACAAAGACTTAATCCCTGTAATTATAACTTTGAAAATATTTAAGAATTTATAAAGCACTTTGATAAAAAGAGAATGACTCACATTGCAGATTTAACACGGGCAGAGTCTAGTCTATTGATTTGCCTTGTTAACCTAAATTTATACAATATCCACACGAACTAGGTTAGTAACTAATACAACATTTACGATAACTCACGAGATTAAACCTTCACAATGAATGACAAAGTGCGATGCTTAAACATCCATCGAATTCACGACGAATGACAAAGCATAACCCTAATGTGGGCACCACTTAAACATCCATTGGATATTTTAATCGATCAGACATTGAATCGTAACAGCGATCGAGTTAATACCCAGTATCGGAGCAGTGCCTTGCTAATATAATTGAAAGTAATTTTGAAATTATGCAGTGAGAATTCGAAATTGAAAGTTTTCATTGACACCAGAAGACTGTGCATGCAACAAGCTATTTATAGCTGATTTTGAGGCCTTACGCGGCCCGCGTGGCCGCCTAGTGTACGAGTAGGGTTGATTGGTCACGAGTAGGCTAGCCAGGTGGACACCACGTGGATCCAGAACACTTATCCGGTCAAACAGGTCTTGACGCGGCCCGCGTAAGACAATGCTTGTCTTTTACGCGGCCCGCCTGAACACCATTAATCTTGTTTTCTTGATTTTTAATGCACAGTATGGTTTCAGGGGTCCGGATTTTCACTTACGGGTCGTTTTAGGATAATTTTGAGAGTCCTTACATCCTCCCCACCTTATTTAAAATCTCGTCCTCGAGATTCATTGGAATAAGTGAGGATACTTTCGCTTCATTTTCGATTCCAGCTCCCAAGTATATTCGGGTCCTCTTCTGGAATCCCACTTGACTTTGACTAGCACCAATCTCTTGTGCTTGAGAAATTTGATCTTTCTGTCTTCTATCTGTAATGGCTTCTCAACAAATTTTAATTTTTCGTTTACCTCTATATCTTGAAGAGGTACTACCAGGGACTCGTCAGATAAACATTTCTTGAGATTGGATACATGAAATACGTCATTTACTCCGGCCAATTCTTCTGGTAGTTGTAAACGATAAGCAACTGGTCCTATAAGTTGGATCACTGGGAATGGTCCTACGTATCTTGGACTTAGCTTTCCTTTTTTTACCAAATCGAACTACTCCCTTCCAAGGTGAAACTTTCAATAGTACTTTGTCTCCAACTTGAAACTCGAGTAGCTTCCGTCTATTGTCTGCATAACTCTTTTGACGATCTCGAGCAGTCTTTAATCTTTCCTTGATTTGAGTGATCTTGTCGGTAGTTTCTTGTACTATCTCGGGACCTGATAATTGACTTTCTCCTATCTCTGCCCAACAAACTGGAGTTCTGCACTTTCGTCCATACAGGGCTTCGAATGGGGCAGCTTCGATGCTTGAATGATAACTATTGTCATAGGAGAATTCAATTAAAGGTAGGTGGTCATCCCAGTTTCCACCAAAATCTATCACACATGCTCGGAGCATGTCTTCTAGGGTTTGTATCGTCCTTTTCTGGTGGGTAACTTATTAACAAAATCCATTGTTATGAGTTCCCATTTCCATACTAGCATTTCTAATTGTTGTAGTAGACCTGAAGGTTTCTGGTGTTCTGCCTTAACTTGTGAACAAGTAAGACACTTATAAACATATCTAGCTATATCCTTTTTCATTCCTATCCACCAGAAGTTATTTCTTAAATCTTGGTACATTTTGTTATTTCCCGGGTGCATGGTATACCTAGATTTATGAGCTTCTTCTAAAATCTTATTTCTTAATTCTCCCTGCTTAGGTACCCAAATCCTTCTTTTGTGGAATCTCCAAATTCCATCAGCTCCTTGTTCTAATTCTTTCGTTCGTCCTTTCATTCCTTCAGCATCATCCTTGATTGCTGTTTCTTGAAAATGCTTTAGTTGTTCCATTAAATCTAACTGTAGATTTATTCTAAGATCACGAACCCTTCATTGTTTCTCATGATATTTACGACTTAAGGCATCTGCTACATTTTCGTTTCCTTCGTGATATTGAATATGACAATCGTAATCACTTAGAATTTCCATCCATCTCCTTTGCCTCATGTTTAATTCTTTTTGCCCAAAGATATATCTTAAACTTTTATGATCCGTATAGACTGTAAACTTACGTCCATACAGATAATGTCTCCAAATTTTAAGGGCAAAAATTATGGCTCATAACTCTAAGTCATGAGTCGTATAGTTTTCTTCGTGCTTTTTCAATTGTCTTGATGCATACGCAATTACCTTCTTGCTTTGCATTAGCACACATCCTAATCCTAGCTTTGAAGCATTACAATATACTTCAAAATCTTCCGTCCCTTCTGGTAAATCTAGAATTGGAGCATTGGTTAACTTTTGCTTTAGAATCCTAAAAGCTTCTTCTTGTTTAGGTCCCCATTCAAACTTAACTGATTTACAGGTTAGCTTAGTTAATGGTACAACTATCTTGGAAAAATCCTTAATAAACCATATATAGTAACCAGCTAAACCTATAAAACTTCTAATTTCCATTGTGGATTGCGGAACCTTCCATTTGGTAATTGCCTCTATTTTAGAGGGATCTACGTGAATAAATAAGTATATCGTCTATGAAGACAATTACGAATTTATCCAAATACGGTTTACAAATCCTATTAATCATGTCCATGAATGCTGCAGGTGCATTTGTTAATCCGAAGGGCATGACTGTAAACTCGTAATGACCATACCTAGTTCTGAAAGCAGTTTTAGGTATGTCTTCTTCTTGTACCTTTAATTGATGATATCCGGAGCGTAAGTCTATTTTAGAAAAGTATCTAGCTCCTTGAAGTTGATCGAATAGATCATCAATCCTAGGTAATGGGTATCGATTCTTAATTGTAACCTTATTCAATTCTCTATAATCGATACACATTCGCATCGAACCGTCCTTTTTCTTTACAAACAACACTGGTGCTCCCCAAGGGGATGAATTGGTAACCTCATTGTCCAATGGTGTCTGTGACTATGGTCATATCACCCCTTGGCTACCCTGTTGTCCAATGGTGACGGTTATCAAGTAATGTATACAAAACCCCACATACCGGCTGTAATTTGGGGAATACAAAGACTTAATCCCTGTAATTATAACTTTGAAAATATTTAAGAATTTATAAAGCACTTTGATAAAAAGAGAATGACTCACATTGCAGATTTAACACGGGCAGAGTCTAGTCTATTGATTTGCCTTGTTAACCTAAATTTAAACAATATGCACATGAACTAGGTTAGTAACTAATACAGCATTTACGATAACTCACGAGATTAAACCTTCACAACGAATGACAAAGTGCGATGCTTAAACATCCATCGAATTCACGACGAATGACAAAGCATAACCCTAATATGGGCAGCACTTAAACATCCATTGGATATTTTAATCGATCGGACATTGAATCGTAACAGCGATCGAGTTAATACCCAGTATCCGAGCAGCGCCTTGCTAATATAATTGAAAGTAAATTTGAAATTATGCACTGAGAATTCGAAATTGAAAGTTTTCGTCGACACCAGAAGACTGTGCATGCAACAAGCTATTTATAGCTGATTTTGAGGCCTTACGCGGCCCGCGTAAGCCTTCGGCTTACCTTTACGCGGCCCGCGTGGCCGCCTAGTCTACGAGTAGGGTTGATTGGTCACGAGTAGGCTAGCCAGGTGGACACCACGTGGATCCGGAACACTTATCCGGTCAAACAGGTCTTGACGTGGCCCGCGTAAGACAATGCTTGTCTTTTACACGGCCCGCCTGAACACCATTAATCTTGTTTTCTTGATTTTTAATGCAGAGTATGGTTTCAGGGGTCCGGATTTTCACTTACGGGTCGTTTTAGGATAATTTTGAGAGTTCTTACATCCTCCCCACCTTATTTAAAATCTCGTCCTCGAGATTCATTGGAATAAGTGAGGATACTTTCGCTTCATTTCCGATTCCAGCTCCCAAGTATATTCGGGTCCTCTTCTGGAATCCCACTTGACTTTGACTAGCACCAATCTCTTGTGCTTGAGAAATTTGATCTTTCTGTCTTCTATCTGTAATGGCTTCTCAACAAATTTTAATTTTTCGTTTACCTCTATATCTTGAAGAGGTACTACCAGGGACTCGTCAGATAAACATTTCTTGAGATTGGATACATGAAATACGTCATGTACTCCGGCCAATTCTTCTGGTAGTTGTAAACGATAAGCAACTGGTCCTATACGTTGGATCACTGGGAATGGTCCTACGTATCTTGGACTTAGCTTTCCTTTTTTACCAAATCGAACTACTCCCTTCCAAGGTGAAACTTTCAATAGTACTTTGTCTCCAACTTGAAACTCGAGTAGCTCCCGTCTATTGTCTGCATAACTCTTTTGACGATCTCGAGCAGTCTTTAATCTTTCCTTGATTTGAGTGATCTTGTCGGTTGTTTCTTGTACTATCTCGGGACCTGATAATTGACTTTCTCCTATCTCTGCCCAACAAACTGGAGTTCTGCACTTTCGTCCATACAGGGCTTCGAATGGGGCAGCTTCGATGCTTGAATGATAACTATTGTTATAGGAGAATTCAATTAAAGGTAGGTGGTCATCCCAGTTTCCACCAAAATCTATCACACATGCTCGGAGCATGTCTTCTAGGGTTTGTATCGTCCTTTCACTTTACCCGTCTGTTTGTGGATGATATGCAGTGCTCAAGTTCAGTTTAGTTCCCATGGCTTCTTAATAAACCGTCTATAGTAACCAGCTAAACCTATAAAACTTCTAATTTCCATTGCGGATTGTGGAACCTTCCATTTGATAATTGCCTCTATTTTAGAGGGATCTACGTGGATACTTTCATGATTCACCATATGTCCTAAGAATTGCACTTCTTGTAGCCAAAATTCACACTTCGAGAATTTGGCGTAAAGCTTTTCTTTTCTTAACAAAGTTAAGAGTGCATGCAAGTGCTGACAATGCTCTTCCTGGCTTTTGGAATAAATAAGTATATCGTCTATGAAGACAATTACGTTTATCCAAATACGGTTTACAGATCCTATTCATCATGTCCATGAATGCTGCAGGTGCATTTGTTAATCCGAAGGGCATGACTGTAAACTCGTAATGACCATACCTAGTTCTGAAAGCAGTTTTAGGTATGTCTTCTTCTTGTACCTTTAATTGATGATATCCGGAGCGTAAGTCTATTTTAGAAAAGTATCTAGCTCCTTGAAGTTGATCGAATAGATCATTAATCCTAGGTAATGGGTATCGATTCTTAATTGTAACCTTATTCAATTCTCTATAATCGATACACATTCGCATCGAACCATCTTTTTTCTTTACAAACAACACTGGTGCTCTCCAAGGGGATGAACTAGGTTGTATGAAACCTTTACTTAGTAATTCATCTAATTGCTTTTTCAGTTCTAACATTTCGGTGGGTGCTAACCGATAAGGTGCCTTGGCTATCGGTGTAGTTCCAGGAATTAGATGAATTCTAAATTCTACTTCCCTGTCAGGTGGTAATCCCGGGAGTTCTTCTGGAAATACATCTGGATATTCTGAGACTACAGGAATTTCCTTAAGTTCTTTATCCTTAGTACTAATGATTACTGAAATCATATTTACTATTCCTTGCTTTCGTTCATAACTAGCAACTTTCATTACTAATATGAACTTCATGGGTTTACGTGGTTTATCTCCTATAATCATGATTACTTCTCCGGTGGGTGCACGAATATCTATAGAGTTCTTATCACAAAGGATTCGAGCATGGTTGGCTACAAACCAATCCATTCCTAACACAACATCGAACTCAGCTAAATTCATTGGCAATTTTTATAGCTCAGAAGTTATACCCAAAATTTATACCAGGAAGCTTTCTAGTTGAACCCTAAAGTTACAAAGTGGGTCCATTCTCTTTTCTCACTATTTTATTCCCTTTTTCTTTGTAATATAATTATATTCAAAAATGTTCTAAATTGATCCGTAATTAAAAACTCGGACCCCTGAAACCCCAATCCATATCAAAAATCAAGAAATCAAGAATTGTGGTCTTCTCGCGGGCCGCATAAAGAATAGGCAGAAGGTTATGCGGGCCGCGAAAGCTTGTAATTCTCCGGATATATGTGAAGGCCACGTATCGTCACACGTGTCGCGACCACCGGTGACTCAGCAACCTCCGATCTGATCCACACTTCCACGCGGGCCGCGTAAGGTTTGGCCGGAGGCTTACGCGGGCCGCGAGAGAACCCAATTTCAGCTATAAATAGCTTGGCTCCTGAGCAGTTCGATGGTGTCAACGAAACTTTCAAACTCTTTATAATTCTGTTCGAATATTACTCTCAAAATAGTGAGTTGCTACTACAATACCGGGTATTAACTCGATCGCTGCTACGATTCAATATCCGATCAATTGAAACTATCCGACCGGATGTTTAAGTGCTATCCTTTGTCATTAGTCGTGATTCCGACAGGATGTTTGAGTACCACCCGAACTCGGGGAATACTCTGTCATTCGTTGTGAATCCGATGGATGTTTAAGTGATTGCACTTTGTCATTTGTCGTGAGGGTTTTAATCTCGTGAGTTATCGTAAATGCTGTATTAGTTACTGACCTAGTTCGTGTGCATTATTATTTAATTAGAATACAAGGCTAATCAGTAGGATAAGCTCTGCCCGTATAAATCTGCAATGTGAGTCATTCTCTTTTTATCAAATTTGATTTAAAAAAACCCTATTTATTTCAAAGTTATAATTACAGGGATTAAGTCTTTGTAATCTCCAAATTACAGCCGGTATGTGGGGTTTTGTATACATTACTTGATAACCGTCACCATTGGACAACGAGTTAGCCAAGGGGTGATATGACCATAGTCACAGACACCATTGGACATTGAGGTTACCAATGGATGGTCGAGTGACAAATACCGTGGGTAGTTGGTTGATATATGGAAACATTGTAATCGCTCTTAATACTGTATATTTATAACAAGTGCGTCGTTTTAAGCAAAATGAATGAACTCCCCAGTATTTTGTAACAACCCTCATCAAAAGTCCTATTTATTAAATTAATTTGACCAATAGAAAACCCTAATTGAGAAACCCAAGTGATTCTGAACCAACCCTAAAATTTTCAGAACAATCGGAATCAGGATTAGGGCCCCTAAAACTCAGGGGGGGGGGGTAAACGCTAGTTAACAATTATCCTAAAATTTCGTTGTCAAAATTAGAATTTACAAAACAGTTAAGTCAGCAAGGCTAGTCCCAGACGTGGCTAACCTATGGTGAAAACGTGTCCCTTGCGCACCGCAAGGATATAAGAGTTACGGTGCGCAAGGACCCTTACGCACCGTAAGGGTCTAAGTGTTACGGTGCGCAAGGCTGACCAAAATTTGACTATAAATAACAGACATTGGCAATCGAAATTGGACACTAAAACGACGTAAAACTTTGATACATGCACTGAGATATGTACTGATTACCACTATTAACACACACGAATCTCGAATTTCTGCCGCAAAACAGGGTAATAACTCGATCGCTATTACGATTCATTTTCCGACCGATCAATATATCCAATGGATGTTTAAGTGCCGCCCACATTAGGGTTATACTTTGTCGTTCGTCGTTAATTCGATGGATGAAGTATCGCACTTTGTCGTTCGTTGTGAGAATTTGATCTCGTGAGTTATCGTAAATGCTGTATTGATTATTAACCCGGTTTTGTGTGCATTATTATTTAAATTAGGTTAACAAGGCTAATCCGTAGAGTAAACTCTATCCGTGTTAAATCTGCAATGTGAGTCATTCTCTTTTTATCAAATTACTTTACAAATCATGTTTATTTTCAAAGTTATAATTACGGGGATTAAGTCTTTGTAATCACCAAGTTACAGCCGGTATGTGGGGTTTTGTATACATTACTTGATAATCGTCACCATTGGGGCAGCCAATTTGGGGATATGACCATAGTCACAGATTCGGTCGAGTGACAAATACCGTGGGTAGTTGGTTTGATATCAGAAACATTGTAATCGCTCTTAATACTGTAAATTATAACAATTGTGTCATTTTAGTAAATAGAATGATTCACTCAGTATTTCCCGCTGACAAAACCTTTTTCAAACATGTTTCAGGTGATCTGTAGTAATTCAGGAAAAGTGCTGGGGAGCATTTCAAGCTTAAGATAGTGGCTCATTATAAAATAAAGAAATATGTTTTGTAATATAAAGATTTCTCCGTAAAATAGTAGTATTGTAAATTACAGGGGTTTTATCCCAAGTTGTGAAATAAAATAATCGGGAAAAATTTTAGGTTTAAAACGATCCTGATGATAAACTTCCGCTGTTAAACTCAATTAAATAAATACCACGGGATTTCTGTCCCGCGGCTCCTGAAACGGGTCAAACCGGGTCGGGGGCCGTGACATATTTCCTGCTGATAAAACCTTTTTAAAACGCGTTTCAGGTAATTACAGTAGATTGGAGTAAGAGATGGATACGGCACTGAAAGGCTTCAAGAAGTGGCTTATTTTATTAATTAAATTAAATTAAGAAATATTGTTTTATGTAATTGGGTTTATCCCTTATTAAAGCTACCTTTGTAAACATGGGTTTATCCCATCTATTTAATAAATAAAATCCGGTGTTTTCTAAACTCTGATATTTTTCCTAACTCACGGTCCTGATAAAATTTCCGCTGCAATATTTTTCAAAATAATCATCGGTACCACTTGGCTGTTCGCGGCTCCCGATTCCGTCCAGGGTGGGTCGGCGGTCGTGATAGAAGGTGGTATCAGAGCACCTTTTTCTGTCACGGCCCCGACCCGGTTTAACCCGGTTCAGGAGCCGCGGGACAGAAAATCCCGTGGTATTTATTTAATTGAGTTGACAGCGGAAGATTTTAACAGGATCTTTTAAAAGCTAAAAAAAATGCCTGATTGTTTTATTTCATAAATTTGGGATAACCCCGTAATTTACAATAATGTGATTTTATTGAGAAATCTTTATTTTACAAAACATGTTTCTTTATTTTATATTGAGCCACTTCCTTAAGCTTGTAGTGCTTCACGACACTTTTCCTGGATCACAATAAATCACCTGAAACATGTTTGAAAAAGGTTTTGTTAGCAGGGAAATACTGGTGAATCATTCTTTTTATTAAAACGACACGTTTGTTATAATTTACAGTATTAAGAGCGATTACAAAGATTCTATATATCAACCAACTACCCATAGTATTTGTCACTCGACCATCCATTGGTAACCTCATTGTCCAATGGTGTCTGTGACTATGGTCATATCACTCATTGGCTACCCCGTTGTCCAATGGTGACGGTTATCAAGTAATGTATACAAAACCCCACATACCGGCTGTAATTTGGTGAATACAAAGACTTAATCCCAGTAATTATAACTTTGAAAATATTTAAGAATTTATAAAGCACTTTGATAAAAAGAGAATGACTCACATTGCAGATTTAACACGGGCAGAGTCTAGTCTATTGATTTGCCTTGTTAACCTAAATTTAAACAATATGCACACGAACTAGGTTAGTAACTAATACAGCATTTATGATAACTCACGAGATTAAACCTTCACAACGAATGACAAAGTGCGATGCTTAAACATCCATCGAATTCACGACGAATGACAAAGCATAACCCTAATGTGGGCAGCACTTAAACATCCATTGGATATTTTAATCGATCGGACATTGAATCGTAACAGCGATCGAGTTAATACCCAGTATCGGAGCAGCGCCTTGCTAATATAATTGAAAGTAATTTTGAAATTATGCAGTGAGAATTCGAAATTGAAACTTTTCGTCGACACCAGAAGACTGTGCATGCAACAAGCTATTTATAGCTGATTTTGAGGCCTTACGCGGCCCAAGTAAGCCTACGGCTTACCTTTACGCGGCCCGCGTGGCCGCCTAGTCTACGAGTAGGGTTGATTGGTCACGAGTAGGCTAGCCAGGTGGACACTACGTGGATCCAGAACACTTATCCGGTCAAACAGGTCTTGACGCGGCCCGCGTAAGACAATGCTTGTCTTTTACGCGGCCCGCCTGAACACCATTAATCTTGTTTTCTTGATTTTTAATGCACAGTATGGTTTCAGGGGTCCGGATTTTCACTTACGGGTTGTTTTAAGATAATTTTGAGAGTCCTTACATCTTCCCCACCTTATTTAAAATCTCGTCCTCGAGATTCATTGGAATAAGTGAGGATACTTTCGCTTTATTTCCGATTCCAGCTCCCAAGTATATTCAGTCCTCTTCTGGAATCACACTTGACTTAGACTAGCACCAATCTCTTGTGCTTGAGAAATTTGATCTTTCTGTCTTCTATCTGTAATGGCTTCTCAACAAATTTTAATTTTCCGTTTACCTCTATATCTTGAAGAGGTACTACCAGGGACTCGTCAGATAAACATTTCTTGAGATTGGATATATGAAATACGTCATGTACTCCGGCCAATTCTTCTGGTAGTTGTAAACGATAAGCAACTGGTCCTATACGTTGGATCACTGGGAATGGTCCTACGTATCTTGGACTTAGCTTTCCTTTTTTACCAAATCGAACTACTCCCTTCCAAGGTGAAACTTTCAATAGTACTTTGTCTCCAACTTGAAACTCGAGTAGCTTCCGTCTATTGTCTGCATAACTCTTTTGACGATCCCGAGCAGTCTTTAATTTAGACGGACCTAGGAACCGTATAATAATTAAAATATAAAAATACATTGTATTTTGAACCTACTCCGTTTTTAATGAAACTTAGACCCAAATATTGACAAAAATATTCTCGTTCTAAAGACATATTCGTTATTTTATAAAACATTATATTTTAGAAGTTATAAACGTCAAAAAAGTGAATCAGTTGAATTAATTATAATATATAAATAATAAAATAATAATTAACATTAAAATATTTGAAAAACATTTAAAATGGACGTGTGTCCTAAGAAAAAGAAAATAGAATTTTGAAATTCTTAAAGTTGTATACGTGTGGGCATAGAATGAAAGGGAATGTAAGGCATTTAATGCCTTATGTCTACGTGTGTGTATGATAAAGCTTCCACTCCAAGTAATTTTTCAGTATATATATCAATAGAGCATGTCTCGACCTCTTTGTCCTCCATGTCTCACGAATCTCTTTATATTTTTCTTTTCTTTAATAATAATAATAATAATAATAATAATAAAGTCTTGTCCCGTTTTAAGTGTTTTAACTCCCGATCACCGCTACCCTTTCCGATTGATCTGAGCCCCATAACGCATGTCAAGGCTCTGCCTGACTAAGTTCATTGGGGTTATATATATATATATATATATATATATATATATATATATATATATATATTTTTATAGCTCAGAAGTTATACCCAAAATTTATACCAGGAAGCTTTCTAGTTGAACCCTAAAGTTACAAAGTGGGTCCATTCTCTTTTCTCACTATTTTATTCCCTTTTTCTTTGTAATATAATTATATTAAAAAATGTTCCAAATTGATCCGTAATTAAAAACCCGGACCCCTGAAACCCCAATCCATATCAAAAATCAAGAAATCAAGAATTGTGGTCTTCTCGCGGGCCGCGTAAAGAATAGGCAGAAGGTTATGCGGGCCGCGACAGCTTGTAATTCTCCGGATATGCATGAAGGCCACGTATCGTCACACGTGTCGCGACCACCGGTGACTCAGCAACCTCCGATCTGATCCACACTTCCACGCGGGCCGCGTAAGGTTTGGACGGAGGCTTACGCGGGCCGTGAGAGAACCCAATTTCAGCTATAAATAGCTTGGCTCCTGAGCAGTTCGATGGTGTCGACGAAACTTTCAAACTCTTTATAATTCTGTTTGAATATTACTCTCAAAATAGTGAGGTGCTACTACAATACCGGGTATTAACTCGATCGCTGCTACGATTCAATATCCGATCAATTGAAACTATCCGACCGGATGTTTAAGTGCTATCCTTTGTCATTAGTCGTGATTCCGACAGTATGTTTGAGTACCACCCGAACTCGGGGAATACTCTGTCATTCGTTGTGAATCCAATGGATGTTTAAGTGATTGCACTTTGTCATTTGTCGTGAGGGTTTTAATCTCGTGAGTTATCGTAAAAGTTGTATTAGTTACTGACCTAGTTCGTGTGCATTATTATTTAATTAGGATACAAGGCTAATCAGTAGGATAAGCTCTGCCCGTATAAATCTGCAATGTGAGTTATTCTCTTATTATCAAAGTGCTTTATAAATTCTTCAATGTTTTAAAAGTTATAATTACAGGGATTAAGTCTTTGTAATCTCCATATTACAACCGGTATGTGGGGTTTTGTATACATTACTTGATAACCGTCACCATTTGACAACGAGTTAGCCAAGGGGTGATATGACCATAGTCACAGACACCATTGGACAATGAGGTTACCAATGGATGGTCGAGTGACAAATACCGTGGGTAGTTGGTTGATATATGGAAACATTGTAATCGCTCTTAATACTGTAGATTATAACAAGTGCGTCGTTTTAAGCAAAATGAATGAACTCACCAGTATTTCCTGCTGACAAAACCTTTTTAAAACGCGTTTCAGGTAATTACAGTAGATTGGAGTAAGAGATGGATACGGCACTGAAAGGCTTCAAGAAGTGGCTTATTTTATTAATTAAATTAAATTAAGAAATATTGTTTTATGTAATTGGGTTTATCCCTTATTAAAGCTACCTTTGTAAAACAAGGGTTTATCCCATCTATTTAATAAATAAAATCCGGTGTTTTCTAAACTCTGATATTTTTCCTAACTCACGGTCCTGCTGAAATTTCCGCTGCAATATTTTTCAAAATAATCACCGGTACCACTTGGCTGTTCGCGGCTCCCGATTCCGTCCAGGGTGGGTCGGGGCCTTCTGTCACGACCCCCACCCCACCCTGGGAGCGAGAGCCGTGAACCAGTCAGATGGTATCGGTGTTTATTAATTACGCAGCGGAAAATTTTTTCATCAGGACCGTAGTTAGGAAATGATTTCAGAGTTTGTAAAACACTGAACTTTTAATATTAAATAAAGAGTTAATTGCCATTTTCGCCCCTGAGGTTTGGGCACATTTGCCATTTTCGTCCAAAATGACAGTTTGGTACCATTTTGCCCCTCACGTTTGGCCATTTTTGCCATTTTCATCCAAATCTCTAACCTAGTTAAAAAGTTCTGTTAAATGAGAATTTTTTTAATTTAATTTTTTATATTTACTCTATAAAATATAATAAACAATTTTTTATATTTACTCTATACGGTACGGTTTGAAACGGTTCGCGTCGAAACGGTTCGGCTCGAAACGGTTCGGGTTCGATACGGTACGGGCTCGAAACGGTTCGCGTCGAAACGGTACGGGTCGAAACGGTACGGGTCGAAACTGTTCGCGTCGAAACGGTTCGGCTCGAAACGGTTCGCGTCGAAACGGTACGGGTCGAAACGGTACGGTTCGAAACGGTACCGGTCGAAACGGTACGGGTCGAAACGGTACGGTTCGAAACGGTTCGCGTCGAAACGGTTCGGTTCGATACGGTACGGGTCGATACGGTTCGGGTTCGAAACGGTACGGGTCGAAACGGTTCGTGTCGAAACGGTTCGGCTCGAAACGGTTCGCGTCGAAACGGTACGGTTCGAAACGGTACGGGTCGAAACGCTTCGCGTCGAAACGGTTCGGCTCGAAACGGTTCGGGTTCGAAACGGTACGGGTCGAAACGGTTCGCGTCGAAACGGTTCGGCTCGAAACGGTTCGCGTCGAAACGGTTCGGTTCGAAACGGTTCGAGTCGAAACGGTACGGTTCGAAACGGTACGGGTCGAAACGGTTCGTGCCGAAACATTTAATGATTTTTGGATTTTTTATGATTTTTTAGAATTTTTTTAATTTTTAGAGAGTGCAGTATGTATGTATGTGTTGTGTGTATGTATGTGTTGTGATATATTACAAGTTACCCCCTTATTATTAACAAATTTCAAAAATACCCCAATTTGACGTTATAAAGTAACTAGGTTAGGCATTTGGATGAAAATGGCAAAAATGCCCAAACGTGGGGGGCAAAATGGTACCAAACTGTCATTTTGGACGAAAATGGCAAATGTGCCCAAACCTCAGGGGCGAAAATGGCAATTAACTCTTAAATAAATAGGCTAAAACCCATATTTAATTCAATTGTTTTTATAGGGATAAACCCAAATAAATAAAACATAATTTTCTCCTTTTATTATGGCCACTTTATTTAAGCCTTCAGTGCTCCATAGCTGGCTTCTACTATCCTTACATCAAGTTACCTGAAACGTATTTTGAAAACATTTTATCAGTAATAAATACTGGCGAGTTCATTCCATTTTTATAAAATATATTGTTATACTTTACAGCATCAAGGTTTTTATATTTATTTATATTTATCCAACTCAATCGGTATTTGTCACATGGTGACAGTTTCGATATGACGATGGTCATATCACTCATTGGCTCACTTTCGTCCAACAGTGAATTTATCAAGTAATAGATATTTAATATATCTTACTATTATATTGGTCACTAGGTGATTCCTGTGACGGTGGTCAAATCACTGTTGATCATTCTCTCAACTAGTGACTCGGGTCATATTACTGTTGATCATTCTCTCAACTAGTAATTGTGGTCATATCACTGTTGATCATTCTTTCAACTAGTGACTCGGGTCAAATTACTGTTGATCATTCTCTTAACTAGTAATTGTGGTCATATCACTGTTGATCATTCTTTCAACTAGTGACCCTGGTCATAACACTGTTAATCATTCTCTCAACTAGTACCTTTGGTCATGTTACTGTTGATCATTCTCTCAACTAGTGACTTTAGTCATATCACTGTTGATCATTTTCTCAACTAGTGACTCTGGACTTAGTAGTGTCCCGTGACATTACTTTTTCAAATACATTACTTATGGCACAAAACCACTTAACCCAGAAAATGAAGTATATCATTTTCTGTCAAACTAATAGCTATAACTTTATCAAATATAATATATTAATTAAATAATTGTGATATCATTCTTTAATATATTAACGTGACTAAGATTTAAAATATAATCTTAGTATAAATATTATATATATAACAATTACATATACATATATACAGAGGTTTACATATATATTAGCTAATATATCTAGTTACATATATGTTTAAACCTCATGTCCTAACGAGGATAATGAGGTTTACACAATTTATTAGTATATGTAATTGTATACTCATAGATATATTATCATATGTATATGTAACTGTTTATGTGTAAATATAGTCAAATAAATAGTATGAAAAACTATGGTTTAACACATATGAATATGTAACTGTTTGAAATATGTACTGTAACACATATAAATTTATTATAACTCAAGATTCTCAAACCTGCGTTATATATATGTACTATATATGTATTTAACATGAGATCTATATATATTAGTATAACATATTAACTAATATATATACTTATATTTTTTTTGACATATTTTATTATGATAATAATTTAGTATATTACATATTATATTATATTTGTAGAAAATATACGATGTTTAATAGTCTAGTAAAATATATTTAAGTCTTTTCCTTTTTCCTTTTTCATTATTTATATATAAGTTTATTCATCATGTCAATTTGCTTTGACAAACTTGGCCTAGCTAGGTATCCCAAATCAACCGCATAACATTACCCATTCCATATATCTTATATAAATTTATAAGATATATTCAATATTTTAATACAGTAATGTAAAAATAATATGAGTTATAGGCTATGGCTATTGGGCACAATTCCCCCTGTGATTGTGGTCATGCTACTATTGGCTAACTTTTTGGCCAATAGTAACGAGGGTCAAATAATGTATAAAACCTCCCATACCGGCAATTATTATAGAATATAAAAATTTAATCACTGTAAGTATAACTGGTAAACATTTAGGATTTTGGAAAGCATTTTTAAATATAATTGTATCACAAAAAGGTGATAAAACTGTGAGAAAAGAGAATGGACTCATTTTTAACTATAGGGTTCAACTAGAAAGTCTCCTGGTATAAATTTTGGGTATAACTTCTGAGCTATTTTAAAAATATATATATATATATATATATATATATATATATATATATATATATATATATATATATATATATTTGTACTCGTGTTAAGTATAGTACCCCTAATTCAACCTTATCCCTATGTCACGAGACAGAACCCCAACGAACTTAGTCAGGCAGAGCCTTGACATGTGTTATGGGGCTCCAGATCAATCGGAAAGGGTAGCGGTGATCGGGAGTTAAAATACTTAAAACGGGGCAGGGCTTTGGAGTATAATAAGGTGAAATGCTAAAAATTTGAATATAGAAATGGAGACAGGGCATGCGAGACAGACAACAAGAAAGAAGAGGGGATAGAGAAATGAACAAGCATGCCTTCTTATTTATAGTTGATTTTTGTGCTTGGATAACATGACAGGTGTAGCCACGTGCACCATTGTAATGCAAATGTTGAATTTTCAATTATTTTATATATTTTGATTTTTTTTTCTTTTTTCCTTCTGATATTGTCGACACACGTAGACAATTTCAATAATTGAAATGTAAGTTAAGTTTTATTTTATTATTATAATTAATTCAGCTGCTTCACTTATTTGGCGCGTATAACTTTTAAAATATTATGTTTTATAAAACAATGAATATGTCATTAAAACGAGAATAATCTTATCTACATTTTGAACCAAGTTTCATTAAAAACGGAGTAGGTTCAAATATAATGTATTTTTATAATTTAATTATTAAACGGTCACTAGGCCCGTCTAGGTACTTCATATTTCTAACATTCAACTTACCCGTAATCTATCCGTCTAATAATATAAGTTTTTGTACACTTTTAGTTTAATAGAAAGGTCACCCATATACAGGCCAATTAATTAGTATACCATTACAACCAACTATATATAAAATAGTTTTTAAAACTATTTGGGTCGAATAATTAAAAATAAAACTAGTTACTAGTGGTTAATAAATTTAAACAAACCTATACTTCTTATATGATAAAAGTAGGAATGTTACATCCTCCCCACCTTGTTTTAAATCTCGTCCTCGAGATTTGGGCTATGATATCTCTTTTAGAGTTTATGTCATGTCTTAGTCAATAAAACAATATTAAGGTAAATGAAACAAAATCAAAACATCAAATTTTGTGAATATGAGTTATTCAATAAATAGGACTCAATGGTTCAACTGAATTAGTTTCAGAAATCGATGTCAAACGAATGAGATGAAATGATATAATGACTAGGTTCAAGCCAAAAGAGATATATGATCAAATAGATGTCTAAATTGAATGTTTACAAGTTGCGAATTTTTTTTTTTAGAATAAACAATTTATTGTCAAAAGAAAAAAATTACTTTGATTGTTAACTGAGGAAGACTCAGAATCAACAAGTTCAAATGAAATAAAAGCACGGAAATGTTTTGTCAACTATTGAATATAAGAAAATCAATGGGTTGACATTTATCGAATTACAAGGATACACCGATATACAACAGAGTTTAGTGTATCATTGTCTTAACACATTGTTGTATTAAGACTATTTTCAAGGATGAGTCAAGTGAAAGGTATATATATATATATATTAGCTCAAGCTACAAGTTTATAACGACGCCACGAGGTGTCGTAGTAATTGAAATAATAATAGTGGTGACTGGATGAGTTCACCATGCTTGAAACTAAATGAAAGTTCAACGAAATAAATTCGAATGCTTGCTTCAAACAAATCTAGTAGGATTTTCGATTGAAATTGAAACTGAAACAATTGAATAATGTTTCTCGAAGCAATAATTATCACGAAAGGCTCGATTGATGCTGTAAGAACCATTAAGAGATACACTGAAATATGATATGAATTTGTGTGTCATTATTTTAACACATGATTGTGTTAAGATTGCTTTTATAGGATAAACCAACAAAGCAGATTTAATATAAATAAATAATTAATTAATCCGTATATGATGTGTGCAACGAGATTAGCGCAAGCTTCAGATTTGTGAAAATGTCACCACAAGGTAATCGTGATTAAAGAAACGATTCAATGAAGTTGAAGACCAAACAAGCCTGTTATCTGTTGTATTTCGGTGTATCCTTGCACTTCCATAAATGTCAACACATTAATTTTTCTCATATCATGGTTTAATAGTTGACAATTTATTTTCGTGCTTCTATTTAATTTTGAGCTTGTTGATTCTGAGACTTCCTCAGTTGACAATCAAAGTAAGTTTCCTTTGACAATGAATTCTATTGATTCTAAAAGTCATTCACAACTTGTAAACATTCGATTTAGACGTCTATTGATCATATATCTCTTTTGCCTTGAACCTAGTCACCTTGGAAATTATATAATTGATTCCTAGAAACAATTCAGTTGAACTATTGAGCCCTGTTTATTGTAACACATATTCATTTGAACATGTCTTGATTCTGTGTCATTTACCTTAATACTGTTCTTATTGACTAAAATGTGACATAACTCTAAAAGAGATATCGTAGCTCAAATCTCGAGGACGAGATTTAAAACAAGGTGGGGAGGATGTAACATTCCTATTTTTATCATATAAGAAGTATAGGTTTGTTTAAATTTATTAACCACTAGTAACTAGTTTTATTTTTAATTATTCGACCCAAATAGTTTTAAAAACTATTTTATATATAGTTGGTTGTAATGGTATACTAATTAATTGGCTTGTATATGGGTGACCTTTCTATTAAACTAAAAGTGTACAAAAACTTATATTATTGGACGGATAGATTACGGGTAAGTTGAATGTTAGAAATATGAAGTACCTAGACGGGCCTAGTGACCGTTTAATAATTAAATTATAAAAATACATTATATTTGAACCTACTCCGTTTTTAATGAAACTTGGTTCAAAATGTAGATAAGATTATTCTCGTTTTAATGACATATTCATTGTTTTATAAAACATCATATTTTAAAAGTTATATGCGCCAAATAAGTGAAGCAGCTGAATTAATTATAATAATAAAATAAAATAAAATAAAACTTAACTTACATTTCAATTATTGAAATTGTCTACGTGTGTCGATAATATCAGAAGAAAAAAAGAAAAAAATCAAAATATATAAAATAATTAAAAATTCAACATTTGCATTACAATGGTGTACGTGGCTACACCTGTCATGTTATCCAAGCACAAAAATCAACTATAAATAAGAAGGTATGTTTGTTCATTTCTCCATCCCCTTTTCTTTCTTGTTGTCTGTCTCGCATGCCCTGTCTGCATTTCTATATTCAAATTTTTAGCATTTCACCTTATTATACTCCAAAGCCCTGCCCCGTTTTAAGTATTTTAACTCCCGATCAGCGCTACCCTTTCCGATTGATCTGGAGCCCCATAACGCATGTCAAGGCTCTGCCCGACTAAGTTCGTTTGGGTTCGGTCTCGTGACATGGGGATAAAGTTGAATTAGGGGTACTATACTTAACACGCGTGCATTATATATTTTTAAAATAGCTCAGAAGTTATACCCAAGATTCTACCAGGAGGCTTTCTAGTTGAACCCTAAAGTTACAAAGTGAGTCCATTCTCTTTTCTCACAGTTTATCACCTTTTTGTGATACAATTATATTTAAAAATGCTTTCCAAAATCCTAAATGTTTACCAGTTATACTTACAGTGATTAAATTTTTATATTCTATAATAACTGCCGGTATGAGAGGTTTTATACATTATTTGACCCTCGTTACTATTGGCCAAAAAGTTAGCCAATAGTAGCATGACCACAATCACAGGGGGAATTGTGCCCAAGTAGCCATAGCCTATAACTCATATTATTTTTACATTACTATATTAAAATATTGAATATATCTTATAAATTTATATAAGATATATGGAATGGGTAATGTTATGCGGTTGATTTGGGATACCTAGCTAGGCCAAGTTTGTCAAAGCAAATTGACATGATGAATAAACTTATATATAAATAATGAAAAAGGAAAAAACTTAAATATATTTTACTAGACTATTAAACATCGTATATTTTCTACAAATATAATATAATATGTAATATACTAAATTATTATCATAATAAAATATGTCAAAAAAATATAAGTATATATATTAGTATATATGTTATACTAATATATATACATCTCATGTTAAATACATATATAGTACATATATATAACTCAGGTTTGAGAATCTTGAGTTATAATAAATTTATATGTGTTACAATACATATTTCAAACAGTTACATATTCATATGTGTTAAACCATAGTTCTACATACTATTTATTTGACTATATTTACACATAAACAGTTACATATACATATGATAATATATCTATGAGTATACAATTACATATACTAATAAATTTTGTAAACCCCATTATCCTCGTTAGGACATGAGGTTTAAACATATATGTAACTAGATATATTAGCTAATATATATGTAAACCTCTGTATATATGTATATGTAATTGTTATATATATAATATTTATACTAAGATTATATTTTTAATCTTAGTCACGTTAATATATTAAAGAATGATATCACAATTATTTAATTAATATATTATATTTGATAAAGTTATAGCTATTAGTTTGACAGAAAATGATATACTTCATTTTCTGGGTTAAGTGGTTTTGTGCCATAAGTAATATATTTGACAAAGTAATGTCACGGGATACTACTAAGTCCAAAGTCACTAGTTGAGAAAATGATCAACAGTGATATGACTAGAGTCACTAGTTGAGAGAATGATCAACAGTAACATGACCAAAGGTACTAGTTGAGAGAATGATTAATAGTGTTATGACCAGGGTCACTAGTTGAAAGAATGATCAACAGTGATATGACCACAATTACTAGTTGAGAGAATGATCAACAGTAATTTGACCCGAGTCACTAGTTGAAAGAATGATCAACAGTGATATGACCACAATTACTAGTTGAGAGAATGATCAACAGTAATATGACCCGAGTCACTAGTTGAGAGAATGATCAACAGTGATTTGACCACCGTCACAGGAATCACCTAGTGACCAATATAATAGTAAGATATATTAAATATCTATTACTTGATAAATTCACTGTTGGACTAAAGTGAGCCAATGAGTGAAATGACCATCGTCATATCGAAACTGTCACCATGTGACAAATACCGATTGAGTTGGATAAATATAAAAACCTTGATGCTGTAAAGTATAACAATATATTTTATAAAAATGGAATGAACTCGCCAGTATTTATTACTGATAAAATGTTTTCAAAATATGTTTCAGGTAACTTGATGTAAGGATAGTAGAAACCAGCTATGGAGCACTGAAGGCTTAAATAAAGTGGCTATAATAAAAGAAGAAAATTATGTTTTATTTATTTGGGTTTATCCCTATAAAAACAATTGAATTAAATATGGGTTTTAGCCTATTTATTTAATATTAAAAGTTCGGTGTTTTACAAACTCTGAAATCATTTCCTAACTACGGTCCTGATGAAAAATTTTCCCGCAGCGTAATTAATAAACACTGATACCATCTGACTGGTTCACGGCTCTCGCTCCCAGGGTGGGGTCGGGGGTCGTGACAGAAGGTGGTATCACCTTTTTCTGTCACGGCCCCGACCCGGTTTAACCCGGTTCAGGAGCCGCGGGACAGAAAATCCCGTGGTATTTATTTAATTGAGTTGACACCGGAAGATTTTAACAGGATCTTTTAAAAGCTAAAAAATGTCTGATTGTTTTATTTCCTAAATTTGGGATAACCCCGTAATTTACAATAAGGTAATTTTACTGAGAAATCTTTATTTTACAAAACATGTTTCTTTATTTTATATTGAGCCACTTCCTTAAGCTTGTAGTGCTTCACGGCACTTTTCCTGGATCACAATAAATCACCTGAAACATGTTTGAAAAAGGTTTTGTCAGCAGGGAAATACTGGTGAATCATTCTTTTTATTAAAACGACACGTTTGTTATAATTTACAGTATTAAGAGCGATTACAATGTTTCTATATATCAACCAACTACCCACGGTATTTGTCACTCGACCATCCATTGGTAACCTCATTGTCCAATGGTGTCTGTGAGTATGGTCATATCACCCCTTGGCTACCACGTTGTCCAATGGTGATGGTTATCAAGTAATGTATACAAAACCCCACATACCGGCTGTGTTGATGCAGATTTTGTGTCCGATGCTTGTCGAATAGATTAGTTATTATTTTACGCTGAATTTGTAATAGTTAGTGAAACGGTCTATCGAACGTGTATAGACCCGCTCGTTTGAAGTGGTCAAACGAGAGGGTTATTCGGTTGACCGTGTGTGTTTGCAAGACAAGGGGTGTGACTATAAATAGAAAACCCTTGCCATTTGCAACACTTGGAGATTTTAGGAGGTTTGAGACCTCACCGGGAGAGATCACCACTTGGTCTCTCCCCGGATGTATACTTCTTTGGTATGGTTCGGTTAGCTTGTTAATCGGGCCGATTTGTAATGTTATACTACCGGATTAATACAAAGAAGTTGTTTGTTTATATCTAATCTCTCCCGTCTTGAACCGATCTCACAAGAATCACGGTTTCGGTCCCGAAACTCGGTCCTACAATTGGTATCAGAGCCATGGTGCCCGATTTAGTAAACCTAACCGTTTACTAAGTCACATGTGCTCTAGATCTGTGATTTTAGTGATTTTTGTTCAAGAAGAAAAGTTGGGTGAAAATGAGAAAAACTCAGATCTGGACCCGAATATTCAGATCTGTGCGGAAACAAGTGTTCGGTTTTATGTTTTTCACCTATATAATCAAGTTATCATCATCAAAAATCAAAAATACAGGGTTTTCGTCAAATCTGCAAAATAAACAGTGCTGTGTTCTTGATGTTCTTGGCGGCTGCTTGAAGAAACTGGGGTTTCTTCATAATTCGAAGGATGACAATTTGGTCGAAAGATGTTATTTTCCTCGAAGGATACTAAGCTTTTCGAAGGATCATCCTTTGGTTGATCAGATCTTTCGATCGATCAAAATATCCTTCAAAATTTATGATCTTTCGTAAGTTGATCTTTCGAAAAGGCCTTTCATCTGTCGAGGTTAAGAAACATCATCGAAGGATACATCTTTCGACCTGATATCTTACGACCTGGATGTCTGATGTTGGTATCGCGGGAAGAAGATGAAGGCTGCTGTTGTTTGTGTATATCGGAGAGAGAACAGGGGTTAGACATGGTGTCGGCTGGAAATTGAGGGTACAACTGTTGTTTGGAGGTCTGTGTATCGAAGGTATAGATTGAACAGAGGTTGTTGGCTGATGTATGTATCGCAGATGTGCTGATGTGGGTATCGAAGAAGAGTGAACTTGAAAGATAGATGTCTGCTCCTGTTGTTCGTTATCGCAGAAAGAAGAAGAGATCAGACGTTGCTGGGTTTGTTGATGTCCTATGTCGGCTGAATTTTTTTTTTCATCTAGGTTATTGCAATGATAATCTTTATGGCTGGGTAAAGGTGAATGTCGACTAGACATGTCCTTTGGGCTTACATATTGTCTGTTGGGCTCACCTGAATAATTTTTTTTTGACTTGATTAATTGGGCCCAGCACTTAATCAAAAGGTATGATATTTAATTGGTACCATGTTGAATTTGGTTTTCATATATGGGCCTCATGCGATGTGATCAAGAGTTAGTGGGATGATTGGTTTTGTTTGTCTGTGTCTCGAAGAAAAAGGAGTCAGACTTTAAAGATAATGTTGAATGGCTGGGTATCGAGAATGATGGATGATGGGCTTACGTTTGATTATCCTAAAGTCATGCATTGTACGATGGGCATGTGATGTGTCGAATGGGCCTAGATCATTCTAATGGGTCGCAAACAAAGTGGGGTCGGGTGTTCGCGAAGTTTATTTGAACCGTGCCTCTAAATGTCAATGTCAAATACGTACGGGTTTTGGGAGCGCGCGGGATGATGCGGCATGATGAAAACAAGAGATGATGAAAACTTGATTTTTGAAAAATGTGGGGTAGTCACGGTTACCGATGCAAATGTCAAAAATGGTGACGCGACTATTATGGGCCAAAAACAAAACGGTATGTTCACTTCCGCACGTCAATGTTTATGATTGTTATCGGTTATTCGAAAATGTTCGAAAGCACTTTGTTTATTGTCATATTCTCGCATTTGAAGACGAACGTATGAACCTAGAATGTCAATACCGGTCCTAACGAGTTCACAAAGTCTTTGGAGGGATACAAGTCGGATCCTACGGGGTACTAGGCGAAATTTCCTTATCAACTAGAATATGCAACGAAGAAATCTTTTTGTTTATTGTCATATTCTCGCATTTGGTAACGAATGAATGAACCTAGAATGTCAATACCTGTCCTAACGAGTTCACAAAGTCTTTGGAGGGATACAAGTCGGATCCAACGGGGTACTAGGGGACGTTCTTATTCAACTAGCATATGCAAAGAAGAAATTCGTTTTCGTGATTTTTCGAAAAACCAAGAACATTCAACGAAGATTGACGACAGTTCCGCTCAGTGGAGGGAATTGGTGAACATTTGACGACAGTTTCTTTGAAGTGGAGAGAATCTGTTAAGGTTTAGAAATCTTACCAAAGAAATAGGGGGAATAAAAATTTCGTATGTTGAATTTCTTCGGTAAATTTCTAAACGCAATCACAGGTGGTAGAGTTTGTGATTTTCTGGTGATACAAACGGTTCGGCGTGGAATGTTTTGCACAGACACATATTTGAGGATTTTAATTAATTCTCCAGCCAGCGTGAAGGGTTTTGCACGGAAAAATACAGGTTTCTAAAGTCTACAGTAGTTACAAAAGCGCTGTTCACTGAAGACCTGGGGAATCTTAATGAAAGCTGATAGTTCAAGGCTGAAGACCTGCAGGATTCGGTTTTGGGTTTGATGTTTCTTTGGGATTTTACAGGGATCTGGGGGTAACTCAATTCGTTGAGTCTGCAAACGATGTACTTGGTCAAGCTGACTTCCTGAGTACTGATGCTGAAGATCCGTAGTGCATTACGTGGTCAACTTCACAAAGGTGAGACAATGAGATCTGGATGTAGTTCAACTAAGCATGCTGGTTGAGCTTGCAAGGGATACACTTGGTCTAGCTGACTTTCCTGAGTGTTGATGCTGAAGATTAAAGTGCATTACTTGGTCGATTCCACAAAGACGGTTTACAGAAGACAGTTCACCAGAAATCTCTATCAATGTAGTATGCTTGTATGAAATAGAGTTCTTATGACAAGATCAAGACTTGATGCAGTTCTTAAAGATTGGAACCCTTATCAAATGCCGGTTGGAGTATTGGAAGATCAGCGGAAGATCGGTCAATTGAGGAAATTGCACAACACCCAACACGGATACGCGTACTTTTAGGGGGAAATATTTTACAAGGAGCGTCAAGATACTACTTACCTGGATCATCGGTCAAGGGGGAATTTGTTAACACAAAGAAGATGAATACTTGACTGAAGATCGATTGCAGTTGCATTTTCAGCATTCGACAGCAACGGACAAGGGGGAATTTGTTGATGCAGATTTTGTGTCCGATGCTTGTCGAATAGATTAGTTATTATTTTACGCTGAATTTGTAATAGTTAGTGAAACGGTCTATCGAACGTGTATAGACCCGCTCGTTTGAAGTGGTCAAACGAGAGGGTTATTCGGTTGACCGTGTGTGTTTGCAAGACAAGGGGTGTGACTATAAATAGAAAACCCTTGCCATTTGCAACACTTGGAGATTTTAGGAGGTTTGAGACCTCACCGGGAGAGATCACCACTTGGTCTCTCCCCGGATGTATACTTCTTTGGTATGGTTCGGTTAGCTTGTTAATCGGGCCGATTTGTAATGTTATACTACCGGATTAATACAAAGAAGTTGTTTGTTTATATCTAATCTCTCCCGTCTTGAACCGATCTCACAAGAATCACGGTTTCGGTCCCGAAACTCGGTCCTACAGGCTGTAATTTGGTGAATACAAAGACTTAATCCCTGTAATTATAACTTTGAAAATATTTAAGAATTTATAAAGCACTTTGATAAAAAGAGAATGACTCATATTGCAGATTTAACACGGGCAGAGTCTAGTCTATTGATTTGCCTTGTTAACCTAAATTTAAACAATATGCACACGAACTAGGTTAGTAACTAATACAGCATTTACGATAACTCACGAGATTAAACCTTCACAACGAATGACAAAGTGCGATGCTTAAACATCCATCGAATTCACAACGAATGACAAAGCATAACCGTAATGTGGGCAGCACTTAAACATCCATTGGATATTTTAATCGATCGGACATTGAATCGTAACAGCGATCGAGTTAATACCCAGTATCGGAGCAGCGCCTTGCTAATATAATTGAAAGTAATTTTGAAATTATGCAGTGAGAATTCGAAATTGAAAGTTTTCGTCGACACTAGAAGACTGTGCATGCAACAAGCTATTTATAGCTGATTTTGAGGCCTTACGCGGCCCGCGTAAGCCTTCGGCTTACCTTTACGCGGCCCGCGTGGCCGCCTAGTCTACGAGTAGGGTTGATTGGTCACGAGTAGGCTAGCCAAGTGGACACCACGTGGATCCGTTACACTTATCTGGTCAAACAGGTCTTGACGCGGCCCGCGTAAGACACTGCTTGTCTTTTACGCGGCCCGCCTGAACACCATTAATCTTGTTTTCTTGATTTTTAATGCACAGTATGGTTTCAGGGGTCTGGATTTTCACTTACGGGTCGTTTTAGGATAATTTTGAGAGTCCTTACAATAAGTGACTTTTGTGCTCATCACTCGAGGTGTCCGATACTTATAGTGAATCCTCCCCACAAGTAATTATATACATTTATTAGATTCGACTTTAAAAATATAGTATCGTTGTGCAAGTTGTGACATATGATGGTATGTATCAATGTACGTATGTAGTGATACGTGATACTAATAATGAAGGACAGAATCATAAAATAATGTAAGGATTAAATAATATATTATTGTTATTATATTTTAATTGTTTAAAATATGATTGGATTATTTAAACTAGTTGTTTCATAATTATCTTTTAGATTGTACTATATTTATGTTTTTCAAATTTTAAAAATTTTAAACTACTTTTTCTTAGGGGTTGGTGTCAAATTTTATGTGGGTTATTTACTCGTTTTTAAATTTTCATGAGGTTAGCGTCAAATTTTCATGGGGTCGTTTAGGATTTTAACGTATATATAACAGTAATTATACAAATTTTGTGCGGTCGACCTTTGTGGCTAAACCACATGTCCACCCTAATAGTAGAAACAAGTATACTTGTAGTAATATTTAGGGAGCCACATATACATTTTCATGAGGTTAGTGTCAATATTTATGGGGTCGTTTAGGATTTTAACTCGGTCCACCCTAATAGTAGAAACAAGTATACTTGATAGTAATATTTAGGTAGCCACATATAAATTTTCATGAGGTTAGTGTCAAATTTTCATGGGGCCGTCTAGGATTTTAACATTTAGGTAGCCACATATAAATTTTCATGAGTTTAGTGTCAAATTTTCATGGGATCATTTAGGATTTTAACGTATATATAACACTAAAAATACAAATTCCATGCGGTCGACCTTCGTGGCTAAACCACATGTCCACCCTAAAAGTAGAAACAAGTATACTTGATAGTAATATTTAGGTAGCCACATATAAATTCTCAAGAGGTTAGTGTCAATTTTCATGAGGTTAGTGTCAAATTTTCATGGGGTCGTTTAGGATATTAACGTATATATAACACTAAAATACAAATTTCATGCGGTCGACCTTCGTGGCTAAACCACAGGTTCACCCTAATAGTAGAAACAAGTATACTTGATAGTAATATTTAGGTAGCCACATACAAATTTTCATGAGGTTATCAAATTTTCATTGGGTCGTTTAGGATTTTAATGTATATAACACTAAATATACAAATTTCGTGCGATCGACCTTCGTGGCTAAACCACAGGTCCACCCTAATAGTAGAAACAAGGATGCTTGATAGTAACATTTAGATAGCCATATAACAACGCAAAACCCATCATCCATACTTGAAATTGGTCACAACTAAATGTATCCCCTTGTGCCCCAATTTCCAGTAGCTAAGGTCCTTTGTATGGACATACATTGATTTTCTTGACCTTTATATTTCATATATAAGGGTTCAACACTTTCCAAATTCTAGTGATGAAGTTTGCGTGCTTAGTTCAAATATTTGACATAACTAACTAATTTTGCCAAGTAGCCAAATAAGATCAACCCGGGTGTTTCATACCCATCATGGTAAATGTTGGAGGTGAGACGGGGTTATGTTACATTGAGTCTTGGAAGCTACTTGGATGTCTATATACAAGTCCACAAGTGAGATAGTGGATCTAGTTTGGAAAGCCAAGGCTCCCCAGTTCAAACTTCTACCAAAACACAAGTTTATCCATATTGAAGACGGTGAATCTTTGATGGTTTCAACACTTGGGACATGTATGAGCAAAATTTAAAAGAGTTTTCGAACTTGTTTTGTTGATGGAAATCAACCACAACACAAATCCACAACTATGAGTTTAGTTGTGAGCTTGGTGGGTACAAGATTTCACCAAGTTTTAGTGAAGAAATGTAAGTTGTAAGAACATAAATGAAAGCATAATTTTATCTCTACTTTGGACCTTAAATATGGTGAGGTTTCACCTTAGTTTGTCATAGAAAACTTGTGAAAACCTTTCTAGAGGTTAATCCAAGTAGAATGAAAGAAGAAAACATGAAGAAATAAGAAGAGAAGTCACTTCGAATACTTGCAACTTTATGCCAAGTTTTGCAAATTAGAGAGCAACCAAGAAGATTTGGAAGTGATTTAAGTGTTTGGAAAGTGTTTAGAAGTGTATGGAGGCTTCTATTTACAATGGGGTTGATTAGGGTTGTTAAATGAGTTAGGAGGTGAAAAAGGTGACAAAAATGGACCAACCCGCGAGCTGGCAGGGTTTTGCTGCGGATTGACCTCTCCCGCGTGTCGCTGGAGATACCCTTGTATCTCCCGCGTGGCGCTAAGGAGTGCTTTTTGAAAATGTCCATTTTGGCCCCTGAACTTTTTAATTATATGATATTTTATGCCATAAACTTGTATTTTAGCCCGTTTTTAGGTATCCAAAGTGTAATAAAGTATAATATGAGTGTATGCATGTATGATTAATATACCCGAGTGTTTCGAGTCTCGATCTATGCGTATAAACATGTATTCGACGTGTGATTGCGGATAATACAAGTATGTAACAAGTATATGTATAAAAATGAATTTCCATTATGATCAAAGCATCGGATTATAAGATTGGAAAAGAATTATGGATACGATATGATTACAAGTTTCCAAAAATAAAAATATGATTACAACTTTCTAAATAAGGAAAGTACAAAAATGTGAAGCGTTACAGGGTATAGGCCAGGAAAACAATACCTGGTGTACTGTGTTCGGGTTTGGGTTTTCTATACCCGGGTATTAAAATACCTTATTTGCAGGTACAAAAAACATGGTTTCCAATTAGAAAACCCTATACGGGTATGCAAAAAACCCGATGTCGTGGCTTTTTTATTTCATATTTTTTGAATTTTTATGTTTCCAACTCCAATTTTGGGTTTATAAACTTTAACACTTGTAACATAAAACATCAAATATATTAGAAACTTAGAAATATTACAAGATTACATATCATAAAATTGCATACATAATCGGGTATCAAAAAACCAGTGCGGGTATTAAAAAACCCGCTTATGGGTATTAACAAAACACGGGTATAGATAAAACCTGGGTAGAAATCGGGTTGAAAAAAACCTGGGTTCGGGTTTGGGTTCTCACAACAAATACCATACCCGAACCTCCCTATGGGTAGGTTCAGGTTTACAACATTGGGTTTTTATAAAACCTAGCTCTAGGTTGTTTTCCGGGTTGTCCGGGTTTTGGTTTCTTGTGCACCTCTAATTAATTGTGCCTAATTTTCAAAGTATAAATAATTTGTTTAGTATTTAAAATGTTAAAGAAAAAACAATCGTGTAACTCGTAAAAAGCCAATGGTGTCAATCGTAAAAAAACAACGGTGTCGCTTATAATTAACAATGAAGTAGCTCAAAAATTTTATTACACATTGTCTATATATTAAAAAGAAAACGCAATGAACAATGTTTTTAAAATTTTATAATGTAATAAAGTTTTAATATTAGAAAATTGTTATTTTCTTTACTTTTAAAGCTTTTAAGTTTGGTGTCAATCAGTACTTGTATCGAAAATACTAGTTCGCTATCGGTACATGAAAGTAAAAAACAGCACCAGCCAGATACATAAAACGTCAAAAGTCGGTACCGGATTGAGTTTGATAATCTTTTAGTTCGATAAGTTTGGTACTGCTACCCAGTACCATTTGCTCATTCCTGATCACAGGTACCGTACGAACAACAACGATATCGTAAAACTTTTTTTTAGTTTCAAGGGTAGGGATGAGCTCAGTGCCAACTGATACCCCGGTTACGGTATCGGTATATGAAGAAAAAAACCGGTAGCGCCGGTACTAGGAACGCCAAACGTCAGTACCAAACTGGTACTTAGCTTCTTTCGGTTCAGGAAATTCGGTACCGGTACCCATTACTATTTGCTCATCTCTGACTACTGTTTTCTACCGAACAACATCATTACCATACAACTTTTGTAGTTGATTTTCTTTCGGTTATTTTTTAGTGTTTTTTCTAAATTTTCTTTTTATTCTTCTTAGCGGTTCCGTGTGTAACACGCTCATAGTGGTTTCAAATACATATAAACAAAGACTAAATAACAAAAGAAGTTCGCCGCAACGCGACAACTGTTTTTATAACTAGGGATATATGAATTTCGATAGTGTGGTACAACACCGTTCTTCATATATTGGCTCTGGGATTCTCAATGAAAGTGCACCTAGTTTCGTGACTTCCATTAAATTAACCGATAATAACAAAATACATGTTTTCATTTTGTTGATAGCGAACTTTCCACGTAAGAATACAAGAGTGCCACGTGTACATCTGTTTGCCACGTACACTAATAACACATATCATCCATAAGACCATAACTGATAAAATGATAAATAATCGCTTTAGTTTTTCATCCCATCAACCAATTCAAACCCCACACCGAACATTAAATGGAAGAAAAGATAACCGGGGAAACTAGTGACGGCGTAGGGCAGCAATACACGGTGGAGCAGCCACCGTTGGTGGCGGAGGGACGACGAAAAAAGAAGCTGAAGGTGATGGTAGCAGTAGACGAGAGTGACGTGAGTTTATACGCGTTAAAGTGGACCCTTGAACACCTCTTCAAGAACCCAACCGGTGAACAAGTCGGGGCGGTTGAACCCGACCCGGAACAAGGGATGGTGACCGTGGTTCATGTGATGCAACCTTTGGAGCGTTACGCGTTCCCTGCTGAAGCTTGTTTGTGTTACTAGATTATTTAATATTTACAGTTTTAGTCCTCTATATTTTGGGTTGTGATAAAGATACCCCCTTTTGGGTTTTGAAAATCATGCAGCAATGTATTCATCTGTGGCTATGGTGGAGTCCGTCAGGAAAGCACAACAACAAAATGCTGCACAACTTCTTTCTCGTGCGTTTCAACTTTGCAAGGAAACAAAGGTACTAAACTATATCTTATAGAAGCACCTAATAATTCTTTCCTATGTAGCCAACCATATCTTCTAAAAATTTTACGTCACCCTCTTCTAAAAATTTTAAATCACAAAGTCCATCCATATCTTTAAACTTTAAAGTTTTAAATCACATCATACCTAATACATTCCATATCTTCGATATCATCCATTCTCAGCGACACACAGGAGCTGTTTTACAAAATCGTTTTTACAGTGTTCGCTTATAACTAACATTGATATTTTAAAATTTAAAAGGGTCGTATTTTTCCGTTAAACCAGTTTATTTTCTAACCCGTTCTAACCTGAACCTAGAATGGTTCAGTTATCGGGCTAAATATGTAGCTTTAAAAACCCGAAACCCGATTAAAAAGCCCGAAGAATACCCCTATTACAAGCATCCTAATTCTTATTTATGTATTTTAAATCAAACGAATTGGGTTTGTTATGTTAGAATGGGTTGGTTTTAGTTTAGAATATATAAAACGGTTTGGCTCGCACCAAAATATGAGTAAATGAGGGTCTTATAACTACGTTTATTAAACAACTAATAAAGTTAAAAATATCAAGTTTATTTTTATCTATAAATTGGGTTGAATATTTTTTTTTAATCAACAATATATAGTAACAAGTAAATGAGGGTTGTAGTATGTGTATAAGAAAACTATTATTAAGGTTAAAAGTACAATATTTTATAAGTACAAGGTTAATTTTCCATAAGTAACATATTAATAACCTAAGGTTGGTAACCTAGGGGTATTGAGATGAAATGTGTGAGTTATCCGTTTAAAAAACACATAACAAAGATGTGTTAAAAGTGTTTGATAAATAAGTATTTTATATACGCACTTACTACTCTTTATAAATTAATATAGTGATTCCATTTTAATCTAATTAAAACCTTTTTTTTACTAAAATGGATTTGAATACCTATATGAAACCCTGATCTACATGTGTAGGTAAAATCAGAAACTTTGATTTTGGAGGGGAATCCTAAAGAGATGCTTTGTAAAGCGGTGGAGGAAATGCATTTTGATCTTCTAGTCGTGGGTAGTCGCGGCCTGGGTGCAATCAAAAGGTAATTCTCTTATAACTTAAACAGGTCGGGTTGGGTTGGGTGGATAACATCATCAAACTGCAAGATTGAGCTTTAAAAACGTATTGAGTTTCATCGTGCAGGGCTTTGTTAGGAAGTATAAGTGACTTTTGTGCTCATCACTCGAAGTGTCCGATACTCATAGTGAAGCCTCCCCACAAGTAATGATGTATGTTTACTAGATTCGACTTGAAAAGTATAGCACATAGTGAAGCCTCCCCACAAGTAATGATGTATGTTTACTAGATTCGACTTGAAAAATATAGCACCGTTGTTCAAGTTGTGACATGTGATGGTATGTATCAATGTATGTATGTAGTGATATGTGATACGAATAATGAGGACAAAATCAAGAAAGAATACAAGGATGAAATAATATTTTTGTTGTTGTATTTTAATTGTTTAAAATATGATTGGATTATTTAAACTAGTTGTTTCATAATTGTCTTTTAGATTATACTATGTCTATGTTTTTTAAATTTAAAAATATGGAAAATTACGAAAATGTCGGTTGACCAAACATGTTTTCAAATTTGTCACGCTCCTGCGTCCTTGGAGCGGCACATTATGCACGGGATGCGTCCTTCAAGCACGGGATGCGTCATTACAGCAAAACCCAATAAAAAATGGACACGTGGCCACGAGACGTGTCCTTCATGCGTGGGATGCGTCGTTCAAGCACGGGATGCGTCCTTGAAGCACGGGATGCGTCCTTGAAGCACGGGATGAGTCGGGCAAGTTTCTGAAGCGTCCGACGAGGTTTTCGGCGAGTTGCAAGTTTCCGACGAGTTTTCCGGCGAGTTATTAGATACCTCTTTGAAAGATACATCACTTTCTTGAGTTTCTTTGATTGGACATTGCTTAAAGGGTGGTCTAGAGAAGATATTAAGTCGATGGACTAAACGAGTAAAATAATAATTAAAGTTATTTAATTATTATTTGAATTATCTATTAGTATTATTTTATTATTATTTGTTTAGATAAGTATTGTTTAGTGAGTCCTTGTAATCAAGTTTATTAATTCACACAACAATTAATAGAAGAAATTTGTGAATACCGTTGTATTCATCTCTCTGAATCTTGTACCCAGATTCAACAAGAAATACTCTACAATTAAGGGTGCTTTGCAATCAAGCTTCCATTATTAAATGAGAAACACGTTCCTAAGCTTCTTGTGAATAAAACAAACAACGTTGGTTTGTATGATGAAACAAATATGAAATCTTTCCTGTTAATAAATGTACTACTTTTATTTATTTATTCATAATTATCACTTTATTACTTTTTTACCTATAACCTAGTAATATAGTGGCATGGTGTTGTGTCTCATAAAAAATGTATAATCAAGTCTTTGCAAATACAAAGTTATATAGTATTTCGACGTAAAACAGTTTCTCAATGGTTTCATATATATGTAAATCTCGGTCTTTAAGAGAAAAAAATATGTAAAATAATTATATTTAAAAATATTTATTGCATTTACAACTTTTATGGTATGGACTATGGATAGGATTTTCTACTATTAGTGGGTTGGTCTGTGCGATACGACGAGTGTCACCGATGGTCTTTTACAGAGAACAATTTAACTTGACATGCCTTAAATAATGATTATATTTCTTTTAACAGATTAAATTACACCAAATCCGTCTTTGACGGGGCTCGAACTCTTGACCACAAGAGAAGTAACACCTTAACTCCAATGACTTTACCAATTGGATCCAACCCCCACCCTAAACAATAATTATATTTTGGTAGTATTATTTTATAACTATGTAAAAATTCAGTAATTGTATACTTAAATATTTAAATAAGATAATATTGCGCGATACGACGGATGTTACCAAGACTCGTTTGGAAAGGGAAATCTAACTCAACATGCCTTGAACACAAATTAAAATTGAGTTTTATTAGTATTAGAAATATATAGTAATCACGTTTGGTTATTACTACAACCATTATTAATATCTAGTAATTATATACTTAACTATTTAAATAAGATAATACTTAATTTAAACCTAGTGTGTTGGACCACACGATACGGCAGTGTCACTGAGGCTCTTTGGAGAGTGCAATGTATCCTGACCTGCCTTAAATGCTAATTATATTTAGGTATTATTATTATTATTATTATTATTATTATTATAACTACACAAATATTAGTAATTATGTACTTAAGTACTTACATAAGATAATATTTGATTTAAATAGTATTTAGTTATAAAAAATATATGTACTAAATGTAATTATAATTATTTATTATAAATAAAATAAGATTACATAAGATAATATTTGATTTAAATAGTATCTATCTACTATAATAAAAGAAACCAATAAGTGACACGTGTCATTCATTGAAGGCGTCTACATTTGTAATTTCCTGCCTTTTCATACTTATTTGATATCAATTATTTAAATAATAAATAATCAATTAATATTAAATTTTATCTTACTTTGAATGTCGGATAGAATCATTCTATTTTTTCTAATAATATATTATCTTCAAATTTAAATTATAAATTAAAGATATTTTTTATATACTAACACAAAACAATAATCTTAAACTTAAAAAAAAAAACAATAATACTGTCATATAAAAAATTTAAAGTACAAACAAAATTTACAAAATAACTTATTAGACATTAGATAAAATTTTCAAAAAAACACTAATTAGAAAGAGAAGCTAAAAATATAATTCTGTTTTTTATTTTTCAAATTGGGATTCTAATCAATTCGAATTAAACTTAACCAAGTTTGTGATTTGATTCGAATTAAACCGAACCAAATTTTTGATTTTTTAAACGAATCCAATAACATATTATTTACTATACAAAATTACATTTATCTAACTCGTGTAATACATGGCGTTTTTAAAGATATAATTTTTTTATTATTTAGTATATATTCGCCCCATGCGGTATACAAGGTTACAAAATTACATTTATTTAACCCGTGTAATACACAAAGTTTTTAAAGATATAACTTTTTTTATCATTTAGTATATATAATTAGATTTATTCAAACCGTACAATAAACAGATTTTTATTATTTGGTATATAAAATTATATTTATTCAGTACAATACATGGGGTTCTTAGAGATATAATGTAACACCCCGAAAACGGGTTTGGTAATTAAACCCCGTTAATACTAAAGAGCGGGTAGAATACCGTTAGCAGAAAAGATTAACCCTGAAATTATTATGATTCAAATAAATAAGCCTAATAATAAATAAAAAGAGAGCAAACGACTTGAGAAAAGACAAAAGTTCATAAGGAGCCCGAGCTAACGGGACTTTAAAAAAAAAACGGGTTTTTAACTTCCCGAACCTACTAAGTTGGCTAGGAATAATTAACCTAGTTAAGTAATATGAATTTAGGTGATAAACTGTGATGTAACACCCCGAAAATATAAATTCTTTATTACTAATATGATGTCGGTAAATAAGCAAAATAAACTAACTAGGAATAATTCTAACCTAGTTAGATAATGACTTATGAGTGGGTTAAACACTTAAAATAAAATAAAAACGAAATTAGAGGGACTAAAGTTGTCAAGTGTGAAACTTGACATATTAATATCAAAAATACACCAGACACACACTTGTCTGGTTCGTACAAAACGCAGGGGAGCGATCAGGTTTCTCCCACAAACCCTAACTGGCACAAAATTCACAAATTGAAGGCTCAAATCCATCCCAAAACGAAATCTGAGCTTAGATTGGTGATCCCCATTGCAAGGAGATCATAAGGTATGTGAAATTTGATAGAAAATCACTACTTGAAATTCTGATTAACTAAGAGAATTCAGAAATTATTGATGCATGTTTGTTATGTATATGATATAGGAACAATATACTGTCTAGGAACAAACCCTAGACAAGTATATGATGAAATTAGGTCTAATTCTTGAGAATTCATGATCACCATGAAGTAAATTCAGATTTGTTGATGCTAAGTTCGTGCATGTGATGATTTTTGGGTTCTGATTTGCTAAAGATAGTGTTATAATGTCATAAACATGTTTTAATTGAAAGCTGAATTCAAACAGCTTCTGATCAGAATTTACAGCCGACTTGTATTGGCTGTAACATGGACAAAACATGACAAAAATATGTGTTTCTTGAGTCTAAAATATAATTACAGGAAATATCTTTAAAACCCCACTGGAATGGCATTTTTCGACGAAAATTGAATGTTTTATGAATTTTTCGGTATCGAAGGTTTAGGCTGCGTTTTCTGGCAGAATTTGCAACCCATTACGAATGTCATAACTCAATTTAAGAATTGAATTATGATCTCAAATTTTTACTATAGGTAGCTTCAGGTAATTCCAAAAAGCTCCAATTGGAATTTCGTCAATCGGATAAATGAGGAATTTTAAATGAATTTTGTCGTAAGCTGCAGTCAGAAGTGACGAATCTGATTGCAGCTTAGTAAATGAATTTTTATGAATTTTTGGTAAAGAGTTAGATCTTGAAATTTTAACACAAGACCTAACCCTCCGAAAGGTATGTCACATAAAAAAATCATAATTTTTGAAGACTTGTAAACAGGTTAAACAGATCACCAAAAAACAGCATATTTTCTGTGATACGAAACTTGATTGTTGATGTTATAAATTATGCCCACAATGTTCATATGTTGAAATTATGAATTAAGCGCGTAATTTCCTAGTTCGACTAATTACGTGTGATGTGGGGTAATACAAATTTTAATTATAAAGTCGATTTAGCTTATATGCACATATCATATAATTAAGGGTAGTTAACTTTTGAAAAGTTAAACTAACAATGGACGGAGTCGAATAGTAGTTCTGACATAGAAAATACATAAGGCGGAATAGTCATGGTTATAATGACTAATCTAACCACCTTGTGAATTATGATGATAGTTTGACTCTTGACAAGCTAGATGGAGGCTTGGGAATGAAGCGGGTCAAACGGAGCAAGTACGAAAAGGAAAGCGTAATTTGGATGCGAGGTAAGTAAAAGCTTACACCCTTTTTTTAGTATACATCAGTTGTGTGTATTGAAAATGAATAAGGAAAAGTTAGTAATAGAATTACAATGTTCCGACGCAAATAATATGAGTCGGAACAAGTGCAATGGTGAGAAATCATAAACAATGACAAAAAATGGTAAATTGGTAAATTAGTTATGTGATGATGAACTAATAAGAAATTTTGAAACATTACGTTATGGTGTAAACCGGAATGGGTAAAAGGGCGAGATGGTAACTTGATATCATCTCATAATGGAAAATGGTCGTTCGGACTAAACGGGTCAAATGACATTGGCAAGATCATTTGACAATATTAATTGATGATCGCTTGTTGAGTTTTGTGATTACAGGAAATATCATACGGTTCGTGTTGGTATTAATTAGAAATTAATAGTGAAATATATTTAAACGGGTCAATCCTATGACTCGATCCAGGTACGCATATTTAGAATTATTGTTAAAAGCGATACTTTTGGTCAAAAGTGTTAAAAAGGAATTTCAAGCCAAGAGCTTGAAATCTGAATTTTTGAAGTAGTTTAGTATCAGGTTTTAACTCCATAAGATGGAGAATTAAATTTCGAACGCGTAGGAAAAAGAATCGCGTAAATCGGTTAAGTAGATAAAAAGTTATGGCAAATTGAAGTTTGCACTTTGGATAAAACTAGAGCTGGGTAGAAAATGCAGGTCCAGATACGGACCTGCTTAAAAATGGTTTCCCCCGCGGCTCGCAACGGGTAACGTTGTCTGGGTCGCGACACGCGACATGTTGTGTTGAGTCTCTCGCGATACGCGGGAGACATAAAAGTCGGAAAAATTATTTTGATTGATAGTTTGATGCGTAGAACTTATTTAAACTTATATTTAAGTTATCAAAACTAACTTCTATGTTGGTTTTGATCATAGGTGGATATCTGGAGTACCCGGATGAAGATCAAGCGGCGAGATAGAACCGAACACATGAAAAAGAAGCTTTCGCACGGTGTGCCGTCGTAACTTTCGAACGACGAACTAAGTTACATTATGTTGTATTTTTTATTTGTAAAAGTTTTAATTAAATCGAAATTTTAAGACATATTTGTAGTCATAATTACAAGTTTATTTTCATAATGTATACGAAAACCTTTAAAATAATTGCAAGGGTGTTACAAGTTGGTAATCAGAGCTCAAGGTTAAAAGAGTAAGTATGTTCGGTTCGAAGCTTGATCGCAAATCCGGTAAGTACAAGTATGTTAATGGTTTAGTATGATTAAAGTGTTGTGAACAACACATAGGGTTATCGTATAATACGTGTTACCTCAATTAAATCGATCAAGAATCGATATAGTTAACGAAATTACGTGCATTGACATGTATACCAGAAAGCCTCGTATTATAATACGGGCAATTATTGATGTCGACATGACTAACTTTTGTGAATGTTTTAATTGAAGGACACTCGCATCTGAAGGTGACGAGAGTTGAATGAATTGCGGATATGACGGAGGAACGGTCCGAGGTATGACAAGCAGAGCATATTCATCAAGGACCTAAATCGCGTGACGATCGCGAACAAAGATAACAGCAAGAGAAGCCCGTAAGGGCAAGCATTACCAGGTGCACGCTTTTAAATTTAATCGTATAAGTAGTAATATGCAACAAACACGTAGGGAAAGACGATTGCATATATCTAATAAAACCTGAATAGGATATCTATTCAGGATGATGTTTCCAAGAGAAGTTTAATAGAAACATGTGTTATTCACGATGATGAATAACAAAGAAATAATAGGATTAGTTCATATGGAAACTTGGACGGGGGGTAATTATCCCAGTGGAAAACTCTCAATATAATGTTATTGAGAAAAGTAGCGATCACATTAACGAATGTGATTATATAATAGTTCAATAGAAAAGAAAAACATTTCATATGTACAAAAGTAAAACTAGTAAAACTAATGATTGTTGTTTTGCAATTAAATAAAGTTTTACTAAATGAAATCAGAGATATGAAATAAATAGGGGCGTTACTTACATGGGGTGTGATGTGAAAACTATAAATAGGTCATGTGTATCATGTGTTGTGTCACACCCTGGCTTTTGCGGAAGCGTGGGTTTATTTGGCGTGACTTCTTAATACCATAGCAACAATCACAACAATGCTATATGATAAAATACGGGATGTTCATCCATTAAAATAGTTTAGAAAATGTGAAACATATTGTCTTTAAAAACATCAACCACTGAATACGTTACAAACCATGACTTGTTTAAAATGAGTTCATAAGACTCGACAAAAGACTACCAACAACACGAGGATTTGAGACATGCAACCCGTCCAGGAAGGAGTTACACTTCCCAAACCTACGACTCTGGATGACGTCCTTATTTAGTACGCAGCTAACATGCATCACTTGCCAGATCCTATTCATTTCCTGAAATACATGTAATTTGAAAAGTCAACAAAAAGTTGAGCGAGTTCATGTATAAGTGAGTCTGCATAAACCATTGAAATGCGTCTGTATGAAAACCCTGGTATGTAGCAATTATGGAAAAAATAAAAGAGATCACCAATGGGTTGCAAAACCACTGGTATGTGTGAAACGGTGCAGGAAGTACTCAACCCTAGCAAATTTGTACCGGGCCTCCGGCTGTAAGACACAGTCACCACTATGGGCCTCCCCGGCCTCATGGGTGTGGGCTCGCTACACCCAAATAGATCTATCACTCATGTCCCTCGGTCCTAACAACGAGGATTAATGGCCTTAAGTGTTGTACCCACCTTTCACATGATCCAAGCGTCTAAACCCTCCTTAAGCTAACCATACCATTTATAAAAGCGTCTGTAAATTGTAACATGTATTTCACCCCCGAAGTATAAAACAGAAAATAATTAAGAGAAAAGGGGGACATGAACTCACCTTGATCACGAGTAAGTCCTAACGAGTATGCAAATGTGAGAGTTCTTGGAAATAAGATTCCACGTCATTCTAATTGATTGAACATGCAACAATATGGGATATGTATCAACAATAATGTTTAATTGGATATTTGGAAATTCTAAATCTATAGGATTCGGTAGTGTTTTGTTTAAATGGTAATTATGGGGTTTGGATAACCTAACAAAGGGGCTCGGAAAATGAATATGATATAAAGGGATTATTCATGAAAAAAATTTATTTATCATAAATAATAAAATTTCAAAATTGTACAAATGATTTAATATAAACATTTGTAATATTAAATCAAATATATTTAACTAGTATAATTAAATAACATAATTCAATATAATGATTATTGGCAAAATATTGTACAAGTGATATAATTAATTTATAAAAATTATAAATTAATTTAGATGGTTTAAAATAATTATTATGGCTTTGGAATCATTTTAAATAAATAAAGTGAATTAAAATGATTAAAATATCAATAAATAAGTTTATCTAAGGTTAATTAAAACATACTAAAAATTCAGATTCTAAATTTATATAAACTCAGAATAATGCATCTTTTGCCATAAAAATAGTCTTGGATAAAATTTATATAGTTATATAATTTAATTACATTAAATTAAACTATATTTATAAGTATAAATACTGATTTATTATATAAATATCAAATTTATATAAAATATGAGCAACAATATTATTTTTGTAAATATCAGTATTTAAAATAATTAATCTGAAAATTTCAGCATTTATTTCTCAAAAATAGATTTATTATTAATTATTTAATAATAAACTGTTTTAATATCATAAAAATTAGTTTTATAAATAAATTGACAAATTTTATATTTTTAATAAAAGTATCAGTATGTAAGGTATATATGTTAAAATTTTCGGATTTTAACTAAATAATCTCGAATTAATATGAATTATTGAATAACTGTTGGATAAAAAAAAAAAAACAATAATTCATAGTTACTGTTCATCGTCTCCCCCAATTACGGTCAACAGAAGTCAACCTTCACAATTATCGATCCAAAACTATTTTATAATTTAATTAACTTTGGGAAAACATTGTATAAGCATAAAAGAATTAATTGGACGGATAAAAACTAACCGGTAACGACAGAAACGGTGAATCGACTAAATTCCGGTGAGTGGCACTATTCCGGCAAGTTGCAGGTTTTTAATCCGACGATTTCGGGTGTCTAAGTGTTTGTAAATGGGGTGGGATGTTTGTAAGAGTTCAGGGGGTTTAAATACCCTATCGATTCGACACAAATTCAACAAAAATCGGTGGATTAATTTTACTTTGAAAAAAAAAACTTTCCGTTATTTGGGTACGTTAAGGTCTAAAAGATCAAGCTCTTACTTTGAATTCGATCATTTTTTTTTTTTTTTTTTTTTGACTTTGTTGAGCCGAAAAAATTTGATTCCCATTTTTGGTCAAAAATCGCGTTCTGCAGACTTGATTATATGTTCAGCTCGTTATTTAATGTCTATATATATCTATATTATGAAGTAAAACAATCAACAAGAATAAATCAACTTTTGACTTTTAAAAGAAGTTTCTTTCGGTTAACAGAAAGGAAAACGACACTCAATTTGGTTGATTGATTTTGAAATACTTACACTTTGGCCCCTCAAGTTTCATTTTATACAAAAAAAAACAGTCCTTCAAGTTTCAGAAATTTACAAAATCAGCCCCTGAACTTTTGAAAATTATTCAAAACAGACCTTGAAGTTTCGAAAATATGTAACTGTGGTCCCTGAAGTTTCAGAAAATGTCACAAATGGTCCCTGTAATAGTCAGTTAGTTAAACTAACTGGGTTAAGTTTTAAAGAAGAATTTATTATATAAGGACTAACTCAGTTAACATAATTCAGTTAAAATGAGTTTCTAAAAGTCAGTTTTAGTCCCTAGAGTTTAAGTTTGATAGAATGACCAAATAAACCTTGGACTTTTATTTCAAAACTATATATTTATTTCTTTATAAAATAAGTTTCCAAAAATCACAAAAAGAACCCAAAACTTATAGTTTGAAGTAATTGCACTTTAACCCTCGTATTTATATAGTTTCAGAAATGACAATTTAGTCCCTAAACTTTGTACTTTCAAATAATGACGGTGTTAGTCCTCGAGATTAAAAGTAATAACTTCAAGTAAGTTTCACAGAATGTCAAATAGGTCCCTCAACCTATTGTTTGTCTATGTGTGGGCATTGTCGGCGTGTTTCTGAGTTATCCGTTCACTGTGCTAATTGTGTTTTGTGCATCAAGTTTATCACTAAAGTTTGTGTGTAGTAAGTGGAGTGATAGTATGAATGTGATGCATATGTATGTATGGTGCAGAACTCATAAATTAGTTTAATTCAACAGTTATAATTCTAGCACAGTCATTAAGCACTAAGTTAATATTAATTAATTTGTACGGATACCTGTAATTTTGAGGGTTGTCACATGTTGATCGCTTACTCTGGCCAAGTAAGTAGTGGCGTATGATACCATGAACTTCTTGTAGCAGACACATTTACGTCCGATGTAGTAAGGACGGGGTGAATGGGATTAACTTAAATGGTACCCAAATGAGTCAAACAAGTAAGATGTTTGATAGTAAACGTAAACGCAAGTCGGATGACAGGGAGCGTATTACGTTAGAATAACGAGCCCAAGAGAAGGGACGAAGATTAAAGTAAATGAAAATACAAACCAACTAATGAGAATGCTAAGGCATAAAGATAAAGTTTGACTGTCATAAGTGATGAAATTCACACAGACAAGTCAAAGGGGTAGAATAAAAGAATAAAAGACTTGACTAAATAAAAGCAATGGATTTCGCTAAGATGATCAAATAAATTAAGATGGTGTCTGAAACCATATAAGAATGGTTACTTGATGATAACTTCGGTAGAGATACCGATAGATGGGTAGGATTTTGAAAGTATGCGTAAACCAAGAGACGGGTACGCGAAATAGAAAGCCAAAGGACTCGGATTAAGAGTCATGACTAAAAGACGATGAGAATTTGCAAACAGAAATTTTGATAACTATGTTCAACTATTTTAAAGTTGAACGGGTCGAATAAAGAACGAAGTTTGACGTTCATGAGTAAGGAAATCTCACACGAATAAGTTAAACGAGATAAATAAAGTATAAAAGCTTGATAGTGCAAGTAAGCGCAAACCGAATAATGGAATGTAACACCCATTCTTATAAATTAAGGTTTAACGTATCAATTACGAAAAACAGTCATGTAATTAAGATTACATATGCATTGGAAATTACGGGTTTATTAAAACTTTTTACAATTTAAAAAGTATACAACATATCATGTGTACGTTCGTCGTTTAACATAATAACGATACATAATGTGGAAGCTTATTTCGTGATCGTGTTCGGTTCTTGCTCGTCGCTTGATCTTCATCCGTGCACTCTTGGCATTCACCTATGATCAAAACCAACTTAAAAGTTAGTTTTGATAGTCAAATATTAAGTTCAAACAAGTACAGGGGTTAAAAATGACAAAATTTAAAAATTTTCGGAGTTAGGGGGCTAGACGTGACGCTAAGGGCCTAGGTGTCACGCCTAGCCCTGTTTTTCACAGCCTGTTGCCTTAGCTGATGTTGTACATACCCAGCACGATCTGATTTCACGGAAACGGCCATAACTTCTTCGTTATTGATCCGTTTTACCCGATTCTTTTTCCTACGCGTCCGTAATTTAATCCTCCATCTTATGGAGTTAAAATCCTACATCCAACATAGGAAATTTTGAGACTTCTAAGCCTTCGACTCGTTACCTTTTTACCGAATTTTAACCCGTTTATGCATTTTATCAAACAAACGTATTTATTTGATTCCTATATCTCATACACTTCTTCAAATTAATGTTACCTACTATATTAGGTTCTAATCATAGGTTTATTACACCATTTAAACCCGTTTTCGCTCGTATGCTTATTTTGACCCGTTAAGGGTATTTAAGCACTTTAAAGCTTGAAATCGCTTTCATTCATTTCTAGCATCTTATTCCTACATTTCTTATCAAGTTATCTTCCACCACATCTATATGTGTGTTGGATTTAATATGGATATCTATATGTTCCGAGTTTCTACCCCTCGGATTATCATTTTACGGCAAAGACTCATATAAAGTCTTTCGACCCAAGGATTTACATCCTTCACTACCTATACTCATTCTAAGCATATATTTAATCATAAAACTTAATTCCGAACCACCTTTATGGGTCGTTCGTTCAAATTAGCTTACAAGGGCAATTTGGTCAATTTTCATCCTTCTTTTACTACAAGGACCTTTAAATACTTGTTTGACTAAAAATCCAACCTTTTAACTATAATTCTTGTTTGTAAACTCATGTGCTTCTAAAACACCATAAACATAATTCAACTTATTCGGTTTACCTAAAGATAACCGAATATCTATACCTTAACCTTGTCTAACTCTTATAGAACTCCAAATTCTACGTGATGAGTTGTGTTATTATACATACCTGGCTCGGATCAATATATTGACCCGTTTCAATACCTTGCCTTAGTGGCTGTTAAGTGATAGCGCTGTAAACATCCATATGATATTCATTCCTATAATCATATAACTCAACGAACCATTAGTTGATATTGTCAAATGGTGATAATTTCACCTTTTGACCCGTTTATCTACTTAGTGATCTTCGTCACTTTAACTAAATACCAATTTCATCTATTATGATAATTTAAAGTCTACTAGCGAAAATACGTAATCGAGCGTATCGTAACGAAACCGTAGTTACGTACCTTTAAAGCACACGTTTCAAGCGAGTATCACCTCCGGCTTGTCCGCTTGACGTTCCGGACTCTTTGCCTAAAGAGTTCAATTCACGATAAGTTTAGAACTCTTTCACAAGCTTTAACGCATAATTCTCTAAAATGATCAAATCTGCGTTTTTACTCAACTTTTAACATTTTAACCCTCATTTAGGCGTTTCATCAAACACCTAGCGGGTCAGATTTCTACATGATCAAAACCAAGCTCATGACTTGAGTTTATCACCCTAATTAACTTCAATTAGACTATATACACATATTTTAACATCATCATATCAGAAATCCCTTTCTATGACCCGTATTACACTAGAATAATCATTCTAAACCCTAGTGTTTACTAGTTTCCCACAAACCCATGAATCACCTTCCATGTGTTCATGAGATTTTCAGGAATTTGCCAAGATTTCGCATGTTATTGTCTAGGTTTTACTCCTAGACACTATATCAACCCTATTCTACCCAAATAGCAAACATGCAACATCAATTTTCAGATTTCCCAATTTCATGAGAATTTCAAGTTGAGAGTTTTTATCAAATTTTACATACCTTGTAATCCTCTTGTGATGAGGATCAATAATCTATGCTCGATTTTTGTTTTTGATCAGATTTAGACCCTCAATTTGTGATGAACTAGGGCTTGGATGGAGCTTGGGGTCGCCCCTGACTCCTGGTCGATCTCCACAACACAGACAAAATATGTTTGTGTTTTAATTTAGCTATTTTATTAAAAATAGTTCTCATTTAGACACTTTTAGTCCCTCACTTTTGATACTTTATTTGTTTTAACTCCTAAATACTTATAAGTGACCAACTAACTTGGTTAGTGCCACTCTTAGTCAGTTTATTTCAGTATTTTATTCGCAACCATATTGCAAATTTAAGAATTCGCATTGTCGGGATGTTACAATTTATCCCTAGTTACTTAGTGGGTCCCGGGAGTTATAACCCGTTTTATTTTAAGTCCCGTTAACTCGGGCTCTTATAAACTCAATTCCTTAAAACTTTGATTCGCTTGTATTTATTATTACGATTTCTTATTTAAATCCAAATATTCACCTGGTTATTTTTACTACTAACGGTACTTTACCCGTCTTTTAGTATTAATGGAGTTTGATTACCAAACCCATTTTCGGGGTGTTACATGGAAGCGGGAAATAATAAAGAACCCGGGTAACGGGTTGTAAAGAAGCATAGGTAAGAACCGGGTAATGGTAAGTGTAGGACAAACCGACGTGTAAATGAGGTTAGAAGTCATAAAGTCGGAAAGATAATTCGAAAGAAAAAAAAATGTAGCCTTAGACTACGGTCAAGGTAAAAAGAAATCCAAAAAGCAAAATTGAATAATTCTAAAAATAAAAAGGGGTGCCTTGACGCCATATATATATATATATATATATACACACAATTGAATAAGGATTAGAATAAAAGATGATCTACGAGATCATCATAACCTACAGGATTATAATTAATGTTAAGTCTACGGAACCAAAAGACCCTCAGATTACGAATAAAAAGAAACGAATTGATGGGGTTTTACCTTAGAGGGTGGAAATCTAAGGAAAAAGCCTGCGAGGCTATGCGAAGGAACCTACGGGTCAATATAGTAAAGCGAGGAAAACGGTTGCAACTTCTCGCGTAAAATAATAACGTAAAGTAACGTAAGTATAAAAGCGATGGGTTTCGCTAAGTTAATCGAACGGGTTAAAGCAAAGAGATCACGAGGAGTCTGGTTAACGAAAATGAAGAATTTCACTAAACATTTAAACGGATAAATTGACAAAAGAATCCACAATTTTTTTTTAAATTGTGTTACGTCACAAAAAGGGCGAAGTCATTATCGAAATGACAGCGAAAAAGGAATAGATCATCGGAAGTAACATTCCTAGAAATGAGGGAAGACGTAAGACAAAGAGGAAACGTAAACTAAAAAAATTTAGTTTTAGTCAAAAGCAACGTTTTAACAAAACATAAGTGGTATGAGGTGAATTAGAAAATCTTAAACACACATGAGGCCAGAGATGGCAAAATAGTATACCCGGGTGACGAGATATTAAGTGACGACGACTAATTAGTCTGGTCGATAAAACTATTCGAAGTCAAGATAGTGTCATGACAAATACCAAGCGCTTGTTAATATAAGACAAGCGCGGGATAAAACAGGTTAACAAGACTAACGCGAATGAGTGGTCAAGTGACAACTCGGTCGATAAAGATAAAGGATATAAGCTAAAAATAATGGCCCGCGAGGCCTTACACATGAAAGACGTACGCGTCAATATAAATTAAAACGTTAGATCGAAAGGAACGAATGAATATCTTGAAAACGAAACTAAGTTTGTTTAGTCTAAATTAAAAGAAATACGTAAATAAGGTTTCGGGGACGAAACCTCTTTAAGGGAGGTAGACTTGTAACACTCCGAAAACGGGTTTGGTAACTAACCCCGTTAATACTAAAGAGCGGGTAGAATACCGTTAGCAGAAAAGATTAACCTTGAAATTATTAGGATTCAAATAAATAAGCCAAATAATAAATAAAAAGAGAGCAAACGATTTGAGAAGACAAAAGTTCATAAGGAGCCCGAGCTAACGGGACTTTAAAAAAAAACGGGTTTTTAACTTCCCGAACCTACTAAGTTGGCTAGGAATAATTAACCTAGTTAAGTAATATGAATTTAGGTGATAAACTGTGATGTAACACCCTGAAAATATAAATGCTTTTATTACTAATATGATGTCGGTAAATAAGCAAAATAAACTAACTAGGAATAATTCTAACCTAGTTAGATAGTGACTTATGAGTGGGTTAAACACTTAAAATAAAATAAAAACGAAATTGGAGGGACTAAAGTTGTCAAGTGTGAAACTTGACATATTAATATCAAAAATACACCAGACACACACTTGTCTGGTTCGTACAAAACGCAGGGGAGCGACCAGGTTTCTCCCACAAACCCTAACTGGCACAAAATTCACAAATTGAAGGCTCAAATCCATCCCAAAATGAAATCTGAACTTAGATTGGTGATCCCCATTGCAAGGAGATCATAAGGTATGTGAAATTTGATAGAAAATCACTACTTGAAATTCTGATAAACTTAGAGAATTCAGAATTGTTGATGCATGTTTGTTATGTATATGATATAGGAACAATATAGTGTCTAGGAACAAACCCTAGACAAGTATATGATGAAATTAGGTCTAATTCTTGAGAATTCATGATCACCATAAAGTAAATTCAGATTTGTTGATGCTAAGTTCGTGCATGTGATGATTTTAGGGTTCTGATTTGCTAAAGATAGTGTTATAATGTCATAAACATGTTTTAATTGAAAGCTGAATTCAAACAGCTACTGATCAGAATTTACAGCCGACTTGTATTGGCTGTAACATAGACAAAACTTGACAAAAACATGTGTTTCTTGAGTCTAAAATATAATTACAGGAAATATCTTTAAAACCCCACTGGAATGGCATTTTTTCGACGAAAATTGAATGTTTTATGAATTTTTCGGTATCGAAGGTTCAGGCTGCGTTTTCTGGCAGAATTTGCAGCCCATTACGAATGTCATAACTCAATTTAAGAATTGAATTATGATCTCAAATTTTTACTCTAGGTAGCTTCAGGTAATTCCAAAAAGCTCCAATTGGAATTTCGTCAATCGGATAAACGAGGAATTTTTAATGAATTTTGCCGTAAGCTGCAGTTAGAAGTGACGAATCTGATTGCAGCTTAGTAAATGAATTTTTATGAATTTTTGGTAAAGAGTTAGATCTTGAAATTTTAACACAAGACCTAACCCTCCGAGAGGTATGTCACATAAAAAAAATCATAATTTTTGAAGACTTGTAAATAGGTTAAACAGATCACCAAAAAACATCATATTTTCTGTGATACGAAACTTGATTGTTGATGTTATAAATTATGCCCACAATGTTAATATATTGAAATTATGAATCAAGCGCGTAATTTCCTAGTTCGACTAATTACGTGTGATGTGGGGTAATACAAATTTTAATTATGAAGTCGATTTAGCTTATATGCACATATCATATAATTAAGGGTAGTTAACTTTTGAAAAGTTAAACTAACCATGGACGGAGTCGAATAGTAGTTCTGACATAGAAAATACATAAGGCGGAATAGTCATGGTTATAATGACTAATCTAACCACCTTGTGAATTATGATGATAGTTTGACTCTTGACAAGCTAGATGGAGGCTTGGGAATGAAGCGGGTCAAACGGAGCAAGTACGAAAAGGAAAGCGTAATTTGGATGCGAGGTAAGTAAAAGCTTACACCCTTTTTTTTAGTATACATCAGTTGTGTGTATTGAAAATGAATAAGGAAAAGTTAGTAATAGAATTACAATGTTCCGACGCAAATAATATGAGTCGGAACAAGTGCAATGGTGAGAAATCATAAACAATGGCAAAAAAGGGTAAATTGGTAAATTAGTTATGTGACGATGAACTAATAAGAAATTTTGAAACATTACGTTATGGTGTAAACCGGAATGGGTAAAAGGGCGAGATGGTAACTAGATATCATCTCATAATGGAAAATGGTCGTTCGGACTAAACGGGTCAAATGACATTAGCAAGATCATTTGACAATATTAATTGATGATCGCTTGTTGAGTTTTGTGATTACAGGAAATATCATACGGTTCGCGTTGGTATTAATTAGAAATTAATAGTGAAAGATATTTAAACGGGTCAATCCTATGACTCGATCCAGGTACGCATATTTAGAATTATTGTTAAAAGCGATACTTTTGGTCAAAAGTGTTAAAAAGGAATTTCAAGCCAAGAGCTTGAAATCTGAATTTTTGAAGTAGTTTAGTATCAGGTTTTAACTCCATAAGATGGAGAATTAAATTTCGAACGCGTAGGAAAAAGAATCGCGTAAATCGGTTAAGTAGATAAAAAGTTATGGCAAATTGAAGTTTGCACTTTGGATAAAACTAGAGCTGGGCAGAAAATGCAGGTCCAGATACGGACCTGCTGAAAAATGGTTTCCCCCGCGGCTCGCAACGGGTAACGTTGTCTGGGTCGCGACACGCGACATGTTGTGTTGAGTCTCTCGCGATACGCGGGAGACATAAAAGTCGGAAAAATTATTTTGATTGATAGTTTGATGCGTAGAACTTATTTAAACTTATATTTAAGTTATCAAAACTAACTTCTATGTTGGTTTTGATCATAGGTGGATATCTGGAGTACCCGGATGAAGATCAAGCGGCGAGAAAGAACCGAACACATGAAAAAGAAGCTTCCGCACGGTGTGCCGTCGTAACTTTCGAACGACGAACTAAGTTACATTATGTTGTATTTTTAATTTGTAAAAGTTTTAATTAAATCGAAATTTTAAGACATATTTGTAGTCATAATTACAAGTTTATTTTCGTAATGTATACGAAAACCTTTAAAATAATAGCAAGGGTGTTACATATAATTTTTTTATCATTTAATATATAAATTACATTTGTTCAACTCGTGTAATAAACGAGATTTTTAAAGAATAACTGTTTTAATTTAGTATATAAAATTATATTTATTCAACCCGTGTAATACACGGGGTTCTAACCTAGTTTAGTTATAAACGAATATATGTACTAAATGTAATTTTAATAATTTATTATAAATAAAATAAGATAACGGTTAATGTGGTGACGATTATCTAATTTGCATTAAATAATATATATATTAGGATAAATATATTAAATAGGGCAAATTAGAAAGTATTGCATAAAGTCTTTGTACCCTATGCTTCAAGACTTCTAACAAGCGTCTTAAATTTTTTGAAATTACATCTCTACCCTAATAAGATGTTTTATATAGTAATATAGATTTTTTTTAACCCAATGGTTACATAATTTCTACTTCTAAATTACACCAAATTTATAGCATGCCAGGAATTAAACCCTGATCTCCCTCCCAAAAGGCAAAGGTTAAATAATATAGATTAAATATTATTTATTTTTTTCGTTCAAAAACAAAAATATAGATTTAAGTTTTATCCAATTGAGAAAATAAATGTATTCGTTTATTTATTACCAATACAGTATGCCCAAAATTGAAATCAATAATATTTCGTTACGTTTCTTATAATAAATATGTACTTACAAAAGGTATCTTTTTTATTCTCAACATATCTCATGACACTATATATAAACACAAAGTTTGTTAGTTCTTTGTAAAATCGTTGTAATCAACGTAGTTGGAAGTTAAAAATGAAGCTTATTTACGTATACAGATTCCTTTTACTACTCGTCTTAGCATCAACGTTAACGAAATCAATAACCGGTTGGTTTTTCACATACATTTCATTATAATCATCGTAATTTATATTTTTATTATCTGTTGAGTCTTCTAATGTGATGCGAGTACAACTAATCGTTTTGTATGTTTTAGGCGATACGGATATGGAAATGACGAAGAAATCACAATTTTGTTCGGCGGATGTTCCATGGAGTGATGTTCCTTGTGACGATTTGAAATGCAACAGATTTTGTTTCTTCGCAAGGGGGACTAGCGCTTTTGGAAAATGCACTAGTCCAACGATTTGTCATTGTCGAGGGCCTTGTTAACGAATTTTGCAAGGTTTTATTTATTATTATAATTACGTTAAATACAATGGAAGTAATTTATATTGAGATCAAGATATATTGAAATTTCGTCTATTAGAGCTTCACTATTCATTTCAATTGTTTGTTTCAAAGTGATTACTTGTGTGTGTCATAATTAATGTTGTTATTATGTAAAAAGAATAATGAATACGGTTAAGAAAGTATAGAAATTAATTGATAACTATGTCCATGGCTAAAATATGTGAAAGTTAGGCTAAGTCGGATCGGATTGGTGGGTTAGTGAGTTTGGATTAAGATTGATGAACCCAAACATGCTTAGGTAAAATGACTAATTTGCCCTTACATGGGGTCCACGTAGTCAGATTTAACCAGTAAAACTAACTGAGTTAGGGCAAAAGTACATAACGTGCAAGGGTTTGCAAACATGAAGTACGTTTTTTGTACTTTTTAAAGATAAAGGACATAGTTTACAATCTAGTGTCAACATAAAGGACGATTTTTGTAATTTACTCATAAATAAATAACCTTACCAGTCAATTCAATCTTACTTGAGTAACACCGTTTGAACATTTTCAGTTAGCGAAACTCTAACCGAGTGACTCCCTTGTCCTAGTTCCAACCCGTGTAACCGATTTTGTCGACAACTGTTGACGACCAACCAATGCTCGGCTCCACCCTTTAATCTATAAATGCACCCATTCAATTTATTCTCACCTTACACTCTTACACATTTCTCCCACTCTGGTTCTCTACGTCTTGAGTGGTTTTCCAATAACTACATAACACCACTAAAACCCTCGATACCTTGAATGAGTCACAAACTCACAATAGCATGTATTCATTTCAAATGATAGCATATCCAAGTTTTGAGCCACTAAGAGGTCTTATGTACTGCCAAACGTTAACTTTGGACGACTATATATCATATATATCTACGAGTTTCATGTTTTTCAATAAGGTATTTGCTAAAAAAACTATCACGATACGGATATTTGATCATTTTAATGTTTTAGTGTGAATTCTTGTCTAATTAATGTATAATCTTATGTTCGGGTTATGTATATCCATAATTGAAATTTGAAATGTTTATCCTTCAACATTCTTAAGGTATTTAGTGTTCTTTACTAGGGCCAGCCAGTGAACTAAAAAATCATGGCCCCTTAAAAAAATTTATATAAACCCGTTTCCTTTACTCGGACTTAGGACCGTCGATAATAACAAGAAATAGCAATGATAATTAGTTTAAGAGTTTAATGTCATTTTAGTTCCTGTGGTTTGGGCCATTTTGCCAGTTTAGTCCAAAGGTTTCATTTTTCGCATATGGATCCAAAAATGTTTCACCGTTGCCATTTTAGTCCACTAGGTTAACATAATCTATAATTTCTATTAACGAGAAGGGCAATTCGGTCATTTTATATGGCCGAATTGCCTTTTTAGTTAACAGAATTACATATAAAATGACTGAATTGCCCTTTTTGTTAACAGAAAAACGGATGAAGTTAAACTCAGTGGACTAAAATGACAACTTTATAAATCAGAATTTACCACCACAACTTTATAAATCATTATCACATTATATACTAATCTTAAAACAAAACAATGAAATTCTTTATTAGAAATAATGACAACTACATTCACTTTACAAACATGTCGAGAACACCTATCATCAGACATTAAGAGGATCTCTCTAATATAAAAGTACAATATATTTTGGTGAAGAAAATATTCTCTTATAAGTTATAACATGTAACATAAACATATAGATAATAAAAGACTTATTACTAATGTTGTTCCCTTACCTCTGACTTTGAAGCTTGTTTAGAGATGATAATGTTCTTGTTTGATTCATTTTCATTTGGTTTTCGGCTTGTACACGGTTAACATCAAGATGAGTTCTTGCAGCCCAAATCCAATAGAAGGATGTAAGTTTTTTTTTAAACAATTGGGGGCCTCTATTTTTGAGGGCTCTAAGCCCTTGCTTAACCTTCTAAGCCCATTGAGCCAGTAAATAAACAACAACAACAACAACAATACCCAGTAAATACCACAAATAGCAAAGCTACTCATAGGGTCTGGGGAAGGTGGAATGTAGACAGACATTGCCTCTATACCTAGGGATGGAGAGGCTGCTTCCAGAAGAGACCCTCGGCTCCAAATTTAACATGGGTATAATGTTTATATTAATATATCTGTATTATGTTACCTAAGACAGGGAGTACTGAAAAACCATTGTGACACCTTAGACCAATAACATTTCATTACTTTCCATTGATATAATAGGTATTGAGCCTTAAACAACGTCGCACATCAGATATCAGCATGTGGGTTAAAGAAAACTCTACAGTTAGTTGTGCTTTATGAGAACAATTCATTATTCATAAACTCTTGAAAAGATCTCACTCTCACGAACAAAGCAAATTGATGTAGTAATTTATTTAAATACAACATGACAAAAATTAAACTCAATATACAACATAAACATAACCATTCTTATAATAAATATATGATTTCAAATCGTATCCTTTTGATTCTTAACAAATCTCAATACACTACTATATAAACACAAGTTGGTTATTATTCTTCTATGTGAATTTGTTGATTACAGCTTGGTTTGAAGTTAGAAATGAAGTTTATTTACATATACAGATTCCTTGTACTACTGGTCTTAGCATCAACAATAACGAAATCAATAATTGGTCAGTTTTTCACATACGTTTTTATTATATTCACGGAAATTTATATTTTAATGATTTGTTTCGTCTATTATTATGATGCGAGTATAATTATTTGTTTTGTATGTTTGAGGCGAAACGAATATGGGAATGACGAAGAGATCAAAATGTTCGGCGTATGTTCCATGGAGGGATGCTCCTTGTGATGATTTGAAATGCAGTAGATATTGTATCTTTTTTAGGGGAAGCACCGCTGTAGGTAAATGCGTTAGGCCAAAGATTTGTTATTGTCGATGGGCGCCTTGATGAATTTCGGAAGCTTTTATTTATCTGTATAATTGTTTGAAATAAAATGGAAGGAATCTTTGTTGAGATAATAATGTGTTAAATTTCTAATAGTCTATTAAATCTCTCGTATGCACTCCACATGAGTTTTTTTTTTCAAAGTGATTAATTGTTTGTATCACTAATGTTGTTACTATTAAAAAGGTTAATGAGCATAAACATTGATCGATCAAGTATGTTGATGACTACAATACGTGAAACTTAGATCAAGTCGGATCAGATTGGCAGGCAAGTGAATTTGGGTTGAAAATGATGAATTCAAATACATCGCGAGTAAATGCTGTATCAATATCTTATTTATCCTATCCTTCAGTTTAAACATATGTTTACCGTTGCAAATCTCTCATTAAACAAAATCGAAGCTAATAAATTATTAATTATATATCTTATACTAGGTTAGAAAAACAAGTGTGTTACACAATTTGAATAAATATTAAATAAAGAAGCGATTATTTGATTTTAGAGGAATATTTAGAGAACTTCAAAAGAACCGAATCTTGGGTTGTGAATCAGACTAGATTAATAAAAAAATGCAAGAAAATACAATGTTTTAGATGCACCAGAAAAGATATAATATCTACAGCATTTCAAATCATCACATTTACTTATTTATTAACTACAAAGATTTTAATAGAAATATTTGCATCAGGCGACCCATATTTGACGTTATGGTTCTGATTTAGGTTAAACATGGGCTCAATTTGGTTTTCGTCATTCATATTCGGGTTTAGGGTTTCTAGATGGTAGGGTTTAGGGCTTGATCTGATCTAGGGTGCTAGTTGTGTGAGGGTGGGGATGGCAGTGGTGGTGTACACCGCCTATGCTAGTTGTGTGAGGGTTGTTTTGAGAAAGAGAGAGGAGTCTGAGTTTGTGAAAGAGGAGTTTCATAAAGGAGAAGAAACAAAGTCTGAAAAGACAGAAATGCCCTCACATGAGGTGCACATGACCAGACTTAACTTAAATTTTTAACCTGGTTAGTACTAAAGGACGAAATATGTGACGAGTTTTCCAAATAAAGGACTTTGACAGTAATTATTGAAGTTAAAGGTCATCTATTGCAATCCGGTATAAACATAAAGGACGAAAAGTGTAATTTACCCTATTATGATTAATAATCCTCCTAAATTAACATTTAGCAGGCCCACTATGAGATTTTAGTCATGCACCAGTGATCGATGATACCCTACAATAATATTATATTATTATTGGATGACACAAACTAGTGAACTACCATATCTAAGCAAGACCGATTAGAATGAAACAAATCAACAACCCCATTGATGCATTCTTCATATACATAGTATTCTTCAGCACAAATCAACAATCTCATTGATGCATTCTTCGTATGCATTGTATTCTTTAACTTTTATTGCACATGTTGCACACTTATTCACCAACATATGGTGGCTCAACATTCATTTCATGAGAACCTTATATTCCTTGGTCGGTTTTATCATTGGTTCTTTTTAATCATAGTTGGAAATAGATATCTAGTGTTGTTACATGATGTTGTTTTAGATGAGTTATCTAAGTTTGTATTGCGATTCTAGTTGATACATATACATTCACTACGGATTCACTTGATAAGTAGGGTAGACACAGGCCTATCGTCCACAGACCAGCCTACATTAGATGTTTATACATATATGTATATGTCTTTTTCCTTATTTAAGTCCAAGTGTCAAAAGCATTTATTTTTTAATGGCGCAAGTGCCCATGTCTTTTAATATCATGTTGTAACAACCCGACTTTCCGAGGAAAGTCAAAGTACAAGTCAAAGTCAAAGTCAACGTTCAGAACTGTCATATATGACTTAACTATTGCTTGTACTCTCGAACCTCGATAATCGATACTTTGGTTAACGCTATTTTAGTTTACGATTTATTTAATATGTGAAGTAACAATGCGATAAACGCAACTAAACGTTAATCTACTACATGTTAATCACATCGCTATCACATCGCAACTCGAATCACAGTTATTGGTATTGATTCTATATGTGTGTGTTATTATGTGCTTACTTGTGTGTGCCTTATATGTATTTTGGGGTGGTATTTGCAAACGCAATCGTAACTCTATCGCAACGCAATCCCATCGCAAACGCTACACGCAAGTTTACTTACTTGTATGTTGTTATGTGTTAGTTATGTTATTTGTGTAACTATTGTTTAATACTATCGCATCGCTTACTCGCAACTCGCTTAAACGCAACGCAACACTCAACGCACAAAACGAAAATTGGAAAACCAACTCGCACGCACCATTCGATCGAATGGTCATCCGACTGGATGACCATTCGATCGAATGGTCATCTGACCATCCGATCGAACAGTCGTCCGACCCCCTTAAACTTACACTGCCTTTCACCTCTCACACTATAAATACCCCTCCTGTCACATCAACTGTTCATTGATATGACAGCTCCGTCCGACCAGCGTACTCACAGCCTCTTTTCTCTCGATTCCTCGCGATTCTTGTAAGTTTTCTTCCTAAATCTTGTACTTCCATCTTCATTACACACTTTCTCACCATCTTCACAAACAAATCACTACTTTTCACCATGAAATCATCTGATTTCGGCCTGTTCTAGGGTGACGTCATCATGGGTTCTCATGAACACCAAAGTGTGACCTCATCTCATCAAGAATGGTTCGAATCTAAAGGATTTCCATATGATTTTTACACCGATTTCAACTAAATCTGAACATTTTCAAACTGTTTCAAACTTTTCTTCAACATTCTTAACTTTTCAACTCAAAACCGTTAGAATCTGGACTCGTTAAGGCTCTCTACTCATTCTCTAGTGGAGAATCGGTCTGAGAATGGATTTTTACCGGAGAGACGACCGATTCACGGGTTGAACATGAAACACCATCAAGAATAGTCAAGTCTGATCAGACGGGGTGATTCCCATCCGATCGGATGAACTGAACTTGGTGTGGTTCCTATTGTTTAACACGTCATCATGCCATCTCCGTCAAACCGTAGAACTTTTAACTTAACCGATTTTACAAGTTTTCAAACAAACTGGTTACTCAATCGGATAGTCGTCCGATCGGACGACCATCCGATCGAACGACTATTCGACCAGGTGACTTGCCTTGTAAATCTCAACACTTAACGATTTCCAAAACTTCAAAGAATATCAGTTTCAAACGAATAGCCATTCGACCGAACAGTCATCCGTCCAGATGACCATCCGTCCGGATGACCATCCAACCGGATGAGTCAATATTTAGAAATACTTCACAATTTTCAAAATACTAAAACGAAAACTTCAAAGTTCAAACATTTCAAAAACACATTCATTCCATCGAATGACTATCTGACCGAATGGTCATCCGTCCGGATGACCATCCGTACGAACGGTCATCCGACCGGACCACCATCCGTCCCTCATCTCACTCAACGCACTGTTTAACACACTGTTCAACGCTTACACTATCGTTCTCTGATCAGGCTAATCTCTCAGCGCTCCCTTCAATCCAAGATTGTGTTTATTTACTAGACACACTCTGTGAGTATACTCGATCCCTTTTTGCTTTACGCACTTTTGGGTGTTACATACGTTACTTATATCAAATCACATTGATCACACAACGCAAACACTTTTTATACGCTAACCGCTCTCGCATGTTATACGTGTTATTCGATGAATGCTTGTATGTTAAGTTTACACAGTGATTGTTGCATGACACCTTAGCAACGATAGTACTATAGTTTTGACTCAGCACCTGTCGTGGACAGGGGTTGTTAAGGGTTTTTCTCACATGGTCACAGTGGTGATAATGTGTTGCGCATTCTACAACTTACAGTCACGTCTGTGCATATTTCATTTTCGATAGCTTACTTGCTTCACATTTCTACGTGTTACATGCTAGTTATGCGTAAATCGCTTTCGCTACTATATGTGTAACACCCCGTGTTTTCGGAAGTCAAAGTCAAGGTCAAAGTCAACGACGTATTTCCGCTAGTTATAGTTAATGCCTTTAATGTGTTTAATTTAGTTGTATTATGTGGATTAAGTGTTAAGAATTACAGCAGTCGACGTATTTCAATCGCCATCTAATCGACTTACGACTGTGAACTATAGGAAGTAACAATGCGATAAAGTTAACTAATCAATAATCAAACTATGCTAATCAAATCGACATCGAACCGAATCGCAACTCGAACTATGTATTTTAATTATTGTTATACGTGTGTGTGTGCCTTATGTGTTACTTGTGCATGTTTTAATTTTGTTGTGTTGTGGTACTCAATCGAATCGCAATCGAACTCAAATCACAATCGAACCCAGTCGAAATCGAACTATGTGCTAGATATAGTAGTTGGGACTAAAAGTAATTTGAATAGGAAACTCTATCGTATCACATCGATCGCAATCGAAATCGAATCAGCAAAAATCGTCGCGACAAACACACAAACCAAGTGCCATCCGGCCGGATAGCCATCCGACCAGATAGCCACTTGGTAAAGGGTGTCAGGTGCCATCCGACCGAGATGCCATCCGACCGGACAGTCATCCGGGCGATGTGCTATCCGACCGGACAGCCCTTTCCTCTTTTGGAATCCTATAAATACCCGTGTCACTTTCATTCTTTCCACTTTTGGAAACCTTTGTCCGACCAGCACGCTCAGCCTACCTTTTCTTCGATTTCTCTCAATCCCACTAAGATCTCATCCTAAATCTTGTACTTTCTTGATCTACACGCACTCCTACACCTTTCTATCTTTTGAATCTTAACTTTTAACCGTGAAATCACTCGATTTGAGGTGTTCTAGGATGATGTCATCATGAGTTCTTGAAGAACTTCTTGTTTTGGCCTCAACCCACCAAGAACAACTTAGATCTGATAGATTTCCACACAAATACACAAAGATCTCGCGTAGATCTAGGTTTAAACATAGTGAAAAGGGATTGAAAGATGATTTCTAACTTTCTTTCAACTCTTTTACACTCAAACCGATAGAAACGGATCTAGATCTAGACCTCCGCTCATTCTTAGTGTTGTACTAGTCCCAGATCTGTATTCTACTCACGAGACTACCGATTCCGTGTTAAACAAGAACAACCGTCTTGAACCGGTTAACTGGCCGAACTAGGGTGATTCCTGGTCGGTTTGGTCACTTGGGTTAAGATGAGGTTCTGTTGATTAACGCGCTATCAAAGTGTCTCGATAAAACCACAAGCAATCAAAACGACCAAGTGTAAGACGAACGGAACAACCGGAACGGAATGCTGTCCGAACGGATTGCTGTCCGAACGGATAGGTCACCCGAACGGATTGATGTCCGAACGGATAACACCTTGGGTCCCACACTTAGTCAACTTATTCTAGAAGTTTGAGTATCGAACGAATTGCCATCCGATCGAACTACCATCCGATCGGATTACTTTTCGGATAATGAGATACTAGGACTTTAAAGACTTAAACAATTTTCAACATGTTCATTAACAGGGTTGCCACCCGGTCGAATGGACATCCGACCGAGTGACTCTCCTGCTATGAATTATTTTCACTAAGTAACCTCATCACTAAGGTCGTCGTCCGACCGGACTACCATTCGACCGAATGACAATCCGAATGGATTGCTGTCCGAACGATTGACCGTCCGATTGACCGACTTGAAGGATAGAGATACTTCAATGTTTCCAAAATGCTACAACGAAAACTTCCAAAGTCAAGCCATCGTACACAAACACTTTTATCTCATAGGAAGAAACAATCCACTCGAATTGTCATCCGACTGGACTACCGTCCGACCGGATGACCATCCGAACGAATTGTCATCCGCACGGATTGCCGTCCGATCGGATTACCATCCGACCGAACAGCTATCCGACCCACTCACACTTTGTATCGTTTTACGTGTCACTTATCGCTATGCTATCAATCCATTCAGGCTACTTTACTCGCTAAGCGCTCCCTTCAATCCATCAACCGCTGTGAGTATACTCGATCCCTTTTTGCTTTATGCACTTTTGGGTGTTACATGCGTTACAACTATTCAAATCACATCAACACACTACTCAATACTATTTGAACGCTAACCGTAATGCAAGTTATACGTGGCTTATGAATGCTTGTTTGTTATGTTTACACATGGAATGCTGTCTACCTGCCTTAGCAACGATAGTACTATAGTTTGGACTCAGCACCCGTTCACTCAGGGGTTGTTAAGGACAATTACTTGCATGGATTACAGTGGTAAACATGTATTGCGAACTGCCCCGGGCAGTCAACTCGTAGTCACTGGTATCGATGGATCTATGTCGATAACTAACGTGCTTCATTTCACTATGTGTACGTGCTGGTTATGCGTAAACGAATTCGAACTCTATATGCTATTATCAAACTTGTATGCTCACCTTTACATTATATGTATTGACTTTATTTTAACGTATGCGACAGATGCTTAGGTTGTTTCTATGCTTAGCTTGCTGGTGATGAAATTGAGGCTAGGGAAGGAGTCTAGAAACCAATAAACAATTTTACTATTTTAAATCTGAGTTGTCGGAACAGAATGATTTGCCTAGATTTTATCTGTAATAATTTGTTTACTGTTGGAGACATGGTATGGGACATGTTATTTAATTGGATGGTAATGATAATTGTTATGGAAACTTCTGGACAATCTGTTTTGCTCAGTGCCATGCCCCGATGTTTCCGCCATCGGTTGGGGTGTGACAGATTGGTATCAGAGCCATAAATATAGGGAATTAGGTAAGACACGACCTAGTCCGGGTCGATGTCTTTGATACCTAGTCTATAGTTAGGAACCAACAGACCGACTTGTGCGTATCCGTTAGGGAGTATGCATGAGCTCACTGCTATCACTCGATATTCTCGCTTATTCTACACTATCACTGCACTCGAATTTTCAATTATGAATGAGTAATAAAGTCGAGAATAGGTGTGAAAACCGCAAACTCTCGACTAAAGTTGCCTAATCAACCAGCATTTTATCTACAAACGAGGCGAATTATGCCAAATCAGGAGTGAAATCCATATTTTGATGAATAATCTCCTCTATTTTATTAAAACATGGACGAAGTTGTTAAGCTAGGGGTGAAACCCTAACCTCGACTACTTGTTCCGCTCCTTTTACAAAACTCTCACCAAAGATTCGACGGACTCCAACGACCTGAAGTCACAATATGACTAACGGGATGTGTACCAACGCCCAAGAATCGAGGCAAGGGCATATCCCTGGAAGTCAAACGTGTACAACGGATCCTTGTGAATAGTTGAATTACTTTGGTTAGTCGAAGTCTACTAGCCGCAGACAATCTACATCTCGAATTTTATGTGTTTTGATTTTGAGCCCGCAACTGCTGACTCTGATATTTCGTCGATTTTATGTGCTTATATATGCGTTTACCTGTTTATGTGTTTAAATTTTGGAGATTTACTCGATTTTTGCTTACACTTCGATCGACACGTACGACTCGCACTGCAATTCTATTTCGAAACGTTAACAAATCGCTAAATTATGGACGACCTTATACTACGATATACGCTTATACTACACGACTCGATATACTAAACGCGGACACTATATTCGAACACTCGCGAACTGTGAATGATAGGTTTCTGTATTCTGACTGCCTCTGATAATTAAATGCTTACATTCTGTGCTCTACGTGCTTATGTGCTTCTGTGCTTATGTGAATCTGTGATTATGTGCTTATGTGTTTATGTGTTCTTCATGAATATGTGTGTTCCTGAGCTTTAGTAAGTAGTAGACGTGTGAGGTGAGATTCGAATACAATGTGTTGAGTCCTGTGACGATGTCTGTTGCAGACAATGTCATCTGGATCCCGTCATTCCTTACTTTCTCGTCAAGAAAAGAGAGACCGACGCCTTGCTGCCATCATCGCTAAAAGTGTGGCAAAGGCTGTGAGTGATGTTTATGAGAACGCCAGCAAATCGTCTGAGGAGTTGAGAATCGAAGCTCCTAAAGCTACCGCCAAAGCCTTCAATTTCAAGCAATTCAAGTCGTGTGGGCCAAAAGAATTTACTGGCGAAGGAGGTCCTACTGCACTATTCCAATGGTTTGATTCCATTGAGGTCACTCTACGACAGAGTGGTTGCCCCGATGACCTCCGAACTCTGAATGCTACCGGCGTTTTCCAGTCTCGTGCTCTGGACTGGTGGACGGCCGAGAGAAACAAGAGAGGGAACGATGCAGCCTACGGTCTGTCGTGGGACGAGCTCAAGGAAGTCATGCTGGAAGAATTCTGCCCTCCTCACGAACGCCAAAAGCTAGAAGATGAATTTTGGCACATACAGTAGAAGGAAGGTGACAACGCTGCTCTCACTGCTCGCTTCAAGCAGCTCAGCATCATCTGTCCCGATCAAGTCTAGACTCCGGAGATCACAATCAAGAAGTATATCTGAGCCCTGCCCGACTGCGTTGCCGATTTCGTGCAAGCGGCTAAGACTACGACGATCGAAGAGACTTATCTACTGGCCGCTGAAATCAATGACAAACGGGTCAAGGCTGGTGTCTGGGTTAAAACTTCGAAGCACCTGCATCAAGCTACCACCACCGCACCAACTGCTGAAACCACCACCTCATCGAGCAACAAGAGGAAGAGCAAGAGAAAGAACAGCTCCAGCAACAAGAACTGTGCGATCACTGCTGCACCGATTCAAGCTGTGCCAACTCAACAGCGTCAAGTAGCGGCGCCTGTGGCAAATGCACCTCCTGCTAAACGTGCATACACTGGGCCACATCCGCTTTGCCCTACTTGTACCTACCATCACCCGACTGCCATTGCTTGCCGATTTTGTGCTCGTTGCAATATGTACGGCCATTTCACTGCCAGCTGCCGTATTCGACAAGCTCCTGCTCATTAAGCTCTACTTCCTGCCCCTCAGGGTCAACAAGCTCCTCCGGCACCCGCGGTCAACTCCAGAGCCTGCTTCACGTGTGGTGATCCTAACCATTTTGCCAACATGTGCCCGAACCGGGTTGTGAAACAAGAGCCTCAGCAGCAGCAACCTCAATAGCAGCAGCAACACCAGCAGCAACAGCAACAACAAGCAGCACGCGCACGAACTTTCAATATCAACGTGCGTCAAGCCCAAGCCAAAAACAACGTGGTTAATGGTACGTTCCTTGTGAATGGTATTTATGCTTCGTGTTTATTTGATACTGGAGCCGATAATTGCTTTGTGTCGTTCGAATTCGAGAAACTCCTTAGTCGTAAACGTTCTCATCTCTCCTCGATGTTTGATGTTGAAGTCACTACCGGAAGAACCGTCGCAGTTAATTCTGTTCTCCGTGATTGTACTCTTGAGCTCAACAATCACATTTTCCCAATCGACCTCATTTCGATGCAACTCGGAAGTTTCGATGTCATAGTAGGCATGGACTTTCTTCGCGAAAACCGTGCTGAAGTTGTGTGCTTCGACAAGATGATTCGATTCTCGCTCGCGAATGGTGATTTATTGTGTGTTTACGGTGATACTACTTCGGAAGGTCTCAAACTCATGTCATGTATCCAAGCTAGCAAGTATCTCCGCAAGGAATACAGAGCTTTCTTGGCTAACATTGTGGTAGAGGAGAAGGAAAAGAAAGAGAAGAAGGAAGTGAAAGACATTCCTGTGGTTCGAGAATTTCCTAATGTTTTTCCAGAGGATCTTCCCGGACTACCGCCAAGTCGTGATATCGACTTTCGTATCGACCTTATTCCTGGAGCCAACCCTATTGCCAAAGCTCCCTACCGACTCGCGCCGTCCGAAATGCGCGAACTCTCAAACCAACTCCAGGAATTACTTGAAAAAGGCTTCATTCGCCCGAGCACCTCTCCTTGGGGCGCACCGGTCCTTTTCGTCAAAAAGAAAGATGGGTCGTTCGGGATGTGTATCGACTATCGGGAATTGAATAAGCTAACTATAAAAAACCGCTATCCCCTACCCCGCATCGACGATTTGTTTGATCAACTACAAGGCGCTACGTGTTTCTCGAAGATCAATCTACGTTCAGGCTATCATCAACTACGCATACAAGAGGAGGATATACCCAAAACAGCGTTTCGCACTCGATACGGCCACTACGAATTCGTTGTTATGCCTTTTGGATTAACCAACGCACCCGCGGTTTTCATGGATCTGATGAATCGTGTGTGTAAACCATATCTCGACCATTTCGTCATCGTATTCATCGACGATGTCTTGATCTATTCCAAATCGAAAGCCGAACACGCGCAACATTTACGTTTGGTACTCGAGTTACTCCAGGGGAACCAACTCTATGCTAAGTTCTCCAGGTGTGAATTCTGGTTGGAGGAAGTTCAGTTTCTGGGTCACATAGTTAATAGTCAAGGTATTCACGTCGATCCTACGAAGATTGAAGCTGTTAAGAGCTGGATTACGCCTAAGAACTCGTCTGAAGTTCGTTCTTTTCTCGGACTAGCGGGCTATTATCGACGATTTATCGAAGGATTCTCAAAGATTGCTGTGCCGCTTACCGCTCTCACGCACAAGGACAAGTCTTTTGTTTGGGGAACTGAACAAGAGTCTGCCTTTCGAACCCTCAAGCATAAGCTTTGCAATGCTCCTGTTCTCACACTACCCGACGGAAATGACGATTTCATTGTCTACTGTGATGCTTCCAACCTTGGTCTTGGGTGTGTACTCATGCAACGGGACAAGGTTATAGCTTACGCATCTCGTCAGCTCAAAATCCACGAGAAGAACTATACAACCCATGATCTCGAGCTAGGCGCAGTTGTTTTTGCGTTAAAGATTTGGCGACACTACATGTATGGTACTAAGTGTACGATCTTCACCGATCATAGGAGCCTACAACACATCTTTAATCAGAAGGAACTTAATATGCGTCAACGCCGATGGGTAGAACTTCTCAACGATTACGACTGTGAGATTCGTTATCACCCAGGCAAAGCAAATGTTGTTGCCGATGCACTCAGCAGACGGAGCTATCTGCTTAGCACTCGTAATGTTCAAGCCCAATACGACCTCGAGACCCTCATCCGCGAAGCTCAGCATGCGTGTTTTAACGAACGCACTTTGAAGAAGGAAAGAATCTACCACGATGGAGCCCAGCTGGTGAGCAAATCAAATGGGATTTCCACTTTCTGGACCGAATCTGGATCCCCAAACGGACCGATTTGTGACAGATTCTGATGGACTAAGCCCACAAATCCCGGTATTCTATTCATCCCGGAGCCGACAAAATGTACCAGGATCTTCTCTATAGGTACTGGTGGCCCGGCATGAAAAGGGATATTGCTCTCTATGTTGGAAAATGCCTAACGTGTGCAAGAGTCAAGGCTGAACATCAAAGACCCTCTGGCTTACTCGAACAACCACCAATTCCTATGTGGAAGTGGGAAAGTATAGCTATGGACTTTATAACAAAGCTTCCGCACACGTCATCAGGTCACGACAGCATTTGGGTTGTGGTTGACCGTTTGACTAAATCTGCTCACTTTTTGCCAATACGGGAAGACTACAAGGTAGAACGATTAGCCCGAATCTACACCGACGAGATCATTTGTAATCATGGGACGCCTCGTGACATCATCTCTGATCGTGATGCTCGGTTTACCTCGCGACTGTGGGAAACATTTCAAATGGCACTCGGTACATCGCTTAATCTAAGTACCGCTTTCCACCCTCAAACCGACGGTCAGACTGAAAGAACGATTCGTACTCTTGAAGACATGCTCCGTTCGTGTGTCATAGACTTCGGTGGTAATTGGGACAAATACCTGCCGTTATTCGAATTCTCGTATAACAACAGCTATCATTCGAGTATTCAAATGGCATCATTCGAGGCTTTATACGGAAGAAGATGTCGATCGCCTATTGTGTGGCACGAGATCGGTCATTCGCAATTAACCGGTCCTGAGCTACTACAAGAAACGACAGACAAAATTTTCCAAATTCGAGACAACTTGGTAAAAGCTCGGAATAGACAGAAAAGTTACGCCGATAAACGACGCAAGCCCCTTGAATTTGACGTTGGTGACTACGTACTCCTAAAGGTATCACCTTGGAAGGGTGTGGTCCGATTCGGCAAGAAAGGAAAGCTCGAGCCTCGATATGTTGGAAAAGTTACCTACAGACTCGAACTACCGGAGGAACTTAGTAACGTCCACCCGACTTTCCACGTGTTAAACCTCCGAAAGTGCCTAGCCAACCATGACTTACATGTTTCACTCGATGATCTGCAAGTGAACGAAACATTACACTTCGTGGAGAAGCCTGTCGAAATCATGGATCGCCAAACCAAGCAACTCAGACGCTCTCGCATTCCTATTGTGAAAGTCCGATGGGAAGGCAAACGAGGCGCCGAGTTCACTTGGGAACTCGAAAGCGACATGAAGGCGAAGTACCCGCAGTTATTTAAAGAGAAAGTCTAGAGAGAGAAAGTGCTCCACGTGATTCACGGTGTTGTGCAACTTCCAGCCTAATTTCGGGATGAAATTCCCTAAACAAGGGGAGGCTGTAACACCCCGTGTTTTCGGAAGTCAAAGTCAAAGTCAAGGTCAAAGTCAACGACCGATTTCGCGCGATTTGACTTATAGTTAATGTCTTTAATGTGTTTAATTTAGTTGTATTATGTGGAGTAAGTGTTAAGAATTACAGCAGTCGACGTATTTCAATCGCCATCTAATCGACTTACGACTGTGAACTATAGGAAGTAACAATGCGATAAAGTTAACTAATCAATAATCAAACTATGCTAATCAAATCGACATCGAACCGAATCGCAACTCGAACTATGTATTTTAATTATTGTTATCCGTGTGTGTGTGCCTTATGTGTTACTTGTGCATGTTTTAATTTTGTTGTGTTGTGTTGTGGTACTCAATCGAATCGCAATCGAACTCGAACTCGAATCACAATCGAACCCAGTCGAAATCGAACTATGTGCTAGATATAGTAGTTGGGACTAAAAGTAATTTGAATAGAAAACTCTATCGTATCGCATCGGTCGCAATCGAAATCGAATCAGCAAAAATCGTCGCGACAAACACACAAACCAAGTGCCATCCGGCCGGATAGCCATCCAACCGGATAGCCACTTGGTAAAGGGTGTCAGGTGCTATCCGACCGAGATGTCATCCGACCGGACAGTCATCCGGGCGATGTGCTATCCGACCGGACAGCCCTTTCCTCTTTTGGAATCCTATAAATACCCGTGTCACTTTCATTCTTTCCACTTTTGGAAACCTTTGTCCGACCAGCATGCTCAGCCTACCTTTTCTTCGATTTCTCTCAATCCCGGTAAGATCTCGTCCTAAATCTTGTACTTTCTTGATCTACACGCACTCCTACACCTTTCTATCTTTTGAATCTTAACTTTTAACCGTGAAATCACTCGATTTGAGGTGTTCTGGGATGATGTCATCATGAGTTCTTGAAGAACTTCTTGTTTTGGCCTCAACCCACCAAGAACAACTTAGATCTGATAGATTTCCACACAAATACACAAAGATCTCGCGTAGATCTAGGTTTAAACATAGTGAAAAGGGATTGAAAGATGATTTCTAACTTTCTTTCAACTCTTTTACACTCAAACCGATAGAAACGGATCTAGATCTAGACCTCCGCTCATTCTTAGTGTTGTACTAGTCCCAGATATGTATTCTACTCATGAGACTACCGATTCCGGGTTAAACAAGAACAACCGTCTTGAACCGGTTAACTGGCCGAACTAGGGTGATTCCTGGTCGGTTTGGTCACTTGGGTTAAGATGAGGTTCTGTTGATTAACGCGTTGTCAAAGTGTCTCGATAAAACCACAAGCAATCAAAACGACCAAGTGTAAGACGAACAGAACAACCGGAACGGAATGCTGTCCGAACGGATAGGTCACCCGAACGGATTGCTGTCCGAACGGATAACACCTTGGGTCCCACACTTAGTCAACTTATTCTAGAAGTTTGAGTATCGAACGAATTGCCATCCGATCGAACTACCATCCGATCGGATTACTTTTCGGATCATGAGATACTAGGACTTTAAAGACTTAAACAATTTTCAACATGTTCATTAATAGGGTTGCCACCCGGTTGAATGGACATCCGACCGAGTGACTCTCCTGCTATGAATTGTTTTCACTAAGTAACCTCATCACTAAGGTCGCCGTCCGACCGGACTACCATTCGACCGAATGACAATCCGAACGATTGACCGTCTGATCGACCGACTTGAAGGATAGAGATACTTCAATGTTTCCAAAATGCTACAACGAAAACTTCCAAAGTCAAGCCATCGTACACAAACACTTTTATCTCATAGGAAGAAACAATCCACTCGAATTGTCATCCGACTGGACTACCGTCCGACCGGATGACCATCCGAACGAATTGTCATCCGCACGGATTGCCGTCCGATCAGATTACCATCCGACCGAACAGCTATTCGACCCACTCACACTTTGTATCGTTTTACGTGTCACTTATCGCTATGCTATCAATCCATTCAGGCTACTTTACTCGCTAAGCGCTCCCTTCAATCCATCAACCGCTGTGAGTATACTCGATCCCTTTTTGCTTTATGCACTTTTGGGTGTTACATACGTTACAACTATTCAAATCACATCAACACACTACTCAATACTATTTGAACGCTAACCGTAATGCATGTTATACGTGGCTTATGAATGCTTGTTTGTTATGTTTACACATGGAATGCTGTCTACCTGCCTTAGCAACGATAGTACTATAGTTTGGACTCGGCACCCGTTCACTCAGGGTTGTTAAGGACAATTACTTGCATGGATTACGGTGGTAAACATGTATTGCGAACTGCCCCGGGCAGTCAACTCGTAGTCACTGGTATCGATGGATCTATGTCGATAACTAACGTGCTTCATTTCACTATGTGTACGTGCTGGTTATGCGTAAACGAATTCGAACTCTATATGCTATTATCAAACTTGTATGCTCACATTTACATTATATGTATTGACTTTATTTTAACGTATGTGACAGGTGCTTAGGTTGTTTCTATGCTTAGCTTACTAGTGATGAAATTGAGGCTAGGGAAGGAGTCTAGAAACCAATAAACAATTTTACTATTTTAAATCTGAGTTGTCGGAACAGAAAGATTTGCCTAGATTTTATCTGTAATAATTTGTTTACTGTTAGAGACATGGTATGGGACATGTTATTTAATTGGATGGTAATGATAATCGTTATGGAAACTTCTGGACAATCTGTTTCGCTCAGTGTCATGCCCCGATGTTTCCGCCATCGGTTGGGGTGTGACAATATGCTATTAAACTTGTATGGTCACCTTTACACTATGTGTATTGACTTTATTTTAATGTATGTGACAGGTGTTTAGGAGCTTTTATTTGCTGGATGTTATGGTATCAAGTTAGGTGGTCTAGAAACCCACGAATAATTTATGAGTTGTCGGAACAATATTTGTCTTTGAGAACAACGTCTGTAATAACTATTTGTGCTTTATAAGTTTATGGTATGGGACATGAATGTTAATTATATTGTCGCTAATAGTGTTATGGATTCTCCTGGACAATCTGTTTCGCTCAGTGTCTCACCCCGATGTTTCCGCCATCGGTTGGGGTGTGACACATTTATTAACCATAACTAGTTAAATTGAGTGGATAAAGGATGTGTTCTATTGTAAGATTAGTCAGTTGATTTAAAAGTATTTTTTGTTTTTTCGGTTTCCAAATCTTCTCAAATTTATCTTGTTATTAAGTATATAAGTATGAATAGTTTTCAACATTATTAAATGGATACGTATGAATTGGTTTTACCATCTTATTTTTTCGTTGTCACGATCCAAACCCTCGTGATTGATTTTGTTGACAACTGTTAGTGGCCACCAATGCTCGACTCATCCCTTCAATCTACATATACACCCGTTTGATTTGTTCTCACCTTGCACATTTCTCCCACTTTGATTCTCTACGTCTCGAGTGGTTTTCTAGCAACTACCTAACATCACCAAAACCATCATTGATGCCTAAAATGGGTCACAATCTCAAGTATCCATTTCAAATGACCGTGTGTCCAAGTTTCCAACCACTAAGGTTCTTTGTGTTGCCAAACGTTACCTTTGAAGGACTATGGGGCTGTTTGTTTACCTTTTAATGGGGCTCTTAATGGTTCAGACATCTTACTGGTTCAACATTTAATGGTTCAGACTGTTTGTTTCGCGAGCAGATGTCTGAATGGTTCAGACATTTATCTCTGAATGGTTAAGCATTATACTGGGTCTGAATGGTTAAGACCTCTAATCTAAATTGGTTATACATTTGCCTCTGAACTGTTAAACATTATACTGGCTCTTAATGGTTTAGACCTCTTACTGGTTCATCACTTAATGGTTTAGACATCTTACTGGTTCAGCACTTAATCATTCAGAAGTTGCCAAACGGCCCCTATCTTTCATATATCGATGGGTTTCATCTTTTTTCAATACGGTTCTTTGCTTAAAACAAGTGTTGTGATATATTTGATCTTTTTTTTTTGTTTTAGTACGAATTCTTGTCTCGTTTAATCTTATGCTTGGGTTATTTATATTCATAATTGAAATTTGAAAATCTTTATCCTTCGACATTCTTGAACTATTCACTTCCTTACCCATAAACTCTTAACATGATTATTATTACTTCAACAACTTGTAATTCTAGTTATTGTCTCATGTTTGTTAGGATCTGAGTTTGGATTGATTGTGTTTTATGTTTGAAATAAGATGAACAATGAACAAGTAATGCAGCAGAATATAAATGGAATTAAACTTTGCACACAATCAAACAGGAGAATTGCTTTCAACACACATTTTCAACATAGAACCGAAAGATTGAATTTATTTCAACTACGATTACAATGCATGCATGCATGTAACAAACTCCCCCTCAGCCTGAGCTCACAGTGATTGTTCGTACAGGAGAAAAGTGGTGAAGAGCTAATAGAACAGTACAGGGTACTGTTCTATTTATAGGCACGGACAAACCACTGTGGCATCTTTGCTGACGTCACCATGAAAGTGACATCTAACCTCCTAACAAACTCTAAACAACTGATCTATACAAACACTGCTATGCTAACTACTGATTACAATATATGAACAACTAAACTACTGCTTTATCCTTCCACTGTTGTGACTCCAGCAGTACTTGACATATCCAGCAGTGCTTGACCCATAGCAGTAGATTGATCAAACAGAGCTTTATTCTTCATCAGTCTTTAACTTGATCAGCAGTTGTAGGTCAGCAGTTGTAAGGATCAGTGGATTGGAGGTCATCAGATGTTGAAACCACTTTCAAGGGGATAGAATGAAAACATAACATCTGCTTATTTTGGATCCACTGCTCTGATATGGTTTTGGCTCTAATCAACTGTTCCTCTGATAGGGTTCAATCCCAACAATCTCCCCCTGGAACAGATGATGCCAAAACCCTTCATTATTGTAGATCTTTATTCCCTCATCAGTAGTTCCCTTATCTGACCTTTAAGTTGTAACTCAAAGTCTAGGGCATCTGTATCATCTTCATCCCTGCAAAGTGGAAGATCAAGGAGATCCTGCAGATCTTCAACACTTAGGCCAAGTGCTTGTTCCCTTGATATTTTCTTCACTTCTCCACTAGACTTGATCACTGTCAGTACATGGGTCTGTTTATCAGTTTTCCATTTTAGTACTTTTGAGTCTGGTGGGTTTCTTGGGAGATTTTTATTTGAAGAGGAGTTGGGAGATGGTGGCCTAGTGATGACTGACTGATCAGTTCTTTGAGCTTTAGCAAGTTCAGGAATATCAGCCATCATTTGTTTGAGAACCACTTTTAAAATTTCATCACCAGCTGCTTGATCCTCTGGTGATTCTGCATCCATCTGTTTTTTTTTTTCTTCTTTGATAAAGAATGGCACCAGGTGGAGCAGTGGCTTTCCTTACTTGCAGCTTTGGTGGTCTTGTTGAAACCTCTGCTTCAGGATAGTCAGGTTTTTGTGAAACCTTTGGATCTTTCTTCCTTAGTTCCTCCAACCTTTTGTAGGTGGTCCTGACTTTGTCTTCTTTCCACCACATCACTTGGTTTCTAGACCCATAATCAGCAGTGATTAATTCCTCTTTCATTCTCTTCAGCTCCAGTACCTTGTCAGGTACATTCTTCTTGTACTTTGCCCAATCAGGAGGAGTATGCCTAACCTTGTTTTTTATCATGTCTTGAATCCTGGCTGCTTCACTTTCAAGCTCAGGAATGGTCCATTCTTTATACATGTATTTTTCTCCCTTGTATTTCTTATAAGCCATGATGTTGTCAAGGTAGTCTTTTCTCAAGGATTCATCTGCTCTTTCTAAAATTTGTTGACATACATTTTTTTTGCAAACTGCTCCAAAGATCTGACTTGTATGAGCAGAAATTGATAATGCCTTTGAATTTCTTTGTCAGATTTTCCTTGTGAGTTTCTTTTGGAGATATCCTCTGCTTGTTGTGCCTTAACTTTCAGATATTCTTCAATGTTTTTAGGCCTAGGATATCCTTCAACTGATGGCAAGCTCCTTTTAGCTGGATCATCCTCAAAGTAGAAGGATTTGATCTCTTCACTGACTGCTATAAGTTCTAGAGGATATTGGAAACCTGCAGGAGTGATGGTAGTGATTGGTTGTTGAACTTGGGCTGAAGAAAGAGGAACAGGGTTTGGAATATTGACAAGTGAAAGAGATTGTGAAGATTTTGGTGGTGGTGATGGAGAATCATCATCAGGTAAAATTATCCTTCTCCTTTTTAGTTAAGGAGAGGCTGGTGGTGTGTTGGATGGTTGTGAAGTGGTGATTTGAATGGTGGAAGGTGGCTGACTAACAGTTGTTGAAACAACTGGTGTTTCAACCACTGTTGCCATTACAATAGATGTTGTAACATCTATTGTCTTCTGCTTTTTAGAAGGAGATGAAGGTGGTGTTGATGATGTTTTTGGTGGTGAGGTGATCTTTGGTGGTAGTGGTAAGGCAGTGGTTGTGGTGTGTGTTGAAATGGTGATGTTTGGTTTAACAACTGATGAAACCACTGAAGTACCAACAGTTGTTGATACAGCAGGTGTTACAACAGCTGTTTGGGTGGAAGATTGATGTGTGAGGTTTTTTGAGGTTTAGGAGTTTGCTTTGTGGGTCTGGATGGTGTGTGTTTGGGTTCCCTCACTTTTCTAGTGGGATTCTTTCTTTTTGGCTTAGGATTTTCTTCATCTATTGGCTCAGAAGGACCCTGCACATTCAGCTCCATAAAAGCTCTTTTCTCCTGTTCCCACCTGGCTTTATCCTTAGCCTTTCTATCCCTTTTTACCTCTGCTATTGCATCAGCAATGGCATTAGTGGTAACATCAATCTTCTTGGACCCATCTGGCAAAGGGATGTCTTTGAGCATACTATCTTTTTGTGGCTCAATGTACAGACTATCTTCGTATCCCTTCTTCTTCCACTGCTTGATTTTCTCCCCCTTTTTGGCATTATCTGGTGGTGGGTTATCAATAAAGAGAACAGTGGGAGGAGCAGTGCCAGTGGTGTTTAGTATGTGGGCCTTTATCGCCTTGATATCAGCTTGGGTATCTTTAAACCTTGATTCCATGAGATTTCTGAGTTTTTGGACTTGAATCTCATGTTGCTGATCAGCTAATTCTCTTTGATGTTGGAGCAGTGGTTGAAACAAATTCCATAACTCATTTGCAGCAAGTGAATGTGGTGGTGCGAGTGCTTGAGCTGGAGCAGCAGTGGTTGGTACCTTTTGAACTTTCAACAACTGTTGCAGCATATCATTAATTTATGCAACAGAGGTATCCAGTTTGTCAACTCTGTCCGTCAATTCTCGGTACATTAAACCATCACCCAACTTAATGGGATCATCTGATTTCCCACTAACAATGGTTGTAACAGTGGTTGACTCAGGAAATGTATCCCAGAAATCATCCACTGATGCCCCTTTGTCTTGGTTCTGGGGACTTCTTCCTTCAAAATGAGAGACACTTTTTAGTGAACCAGTAAAAACCGGATACAAAAATGTTCCCATAGAAGAAATTGCCTTCAAGGAAGTCTGATTGATGAAACCACTGTCCAAATGCAAACCAGTGGGTTCAGCACTTGTAGTGGCTGCTTCGCTTGAACTACCACCAAGAGTTACTTGTAACTCAAGGGGTTTAACCTCCTCAGGTTTTGTTGGTGGGTTAACAATGATTGATACATCAGACCCAGTCACTTGTTGAGGCATATTCTCATGAACAGGTGATTGAGAAGGACTGGTTTGTGTCTGGTTCAAATCAAGAGCATCCAACAATAATTTTGTTTGTGGGGGAATTATGGAGGTGAGGTTGGGTGTGGAAAGCGAATTTGCCCTAGGCATTGGGCTGTGGATGATGGATTCGAGTGATTCCAGAGCATCATATTGTGGTGTCCCTATGTGTACAACTTGTTCTTTTTTAGAAGAAGCAGGAGGAGTTTGAGGCATGGGTTGAGATATTTCTACCATCTGCTGTGAGGAAGTAGCAGTAGTGGTTTCTTGTGACTTTTGTGCTGTCACTGGCAGTTGCTCTGGTATCTCATCCTCCAGAGTTGCCTTTGATTTGGGTTTGGGGGGCTTTTGAGTTTTCTTTTGTCGTGGCTTTCTGGTGATTTTAGGTGTGGGTTTCAAAGCACTTGTTTTGCTGCTGTGATCACCTAGAGCAGTGGGCTCAGCAGCAGATACCTGAGGAGCAGTGGTAGCTGCTAAATTCTGCTTAGGGACCTCTGCTTTTGTTTTGCAAGGTGTTGATAATCTTGTAAAGGTTTCAACTGTTAAGCTGTTTATTTGAAAAGAGTCACCTTGTTTTATCACATGATCATCATCCTTACCAAATTTCTTTTGAAAGTAATAACTTAGAAATCTTGGAAATAGTAAGAATGGTTTTTTATCAACATTTTTCACCAAATCATTAAAGATTTCCTGGGAGTAATTAAAATTTTCATTTTGTAGAATAGCATATCCCAGGTATTGAATCTTTAATGGTATCTCATTAAAAGCAGTTGTTTTGTTTGAAACACACATCAAAAGGGTATGGAACAAAAATCTTGTTACAGGTGGAAAACTACCTTTTTGTAAGGTATCCTTTTTCATTGAATCTGCATACCCCCTTTCAAGGAAATCAGTTTTAAATCGTTTTTGGGAAAAGAATTTGTACCTTGCTGATCATCGAGTTCAAATACTTCTGAAATGGATTGTGGTGTGATTTTGACTGTTTTACCCATTAGAGAGGAATTAATGGCTATAACCTCTTCACCTTGTTTTTCAAGAGTAACATTTTTCCAAAATTCTCTCTGGGTTTTCAGGTAAATCGGAGCATCTGCTGTCAGCAAAGTTTTGTACTTTGATGAAGACATAGTGTCAATGATGGAATCGTAGATGTCGATGGTACCGGGTTTTGTGAGGAGACCCAGATAGTTGTGAGGAGTTTTGTATGGAATTTCAATGGGTGTGGTAGCCATTTGAGTGGCCTTTTTAGAAGATGAAGACTTTGATTTTGTCATTTTGACGAAGAAGAACGATGAATGATTTGGGAGCAATGGATGAAAACTGCTTTGAGAAAGGAATTTTTGTGAATTCGATTCGACAGTAAAACCCTGTTTGGGGTTTTGAAGGGGGTTTTATAGAGGAAAAAGTGAATGCTGAAGTGGCAGCGGTTACAAAAGATCTGACCGCTATGTACTGTCCACGTGCCAACCCTTGATGAATTGAAGGACAAGTGTTTTATGAAAACCACTGATGGAACAAGAACAGTGGGTGCAACGGTAATAATGAGAGCAGTGGGTGATTTTTACTATCAGTGGATAGCATATCAGTGGATAAAAACACTAATTTTGAACAACAGTGATTACCAAGGAAATGAGAGAACCGGGGTTGACTTGCAGCAGTGGACAGCATTTTGAGCAGAACAGATGTTTGAACAAAACAGTGGTTATGGCAGACTTTTAAGGATTTAATGAAAAATTCATTTTTAGCTATTTTTAAGGATGAATTTTTGATTTTCTGAAAACATTTTAATGCTTTTATTCATAGAAAAATAAGATTTTGCTTGTTATTCCATGTTTAGCATGCCAATCCTAGAGATCAAGCTTTCAAAGGTGGATGTGTCTAATGCTTTGGTTAGCACATCTGCCAGCTGATCCTTAGTTGGTACATGGTGCAGAGAAATTAAACCTTTTTCATAGCAATCCCTCACAAAGTGATGTCTGATATCAATGTGCTTAGTGGTTGAATGGGAGACTGGATTTTTGATGATATTTTCTGCTGCCTGACTGTCTAACATGAGAGGTGTCTTTAGGGCAGTGATACCAAAATCCAGCAATTGATTTTGAAGCCAAAGCAGTTGGGCTGTATAGCTTGCAGCAGCAATATACTCTGCCTCAGCAGTGGATGTGGAAACAGCTGCTTTCTTTTTGCTTTGCCAAGACACTAAGCAATTGCCTAGGAATTGGCATCCTCCTGAAGTGGACTTCCTTGTCTTGTCACATCCAGCAAAGTCACTATCTGAGAAACCTGAAAGCTCAATTTTACCATCAGCTGGATACCAGATACCAAGTGTGGGAGCACCTTTTAGGTATCTGAATATCCTTTTTATAGCAATAAGGTTTGACTTTCTAGGGGCTGACTGGGATCTTGCACACACACATGTTGCAAACATGATGTCGGGCCTAGATGCAGTTAGGTACAATAAAGACTCAATCATGCTTCTATATAAAGTTTGATCAACCAAATCATCCTTTTCATCAGACATGACTATTTTATTGATTGCAATGGGTGTACTGCATGGCTTACAATCATCCATCTCAAATTTCTTTAAAAGTTCTTTGGCATATTTGCCTTGATGGATAAATGTGCCATTTTACAGTTGTCTTACTTGGAGACCAAGAAAGCACTGGAGTTCACCCATTGCACTCATTTCAAACTCAGCTGTCATTAGTTGCCTAAAATCTTCACACATTTTATTACATGTGCTTCCAAAGATGATGTCATCCACATAAATCTGGCCAATCATCAAATCCTTTCCTCTCCATTTTAAAAACAATGTTTTATCTATTTTACCTCTTGTGAACCCAATGGATAGTAGGAAAGTGGAAAGAGTTTCATACCAGGCTCTTGGTGCTTGTTTCAGGCCATACAAAGCTTTATTTAGCTTGTAGACATGATTTGGATTAAATGGATCCTCAAAGCCTGGAGGTTGACAAACATATACCTCTTCTTGAATCTTACCATAGAGGAATGCACATTTGATATCCATTTGATACACCTCGATGTTGTGGTTGACAGCAAAGGCCAGAAATAATCTGATAGCTTCAAGTCTTGCTACAGGGGCAAATGTTTCATCATAGTCAATGCCCACTTCTTGTCTAAACCCTTGAACCACAAGCCTAGCTTTATTCTTGACAACAATGCCCCTTTCATCAGTTTTGTTTTTGAAGACCCACTTTGTGCCAATAGGACTTACACCCTCTGGCAGTGGTACAAGCTCCCATACTTGTTGTCTTTTGAACTGTTGGAGCTCCTCTTGCATGGCTTCTACCCAGCTGTTGTCTTTCAGTGCCTCTTGGTACTTGACTGGCTGATGGAGAGATAGGAAACCAGCAAAAAGACAAATGTTTTGGGATTGACTTCTTGTGAGCACCCCTTCATTGATGTTGCCAATGATTTGGTCAGGTGGATGAGATTTCAAGAAGATTAGATCTCCTTGGTATGGAACAATGGCATTTAATGGTGAAGGCTGCATATGTGAATCATCTGAGCTAACCACTGCTGGTGACTTTGATGATCCAGTAGTGGCTTCAAAAGGTGGTGGAATAGGAGGTAATGGGGTGGACACATGATGACTTTTATCCACTGTTTGGGGACTTTTATCAACAGTGTTTGATGATGAGGAAGCAGGGGTTGATGGGCTACTTTGGTCAACAACTGTTGAGGTAGCAGTGGTTGAACTTTGACAGCTATTTTGAACATCTGTTGCTCTACCATTTGATGCAGACTTTTGTTGTGGAATGATGACTTCATATCCATAGTCTGATGGTGATTTTTTTGATGGGCCTGCATTGTTAGGCTTGACAACAACACTTTCAAATGTGAATTTATCAAGATCAAATAAATCTGCAGGATTTGCTGGGATTTTCATTGATGAAAGTTCATTGAATTTTACATTCAAAGTCTCTTCCACTGTCTTAGTCCTTGTGTTAAACACTTTGTAGGCCTTAGCAGTGGTTGAGTATCCCAGATGATAACCACAATCAATTTTGGCTGCAAACTTAGAGATGGAATCTTTTAAGTTTAAAATGAAGCAAGGGCAGCCAAAAACTTTGAAATATGAAATCAATGGCTTTATTTTATACAGCAGTTCATAGGCAGTCTTTTGATGCCTGGGGTTGATTAAAACTCAGTTTTGGACATAGCAAGCACTGTTTACTGCCTCTGCCCAAAAAGTTAATGGCAAACCTGAATCTGCAAGCATGGTTCTGGCAGCCTCAATCAAGGTCTTGTTCTTTCTTTCAACAACCCCATTTTGTTCTGGTGTTCTTGGAATGCTGTATTGCCTCACAATTCCTTTTGACACACAGAAATCATCTAACTCCTTGTTCCTGAACTCTGTGCCATTATCACTCCTGAAGACTTTTACTGGCAATTCAAACTGCTTTTCAACCTGTTTCACAAAGTCTTGCAGAATGCCTGCAGTCTCATCTTTTGAGTGTAAAAAGTAAGTCCATGTAAACCTAGAAAAGTCATCAACAATAACCAAACAATATCTTTTCTTCCTAAGACTCGTGACTTTAACTGGGCCAAACAAATCCATGTGAAGCATTTGCAAACACTTGGTTGTTTTGGACTCTTCAATGGATTTGTATGAGCTTTTATGTTGTTTTCCTTTTAAGAAGGAAACACAATGCTCAGAACAGGTGAACAGTTTTTGAGGTAAACCTCTTACTAACCCCTGTTTTGAAATGGCAGTGATTGTCTTGAGATTTGTGTGCCCCAATCTCCTGTGCCATAATTTTGTCTCTTTGTTTGATGCAGCTGAGAACAGACAGGCATCAGTCCTGGGGCTCTCTTTTGACATATCCACCACATAAACATTGCCACTTCTTTGAGAAACAAGTTGGGTTTTTCCAGTTTTTATTATTGCTTCAATCTTTTCAACCATTTATGTTCCAACAATCCTACAACACTCTTTTGTAAAGAATGAGCCATAGCCCTTATCACTCATTTGAGAGACACTTAAGAGGTTGAATTTTAGATTGTCTATTAGATTGACATTTTCAAACTTAACTTTACCAGACTGCACAGTACCAGACCCCAGAACCTTTCCTTTGCTATTATTCCCAAAGGATATATCACCCCCTCCATGTGTTTTGAAATCTTTGAGAAGGGCTTTACATCCTGTCATGTGCCTGGAGCCTCCACTATCTACATACCAAAGACTATCTAAGCATGCAGAAGCTCCCTTGGCAGCAGCCATCATAGCACAATCACATTGATAATCACTTTCTTCATCAGCTCTCTCTTCTTTCTCACCTTCTTCCTTCTCTTCTTTTTCTTCTTTGTCTTCTTTGGACCAGGGGTCAAACAGTGGTTCAATCAGGGTTTCTGAATTTTCTCCCAGCAGTAGTTACCAGCAACTGCAGTAACCACTGCTTCAGCCACTTCATCCACTGTTTCAGCACTTAGCTGTTCTCCTTCAGCTTCTACCCCTTCTGGTATTGACTCTAATTCCATCAGACAAAATTCATCATTAAAAGTATCATTAGAAGCATAGAGTGCAAAATTTTCATCACCAAGTTCATCAGGCATACTACTCCAGTCAACAAAGCCTTGGGTGAAAAAGCTTTACTGATCTGGTTGAACCACTGCTGGAGCAGTTTGTTGAGGTGCAACAGGTTGCACTTGTGCCTGAGGGACAGGGGTTTGAACATACTGAATTTGTGGAACAGTGGTTTGAACATAATGCACAGGCACAGGGGTTGCAGCATAGTGAGCAGTGTTAACATGGGTTGCAGGGGTATATTGGGCATAATGCACAGTGCTTTGGTGTTGTGGTCTAGGGTTTGAGCTGGGATGAGTTATAATTAGACCAGTGGTTTGACTCCTGTATTCCCTAGCAAAATGACCTAGCCTATTGCACTTATAACACTTGATTTTTGACTTATCCAACCCCACTTTTAAATTTCCATGTAACCCTGGGAATTTTCTCCCTGTTCTTTTATAAAATTTGCTTATTCTCACACTAAGCAATGCCAATTGATGCAAGATGTCCATTTCTTCTAAGTCAGTGGGATCAAAGTGTTGCAAATCATTGAGTTCAAAGCATAAATTATCAGAGTTCTGGCTTTCTCCATTTGCTGTGAAAGCAAAGTTGGATGAGTGAGGATCAGAGTTGAAATTACCTCCAGCAGTTATGTCAATAAAATGATCATAACTATGATCCTTACTGATGCCAGACTCTTCTTGACCCAGAAGAGCTGTGTTGCCAAATGAATAGTCATCTGTAACTTTGTCAGACTCTTGCAACTTCTTTTTCTGGTTTAACTCCCTTTCATAGGTCAGGAGTCTACCATGAAGTTGGGTCAGTGTTAGGTCTTTGAACTCAACAGAATTTCTAGTCACAAAGGCAATTGTATCCCATTTTTCAGGTAGTGATCTAAGAAACCTGCTATGTTGGGTAGATTTAGGAAATTCAACCTTAACAAGTCTTAGCTCACTAATGAGACAACTGAATCTCTCAAACTGTTGAGTCAATGACTCACCCTTAATGTGACAAAAGGTTTCATACTGCTGATTCAGAATTTCCCTATTATTTTCAATTACTTCTTCAGTTCCCCCAAATTGTTCCTTGAGTGCATCCCATAGCTCTTTGGCACTGTTACAATGTAACAGCCCAGCATAGATTTCATTGGGTAATGCAGATGCAATGATGCTGAATGCTTTGGCATCTAGTTCGAACTTTTGAAAATCATTTTCAATATAGTTTTCATATTTTTTAGGTTCGAACTTCTTTGAATCCTCAGCACTCGGCACCATGGGAACATGGGGCCCAAAAACAACTGATCTCCAACATCCAGTGTTCTGTTGAGCAAGGATGTGACCCATCCTTCTCTCCCAGATGTTGTATTCATTTTGTTTCAGCATGGGTGGTTTGAAAAGTGAGCCGATGTTATTCTTATCATCTTGTGATTGTGACGTCATCCTGGTTGTTTTACAGGTACTGATTAATCAACTTTGGTGGTGATTAAGCCTTACTCTGTTTTTCAACAAAACGAACAACTATCAGTATCAACGATTGTGAGCTGAACTATTATGTCAAAATGATTGTTAAATCAAATTTGACTGTCCGAGCTCTGATACCAATTGTTAGGATCTGAGTTTGGATTGATTGTGTTTTATGTTTGAAATAAGATGAACAATGAACAAGTAATGCAGTGGAATATAAATGAAATTAAACTTTGCACACAATCAAACAGGAGAATTGCTTTCAACACACATTTTCAACATAGAACCGAAAGATTGAATTTATTTCAACTACGATTACAATGCATGCATGTAACAAACTCCCCCTCAGCCTGAGCTCACAGTGATTGTTCATACAGGAGAAAAGTGGTGAAGAGCTAATAGAACAGTACAGGGTACTGTTCTATTTATAGGCACGGACAAACCACTGTGGCATCTTTGCTGACGTCACCATAAAAGTGACATCTAACCTCTTAACAAACTCTAAACAACTGATCTATACAAACACTACTATGCTAACTACTGATTACAATATATGAACAACTAAACTATTGCTTTATCCTTCCACTGTTGTGACTCCAGCAGTACTTGACATATCCAGCAGTGCTTGACCCATAGCAGTAGATTGATCAAACAGAGCTTTATTCTTCATCAGTCTTTGACTTGATCAGCATTTGTAGGTCAGCAGTTGTAAGGATCAGTGGATTGGAGATCATCAGATGTTGAAACCACTTTCAAGGGGAGAGAATGAAAACATAACATCTGCTTATTTTGGATCTACTGCTCTGATCCGGTTTTGGCTCTAATCAACTGTTCCTCTGATAGGGTTCAATCCCAACAATGTTCCTTTTAAACTTAGGTTTTATATTATCGTAATTAACCTAAGTTATTATTTAACATGAGTACTATGTATACTGATATTGATATTTGTATTATGTTACCTAATCCAATGTGACACCTTATACCAATAACACGTTATTTTCCATCTACATAAGAGGTATTGAGCTATAAATACCGTCCCGCCTCAAATTTCAACATGTTTTAGACGTATTAAATGTGGATTAGAGAAAAACCACATAATTAATCGTGCTTTAGGAGAACAATTCATGTTTAATAAAGTCTTAAAAAGATTCTTGAGCCAAACGGGTTTTAGCGGTAATTTCACCGTCGTGCCTACGGTCGGGTGGGTTACCGGGTTTTCCCTGGAATTGATGGTGGACTTGGGTTACTCTCGGAGTACTCCGTTTGTTCAATGGGTGCCCCAAGAGTGCTCGGAATTGATTATGTTGGCCATTAAAAAAAAAGTCTTAAAAAGATCTCACCCTCACAACCAGGAAAAATGTGTGAATTTTCGTGAGCAAAACAAATAAATGTATTAATTTGTTTAAATACAGCATGACAAAAATTAAACTTAATAGTATACCATAACGATTCTTATAATAAATATGTGATTCCAAATCATATATTTTTGATTCTTAACAAATCTCAATACACTACTATATAAACACAAGTTTGTTATTATTTTTCTTTGTGGATTCGTTTGATTACAACGCTAGTTAGAAGTTAGAAATGAAGTTTATTTACATATACAAATTCATTCTACTACTCCTCTTAGCATCAACAATAACAAAATCAATAACCGGTCAGATATTCACATATGTTTCATTATATTCATCGTAATTTATATTTTTATTATTTGTTACGTCTTTTATCATGATGCGAGTACAACTAATTGTTTTGTATGTTTTAGGCGAAACGAATATGGAAATGACGAAAAGATCAAAATGTTCGGCATATGTTCCATGGAGGGATGCTCCTTGTGACGATTTGAAATGCAGTAGATATTGTTTCTTCGTAAGGGGAAGCACCGGTATAGGTAAATGCGTTAGGCCAAGGGTTTGTTATTGTCGATGGTGTTGAATTTTGGAAGCTTTTATTTATCTGTATAATTATTTTAAATAAAATTGGAGGTAATTTTTATTGAGATCTTGATGTGTTAAAATTTTTAGTAGTCTATTAATTTTTTTTTTCAAGGTGATTAATTATTTGTATCACTGATGTTAATATTAAAAAAAGCTTAACGAGTATAGACGTTGATCAATCAAGTATGTTGATGACTGAGAAACTTTGGTCGGTCGGGTAAGATTGGCGGGTAAGTGAGATTGGGTTGAAATTGATGATTCCACATATATCACGAGTAATTCGTGTCTCGATATCTTATTTATCTTATCTTCATTTTACATATACGTAAATCGGTTACAACGGGATTCCAGGAACCCTAAACCCCCCTGTAAAAGTTTTTTGAATCTACCACAGTTATAGACAGATCGACACGCGTCGTGAAGGGGATACGTAAAAGACGTTATCTACAAGAAGATTAAAAGAAAATCGTATGGATTAATTGTATCTTTTTGTCACATGATGATGAGTAGCTATCACCTAGATAAAATAGGCACACCTGTCTATGTTGTTTTAGTTGCAAATTGAGACTAAAAGACTTTTAAAGATATGCTTTTTATCGATAACTTTGTAAATGTATTTGGTGTCCAAACGTTTAAAGCAAAAGTCTATTTCACCATGCATTATTGTAATCTAACTATGAAAAACTGGTCTGAATTGTTGTATTTAGTTATTTCTTGCAGATTGGTAACAAACATACCACACACTCAGTGGCGGACCCAGGAATTTTTCCATGGGGGTGCGAAACATTTTTAAAAATTTTAGGCCCCTAGGTATATAAGTAAAAAAATCGGTTCGTATCGGATCGGTTCGGGTCGGGTCATGTAAAACAAAAGAAATTGCGTCATAACGTCCCTACTCATGGTTCCTATCACAAACAAATTGATGCATAAGTTCATCGCTCCATAACATAATGTTTCAATTTTAATTTTCAACCCTAGAAATCGTGTGTAATCAACCTAAAAATCATCTAAACAACGTCAAAACACATGAAATTTCAAACCTATTTAAGAATTTTGTTACCCTTTGGCGTCGGCCGGCGGTGGTTCGCGGCTGCTGATGACGTGCTGTTGTGGTTGCTGTTGTGTTCGATGATCGCTGGTAGGAGACGACCCAAGAGAGGGAGGGCGGGAGGAATTCTAAAGGACTATTGGGCTTATTTTAATTATTATAGTTTGAACTTAGGTTGAGTTTGGTTAATGGGCTAGTAATTAGTGGGCTAATTATGTTTAATGAAATAGTGGGTTAAGGTATTGGGTATTTGGGTTAAGTTGGGTAGTATAAGTTTATATAATTTAGGTAATTTTTTTAATTAGAGTTTACTAAAAAAAATTTAAAATAGAAATCGAAAACATTTTTTACCTAAGGTGTGTGGACGAAAAATTCCAAGGGGTGCAGATGAAAAAATTCAAGGGGTGCGGACGAAAAAATCCAAGGGGTGCAGACGAGATTTTCAACGGAAAATAGCACTAATTTTTTTTTTTTCCTGGGGGTGCGCCCGCCCACGTTGGGCTACATGTAAGTCCGCCCCTACACACACTAATTAAGTATATTGGAAACATATAAAAGTAAATCAATAAGATACGATGTTAATCTTGGTCCGAACCAGTAACTACGATTTTGGAAAAATGCAAATTGAACCGACCAGGTTGGTTGAGTCCGCTAAACCAGCCGGTTTTATGGTTTGACAGTTCGGCATTGCGGTTCTAGATAATAGAGAAACATATACTTTTTAAATATATATTTTGTGCTACATTTCAACAAAAGTAAAGAGTTATCATAAATCTAATCTAAATATTAATAAAAGACTCCAATTAATGCCACATGGCATTTTCTCCTTCAACTTATTAAATATTAATTAATAATACTTTAATATATCTAATATCTAATAAATTATTAACATCTCTTTAATTAATATAAATATATCTAATAAAAATTCGGATATGTGTTCATACACTCAAATGTAAAATAGAGTTATAATTCTTGATTTGATAGGTATATAACGTTAAAATGTTAATTACTTAATTATCAACTTATTAAATATTAATTAATAATACTTTAATATATCTAATATCTAATAAATTATTAACATCTCTTTAATTAATATAAATATATCTAATAAAAATTCGGATATGTGTTCATACACTCAAATGTAAAATAGAGTTATAATTCTTGATTTGATAGGTATATAACGTTAAAATGTTAATTACTTAATTATCAGTGTCTTATCATTATTTGTTGTAATTTAAAAGTTAATTTTTAAATTATCTATATATTAAAAAACCATTCTTATTCTTATAAATAGTAACACTAATATATATATTAAAGGGTAAATTACACTTTTCGTCTTTATGTTTATATCGAATTGCAATGGAAACTCTTTAACTTCAATAGCTACAGTCATAATCCTTTATTTGTAAAACCCATTATACCTACGTCCGTTGGCCCTAACCAAGGTTTTACCTTCGTCAATGGATCATCCCAATAATTCAACATAGCAATTTACATGAAATACATTTGATTGCTAAGCATGTTCTTATTGTATTTTAAAACTAAAACTCTCCATTTACATTTAATTCAGTTACAGGCCTTTGAAACTACGATTTATGATTTTCTATTTTAGTTATACTGCTTATTTTTATTTACGTACAGATAAAATTTTTATTCAAAATTTAACGGGTCAAATGTAATGGAGTCTTTTTTATCGTGACGAACCATATCGACACCGTGCGAACAACTTCCGTAGCGATACAAAGTACTTTTTATATCGTAAGCTATAGCGAGTGTCTGTGCTATACCGGTATTGCGATGAACCGAACTGATATCTCCCCAACAGTATCGATACCACATCGATTCCATCTGAACAAGATATTCACTTTTATGGTTTTCCATAGATGTAAACACGTGTCCATATCCATTTGGGCATATCATGATTTTTTTGGGTTTTATCTTTCAGTTGCCATACCAAGTGTCAGTATCGTTTCGATACCATAATAAACTGAACCATTACCAACCGAATTCCCGCGCAACGGATGGATAAACTTTTAGATACAATTAATCCAATTTTTCAAGGATTATTATGCATTTCAATTTTTATGTTTTAATATTTTTAGTAGAATCCAAACTAATTCAATTTATTTGACTTTAACATTCCCCTAAAAAATACTAATAATATTAATATAAGATGAATAAAATAATTTTAAAATTAATGGTAAATTTATTATATCACAAATAGGTAAAAAAACAAGTCAATATTATTAAATTAACATTAAATTATTGTTTCCTATTTTTAAAAACATTTCCTCATTTAGAATTATGGAATGATTTTGACGAAAAAAAAATTAATGATGTGAATTTTTTTGGACACGTATCACTTTTTGGTGTTTTTTTCATCCTTATTTTTTCCTAAAAAAATAAATTCCCCATCGGATTGAAAATATTACATTTATATATCGGGTATCATCTAACCCGTACCCGCGGAATATTGTTTTTTCCTAATCTCATACTCAGCCTAATACTCGTCGGGTATTGGGTATACCCGTCCCGGATGTTTCGGGTTTCATGTATACATGTCGGGCCTGGATATTTTTACCAACCCAAACGACTATATGTATTAACTGATTACAATATATTTATTCAACATGTGTAATATACGTGTTTGTTCAACCCATGCAATAAACGATTTTTAAAAATGTAACTTTTTATTACTTTGTATATAAAATTTTATTTATTTATTTAACCCGTGTAAAACACAGGGTTTTAACCTAGTTATAATATATATGCATAGCGCCATAGGAGTGTTATCTTGAGAACGCTAAATATTGCGAGAACCGCTAGAACGAAAGAAAAAACCAACCAAAACCAAACTTTTTTTTAAGACAAACCTCATTATATACTATAAATTTGCAACAACATGTTGCAATAGAAGTTATACCTTTTGCATAATTTTTTTTGACAAATATATGTTATACTTGGGTGTACAACTTGCTAATGTGGATGATTAAAAGTGAAGTATGGTGTAAATGTATCACTCAAGATTTACATAATATAAATTAGCAACAAGTTGAGTCATTGAGGAGTTGTACGCCATCTTTTAGGGTTTTTTCAAAAAAAAAAAAGATATTTTGCTTTAAACCTAAAACTACTTGATTTTGTAGTTTTAACTCAGAAGTTTTTTTAGTTTTTCCAATTTAACCTCACAACTCTTATCTTTTAACTTTGTTCCCCTATGTTTTTCATATTTTGCAAAAGTTTTCGTTTTACGCTTAGTTCTAAATTTTGCGAGTTAACACGGCACAATGTGTGTGTGTGTGGTTCAGTGTATTTACGTCATCTTTTTTCCCATTTAATAAGTTCATTACAACGCGCGAGTCATAAATCGAGTTAGTTATTATATTCTGTGTTTTATATGTTGGTCTAATTTCTGCATGTTAAGACGCCGCAACTTTAGTCTTTAATGTTGGTGGTCGTTGCCTATAGTGTGGCATTGGGGCTATTTGTCACGGTTTTACACCCCCGCCGCAACGCGGGGGGATTAATACAATAGGTTATTTATATGGATATAAGTCATGTAACGTAGTAATTATGATACCATTAATTGTAAATCTGAATCTGATCAATAGCATGTCAATTTCGTTGGCCGCAGCGCATAGCGCGCGGGTCCATCTTCTAGTTGTAATTAAAATACAACATTAAAAAAAGAATTTACAACAACAAATAATTCATTTCCCCTCTCAAAATCACTCTTATTATATTTTTTTACATATGTGTAAATTTTCTTTATTTACGAATTCGAGTAAATTTAAACGTGTAAATTTAATTTCTAACATTGTATTTGAATAATAAAGATAATTGTAAAAAGAAATTTTAAATTTAAATTGTTTTTGACCAGCTTCTCGTAGTTTTTTTCATTCATTCTCACGGTTTTTACAATATTTAGTGTTCTCATTTAAACCCTCCCCTAATATTATATTGCTAAAAAAGTTAAATAAATGTAAAATGGACGGTTTGGTTTACACGGCAATTTCAAATCCCCAACCGTAAATTGTCAAATGGTTAAAGCCGAACGATAAACTGGACGTCCCATACATATTTTAAACCAGCCGACTTTCTTTGGTTTGTTCGGTTTCTACACTTTATGAACATCCCCAAATGATAGTCACTCTTTCGAATTCTTTTAGTGAAAATTCATTATTGAACAAGTTACTATTTATTTTTGAATTTTGTAAATTGTAACAACCATATAAGAATAGCATGTCAATGTATGTGAGACCTATCTTTATGTCGATGAATGATAGCCTATAGTTTCAAAAGCTTGGATATAAAGAGGGCGCCTTTTGATCAAGTTAAAGCATACGAAAAGCTCCCTTTTCTAGTCTTTTGATTGCATCATTGTTTATGATATCGTGGATTTTATCAAGTATTTTTACACTCAAAGAGTCTAAAAGCTTTTTGCTAATAATTTCTAAAAAATATATTATAAGCATAACCGTCTTCGGATATTAAGGCGAAACATAACGGTTTTACGTGGATTACAAGATGAAGATAGGCTACATTTCGTGTTGGAAATTTAGATGGTGTGAATGGATATTAATTTAGTGAAATTATAATTTAGTAAAATTATAATTATTTACTAGACTCTTCATATGGGTGATAAACTCTTAAGTGGAGTTTTATGTCAATTTATTAGTTTTTATTAGAGTTTATGTCTCTAATAAAGTGAGACTTTTAGTAGAGTTTTTATGTCAATTTATTAGTTTTTATTAGAGTTTATTTCTCTAATAAAGTGAGACTCTTCTCTACCCCATATCTCTTGTATGCAAAGTAGGTTAAATGCCTAAATTGATGAAGTTAATTACAAGTAGATAATTGAAAGTGGAATTTTAGAAAGAAAAAAATTAGAAGAGTTCTTGGAGATACTTGAAGACCCATATGTTGGGTACTTAGAGAGATATGTTGTCTCTATTCAATTTCATCATCTTCATATCATTATTTTCCACAAGTTCTAACACTATAATTTTATCCGGTGTAACCTCGGGCGCGTGGCCATCTTCGGCAGTACATACTGCTTCGGCTGTTGTACCCTGGGAGACAAACGCGTCGTCTTTAGTAGAGGCGCGAAATCTGTTTTAAGGGAAGCGTGTTGAACACGTGCCTCAACCAAAATCGTCAACGTTTTAGTGTGCTCTTTGTTGCAGTCAAGGAGTATTTTTCAAGACTCAAGATGATGAATACTCGAGTCTAGGATGCTATCAAATGCGCGTGAAGGACTCACCAGAGATGCGGCTTGAATCAAGATTGGTATATAAAATTATATTTTATATTCTTTTTATTTAGTTATTGCAACCGGTATTGTACTATGATATTTTCTACGAAAAACGAGAGTCTCGTTATTATATATTTTGTAATTATATTTTATAAAAAGTGAACCTAGTTCCTACATTTCGTACGTAGAACATGTTCGATGTAGGTTTTTAAAAATGTCTACAAACATATTTAGACATCTGACACCAATGCTAGACCCATAAACATGTTTTATGGGTGTCAGACTGTTCCCATTTCAGTATGTCTATCAAGAGGGATTTATTGTGAGGTCCGATCATTAAAACAAATTATATCGGATTTACTCAATTCATCAAAATTTTATTTTCTGGATTGAGTCAGTGATCGAAATATTTTCGGTTTTGTGTGTAAATATAAGGTTTTTTATTCGCTTCGTGACATCTAGATTTTTTTTAGTTCATATTTCGATTAATTCATTTTTTCCGTATTTCCTAAAATAAACAACTAACAAATTAACACTTAGCAACTAAGTAATAAGCTAAGAATTGGTTTTCCTTCAACTTTTGTGATAAAACATATTTACAAACTCTATGGACAATTGTACGAGGCCTATCAAGAGCTTGGAGTTTAAAAGTAGTGTGCAACATAATACATGCATGCATGATAGTATAAAAAATAATTGTTGAGGATGAAGGTTATGAATATCTAAATATCTAATTGCTTAGGTGATGATTAATAAGATCCACCAACATATGAAGTAAGAACCATAATATATTTTGAACTCTACCTACAACAGTGGCGGAGCTAGACCTTAAAACCAGGGGTATCCCAAAAAAAATCATTAACTTTGAGGGGTATCCTTTATATAAAATCGAAAAAAAATCAAAAAATTAACACTGCGAACACGACTTTGAGCCGTAGCCCGTGCTACGGCTGGTTCTTAGCTGTCTCCGCCCGCCCCTGACCTACAAAGGTTCAAAGATCTACGTGATAAATTAGTTCATCATCAAATTTGACATGATTTTCTTGTGAAGACATGAATTCTTGCATGGTCATGTATTCGTTTAAATTAAATCCTCTAATTTGGATATGAAAAGCTTTTTACTAGTGTAGGCCGTTGACTATATCAAGGAAGTGATAAGCATGTGAATATGTAATTCTTCAGGGGTTTAGTTTAATTTTTTGGATTTAAATAACCTCACCTTCATCAATTGACCGATAGCACTCTTAATTTTCGATACGTAGTTAGTTGTATCACACCACTCCTAGCTTTCAACTTGTTTTCCGACATCACTCCCAAACTAAACCAACACTAATCCAGTTTGTTGACGTCAGATGTCACATCACCAAACCAGTGCCACATCAGTTGCCACGTCATCAAAAAAGCCAAGTCAGATGTCACGTCATAAAAAAACTAAATTAGATGCCACGTCACCACACAAGTGTCACGTCAGCAACAAAACTAACTAGGTTAGGATTCAGTTAATTTGCGAGTGGCAGAGGAAAATAAGTTGAAAGTTGGGAGTGCTATCGGTCAATTAGTGAAAGTTGAGATTATTTAAATCTAATATCTCAAATTTCTTTAGCGTATGATATTTATGTTTGTTCTTTAATCTCAATGATCAATGAATAATATCAAGTGTGGGCATATCATATGAGAGGATCAACCCGATCGTTAAATCAATAAAGCTACACTTTAACATCTAGAGAAAGACCATGATTGGTCGGTCAATTGTAGATGAAAAAGAAGATCTAAATTTGTGATCAGAAAGCATCATTTTAGGACACGTACAAAAGTAATGATCCGTGTTCCCATGAATATCAGATTACTGTCGGTATTCCACTATAGCGAATACCGTTATCGGAGATTGCAAGGGGCTAGAACAAAAAGATGAAAACCATTGAATTCATAAGAAAGGGAAAAAAAGTAGATACCATCTAAGCCTTTAATGCTATTTGTTATCATTTCATAATTTTTCACCCTAACGTAAAAAGTCAAAAGTCATTGTCAGATAGTATTGAGCTCTCACTTACTTTTTTATCACCTTTATGGTTTCACAAGTTTACACACCATTAAAATAGTATTAACTAGTCGTTGGCCCCCCACGTTGTGATGAGAGGACGTAAAACCATGCTAACTAGCAACCGAAGAACGACGAAAACCAGAAAAAAACGTAAAAAACACGAATTTCTAAAACCAAGAGGCACACGTGACGTAAAACGTGGATGAAGTTGAAGTTATACCGACACGCATTAGAAAGTAGCATGTGTAAAAACTTGAAGGACCAAATGTGACCACCAATCATCATGCTAAGTGGCAACCGAATGGTGACCAAATTAAAGAAAAAACGTAAAACAAAACTAACAAAAAAAAATAAACTTATTTAACTTTTGTGGCAAAATAATAAAAAAATAAAAGAAACACAAAAAGACAAAAAAAAAAAAAAAAGTCACCATTTATCCAAAGTTAGAATCAGTATATATAGATAATTTTTTTAAAAGAAAGTATTTGGTTGGTTGATGGACATGAGACCCACCAACTAGTTCCTTTTCAGTTTTCACGCTATAAAGGGGGTCACGGCCCCCTAGGGGGCCAGAGGTGTTTAGAATTCGTTTCGAATTAGAAAAATTCGAAATTCGATTCGATTAAGTTCGATTCAATTATCGAGAATTCGTTTCGATTATAAGAATTCAAATTCGAGTCAAGTAAATCGAATACGAATTTATAATTTCCAATTCTATTCAATTCGCAATTCGAATAAAATTATACCTTTTATTTATTATTTTTATATATAATACATATATAACTTTTATTGGGCTATACTATAAATTATTTTCAAAATTTATTCCATGTATTAAAATTACTAATTACCAAACCGACTACATGGCCCATAACTAAAACCTAAGTTACAAACCCATCAATAGATTTCTAACCATAAAAAATATTAACTTGTAATGTGGAGTCGTTATTCCCGACGTCTTGTTTTGAATGTTAGACGTATGGTACTTTATTTAGAACTTTTTAATATGATATCGTGCCTTATGGCTACTTTAAAGTTTAAAATTTATGTTTAATTTTGATATTTTTTACATGTTTTAAAGAATCTGAATCAAATTGAATTTATTCGAATTTGAATTTTTAATCGAATACGAATTGGGTTTTTTATTCAAATACGAATTCGAACCGAATTGGGTAGGTTTTAATCAATTTTGAATTCAAGGGAAAATAAAAATTATTAGAATAATTCGATTCGAATAATTTGAAAATTCGATATTCGGTACGATGAATATCCCTACGGCCCCCTCCTTTTCATGTCTCATAGGGCGGTGTGTAACACCCCTTCACCAGCCACGTGGAGGGGGCGTTAGTCACTATCAAATGGTTTAAGGAGCAAAGAGCTTGTAGTTTAGTGGTATCAAGGTGTATTAGAAATGTGTCTTTCTATAAGACCATTAGGTGTGGAGCTTGTGGTCGGCCCGTGAAGCTGCCACTTGGGACCGTGACACCCTAAAACACCGCCTCCCACGAGCCTAGGGCCATGACAATCGTGGAGATCTCCACGCCTGCAACGATCCACATCTCTCTTCTCTCAAAATAAGAAAAAAGGGAAGGGGAAGGAATAAAAAGGGACATTACCACACCCCATAGAATGGTGAAGGATGGGGTAATGTGACGGTGACGTGGAGGATGGTGATGGGGGAAGGATCACCTAATAGCCTAAAGTTGAAGTATCTAATCTCATAGTGAACAAGGGAAAGATTCATTAGGGAAAAAAAGAAAGTAAAACCGAATAACCATTAGTTGTATATGTAACAGACTAAAAAAAATCACTTTTGGCCAATTCAATCGGCATATAAATTTTATACACATCATTTTTTTATATAAATAAATTTAATAATAGCACAAAGTGTTAAAATGATGTGTAACTAACTAAATATTATAACGTCAATAAGGATGCCCACGTACAATTCTCTCTATAAATACACATAGAATGATAGAAGTCTAGGATCACTATCATTTCTCCAACATTGAAACAAAGGCATGGAGACAGTAATCAGAGGTGAAGAGAACGCGGTGCAACCGATGAATAATGTTGAGGAGACAACGGAGCAGAAGAGCGCGATGAAGATATGGATAGCTGTGGATGAGAGTGAAGGGAGTTTCTACGCCCTCGAATGGGCCCTTCAACATCTTTTCCTCCACCATGATGCCACGGATAACAAGTCTGTCACGGTGGTTCATGTCCAACCTCCCTTTCAACCGACTTACACCGCCCTTTCTGTTGGTCCTGGTAAGTGGTGGAGCCGGCCATGCTACTGATTCATTGGTCAGACAAGTTGAACCAGATTCAAAAAACTGGGTGACGTAATATTGAGTTTTAGAAATTATATATATAATATTATGGAAAATTTAAATATTAGATGACCACATAGACGAGGTTATATCTAAAAGAATAGAAAAAATATATAGAAAAGAGAAACAATATAATGAATAACTATTTTAAAGGGGAGAGCATTTAATTAATTAGCTATCAGGTAATATAAGATCCAACATCTTTTAGATTTTATTGGATACATTTGTTAGTTATTTCTCTAGCTTAGTTGATAAACACTTTCATTTATGCATGAGAGGTCCAGATTCAAATCTTATAATTTATACATAAATATAAAAAAAGATAACTTTTTGAAGAATTTATTTTTACTCAAAACATGTCCAACCACTGAACATCTAAACCGGGTCACTGGTTCAACTATAAGTCATCCAAAACCCGATCAATAACACATTTTATTCGTCGCAGTTTTATATTCGACATCTGGGGCGAGGGAATCAGTGGAGAAAGCAGTGGAAGAAAGTGCAGCTAAAGTCCTTGCTCGTGCTTCGGAATTATGTGACCAGCATAAGGTTAATCATGTTTTTATATAGCATTTTTTATATTTTTTTTCCTAATATTTTGAAAGCTTTTTCTGATAGAAAATATACATAAAAAATGTTTTATAATTCTGACAGATAAAAGCAGAGTGTTTGGTGTTGAAAGGAAAGCCAAAGGAAATACTGGTTGAAGCTGTAGAGCAAATGAATGTTGATCTTCTTGTTGTTGGTAGCAGAGGTCTAGGCCACATCAAGAGGTATTATAGAATATATTTAAAGGCTTAAGTATCACTTAAATATTTGAAAAATGCCATTTTATTAAAAAAAAAAAAAGGCTATATCATCATCATCATCATCATTATACTCGGTAAATCCCACCAATAGCAAAGCTAAGGTAGGGTCTAAGGAGGGCAAGATGTAGACAGCCTTACCTCTACCTCGTAGGAATAGAGAGACTGCTTCCAGTGAGACCCCCTGACTCGATGGTAGTTTTGTATCAAGCCTTGGACATAAGTCACATAACACTCGGCAATTAAGACAAAGGCCAATTAGTGCATGTACTCCCTTGTCTTTCGGCTATCAATGTCACCACATGATGCATGATTAACCATCCCCCTCTTTTAACATTATTTTCATGAAATTAGTAAACTAACGTTAAAATTAGTGCAATTTCACTTTTGCCTCCCCAAGAGCCCACATATATATATACACACATTATATGCGCATACCGCAAACGGACGTATAAAAAAGGCTATATAAAAGTATCAAATTGTAAAAGAAATTGTGAGATTGTTGTATTATTAACTTTTATACAAACCTAACCTAATCCAAGTCCAAGATCAATAGAAGGAAATTGCATATATGTGAAAATTGTGTGTATATGCTACATATTGCTACAAGATCCCCCCTAATAGAGTATATGTATTAGTTGATTAACTAAAACACAACTGGCTAGTCAACCACCTGCTACAAGACCCCCCTAACAGAGTATATGTATTAGTTGATTAACTAAAACACAACTGGCTAGTCAAACCACCTAAGTGTTGCTAACTAGTAACTAACTACATATTAACTGACTATATTTAGGCATGTAGCCTCTTTAAAAATCCAGCCATATTTGTTTATAGTATACTCTTTATTAACAGTAATAACAGGACTAACCGACAATCATTGCGTTCGCAGGGCTGTACTTGGAAGCATTAGCGATTACTGTGCACATCATGCAAACTGTCCAGTTATTATTGTTCGTCCCCCAAAGGCATCAGAAAACTGAACTGAATTTCCATTGGTCATTTCCCAGTGAGTCGTATAAGTGTGGTGTTGGTTGTGTAATAATTACGCGTAATCCCGTATAGTGTTGTTTAAGTAAATGGAGACCATGTTGTGGAATTTATGTATGAATCTTAATACCTAATGTAAGTTATTCACGACTCGCTGTATTGTTTACACGGTCAAGTTTGTTTTAAGCTATTGGACACAAGTTTGACGCTAAAATAATTGATACAGGTTATGTTTTTATCTCTAATGGGTTGAATGGAAAATAATAGCTTATACTGGGTCAAACGGATACAATTCCACACAACTTGTATTCTTAATTCGTAAAACCACCTAAATGATCTTATTTAAAAACCGAGTATCGTATAACTTTTGTATTGGTAATTGATATTTCACACTATGTCACTATCTATTTATAAAACGGTACTGTTTCACGTCAAAACGACTGACCCATATGACATGTACCAAAAGTTACCGTTGTGACTCGTTGCAGACGACTAACGTATTTGATAGTTTTGACCCATAAATCAATCAGCCAATTTGCCACCTCTAGAAAAACTAATTGTCCATAAAAGGTGAGGGTTTTAACAATCATCAATCCTATACATGGTTTAACTACATGAAAACCAATCAAGAACAGACATTTTCCATTTTTTAATTGTTAGTGTTACTACCGTATAAAAGCGTTTAAACAGAAACTAAAAAGATTAAAAAAAGAAAGTAAAATTAGAAAGATCATTAGACATAGATGCAGATACCCGCAAACATGGACCTCCTTGAGCTGCATACGCATGTCGTATTAATGTGCTCATCAACAACCAGCCTGTACAAGTCAACCCTACACAGTGAAAACAGATAATAGCTCAGTAGAGATAAACAAATCAACCAATTTAGGGAAACACGTGTCGATTTGGGTTATATTTTCTTTCTCCAACAAGTCAAATAGTAAATGAGTGAATTTAGAAAAGTCTTCTAAAATTAAACAGGTCAAAAGTCCTCAACGTATATTCAAAATGTATAAGACCTCCGACCTCGTATACTATTTATTAAAAAAAAAAGTAAAATGCCATTTTCGTTCCTGAGGTTGGTTCAGTTTTGCGACTTTCGTCCAAAGGTTTATTTTTCTGCATCCGGATCCAAAAGGTTTGAAATTGTCATCCAGCTCGTTAACTCCATCTATTTTTCTCTGTTAAGTCAGGGGTATTTCCATCTTTTTGCTAGCTTAAAGGGGAATTCGGTCTTTTTCACTTTATGTAAAAAGACCGAATACCCCAGAAAAGGACTGAATACCCCTTTAAGTTAACAAAACAAACAGAAATACCCCCGACTTCCAGAAAAGGACTGAATACCCCTTTAAGTTGACAAAACAAACAGAAATACCCCCGATTTAATGAAGAAAAATAGATGGAGTTAACGAGCTGGACAAAAACGGTAAGATTTAAAACCTTTTGGATCCAGATGCGGAAAAACAAACCTTTGGACGAAAGTTGCAAAACTGGCAAAGCCTCAGGAACAAAAAATGGCTTTTTACTCAAAAATAAATTAATTGATTATTGTAATGACAAACGTTAATCATTGAAGTCCTACAAAGAAAGACAAAGGGTGTGTGTGGGTCAGCCCAGCCTGAACCGTTTGGCTTTAACCCGGGACCTGGACCAAACTGTTACCAAGCCCACCTATTTTGCCACATCACTCGCACATATACTTACCTGTTGGGTCATGAGTATTTCAACTGCTACATTGAGATCCCCATCAGCAGCAGCTATGGCGACTTCAACCTGCGTCTGAAACAACCCCAAAACTTCTTTTAGAAAACACGAGGGGGAGGGGGGGTTACAACACAGAACATTGAAGGGGAATATCTTTTAGGGGATCAATATAGCATACCTTATCAAAACCCATTGCTAAAAGCTTTTGAATCTCTTCATCTGATGGAACAGTTGCCTCTATCCCTGGCTGCCTAAATTATAAACAAACAATAAAGATGATTCAAATAACCTTTAAATTGATTAAATAAGTAGTTTTTTGGTGCAGTTTTAGCCATGATAACAAAGCTCTTCTTGCTAAACCCAATAATAAATATCAAAACGTATCACACCCTTATTTCCCGGTAAGCGACTTTGGTTGGATTTACATATTTTGAAAGTCAAAGTAAAACGCGCTTAATGCAACACGGAAGTCTAACTTATGTCTTACAAATGAAAAATCACTGATAGATTCTAACTCTACTGAATTGTTCAACAAAACATAATCATCGAATGTCGTGCCAAGTCTTCTCTCTAATAGCCATCAATACGCTCAATTCGTCTTTCCCTAACCATTGCTACTGGAAGGGTCAAACACTCCTGAAATACATGCTAAAAAAAGGTCAGCTTACGCTGGTAAATTCAAACGTTTAGTATTTCAAATCAGTTTCTTGATAAATATCACGTTATTTCAGAAAAACTCAGTTTAAAGTACCAACACAAAGATTAGTACACGTGTGAGGCAGCCCGAAGGTTCCCGTATAATTTGTGAGGCTCCTGAAGGTCCTCCTGTCACTCGCGAGGCTGCCTGAAGGTCCTCCTGTCACTTGCGAGGCTGCCCAAAGGTCCTCCTGTGAGTCCTGTCACTTGTGAGGCTGCCCTCCTGTCACTCGCGAGGCTGCCCAAAGGTCCTCTACAGCTAAATAACTAGTTAACTACTACAAGGCTAGTTGAAGTTCCTATATCACTTATGAGGCTGCCCGAAGGTCCTTTACAACGATTCAACTACCACAAGGCTACCCAAAGATCCCCTATTGCATATGAGGTTGCCCGAAGGTCCCCTACAGTATTTAAGATACTTTTAATTTGCAGCAGACTTCATAAACACATATATACAAGTAATGATTTCTCCTAGCCTGTAATCTTTGAAACCAATAACTTTTGCAAACATTAATCATAAAATAAATGTTAATCACCTTAGCCTCTTCTTCTATTAACAACCGTCAACCGTTCACAACAAATATCGAAACATCTCGCTTTCTAGACGTCCGATAATCGTGATGTTTCACAATTATTTTATATTCATTAGTGAATAAAAACTCTACTAATCGACTAACTAGATCACAATTGTTGGTAAAACGCGTAAACAAATCCGTTTGATCACCCCTCATCACTGCTGTCGCTCAGAGCCACCGCCACTCGATGCCCGCCACCCTCAGTTCAGTCATAATTCATTGTTGAGATTCAACACCTGCTAGCACCACCTAGTTTCCGTTCCCCAACGTTGCCCAGAAGCTTCCCACTTTCTCTCTCTCTCTCTCTCTCTCTCTCAGCTGAACACAAACGAGAGGGGAGGATGGCTGCCAATCGGTTATAGCCTTATACTCAATCTCGTTTCTTTTGAACTTCAAGATAATCTCCAAACCTCTAGTTTATCCCATAAGCTCATTCCAGTGATAAAGTAAATAATATATTTAGTTTATTTTTTTGAAAATAAATAACTCTTTTAACTTTTGAAAAACGCTTGTATTAGTCACTATGAACTTAGAGTTGTATTTGATTGCTACAGCTTTCTTGATTCTGGAAGGCGATAATTTAAGCAACATGTTTCCACTTGCATGTGGATATTTATGGGGTTCACGTAAGTAGCAAGACGAGCTTTGTTATCATGGTTGCTGCCATCATACTCCCGACAACTTGGTTATCCTACCCATATTGACACCTCTACCCATAAACTGCAAATGCAAACTCGCTAACTTAGAATTGCAATACCTTCTATTGTTTCTCTGTTGTCCTGCATCTATTGCTTCCTGACTCGATGGGTGAACCGGGCTGTTGCCACTTTCTAAAAGTCTAGCCTGTAGACTCGAGTCATTACCGTTGGTGGGGCCCGTTTCGGTTTGAGGTGCACTAAGTGTCCTTCCACGCCCAGGGAATCTGCTATTTTCTTCTGTTGACTGCATAAAATTTAAAAAAAATACACAAGTTCATGATAGATACATAAGGTATTACATTTTAACACCGACACTTTGTACGCTTCGATACAGTTATTACATTTCCTAACAATCAATGAAGGCTCCCACTATTTTCACACCCCTACATCTATACGACCCGTATAGAGTTATACGGGTCGTATAGGAAAATGTTGCACAAAAAAATGTCAGAGAATGTTTTTTTGTCTCCATCTATACGAGCCGTATAACATTACACAACCCGTATAGAATGTTATGCGGCACATATAATGAATGCTATACGACCCAAACCTCATATAACGTTATAATGTCATACCACCCGTATAATGTTATACGACCCAATATTTTCTCCATCTATACGACCCATATAAGCATTATACGACCCAATATTTGTGATGTCAGATTATTCTATACGGGCCGCATAACCCTATACGACCCGTATAAAGGGTATTAACACCCTTAATGAATTTACATCAATTTCGTACGTAATTGATACCTGCGGAAACACCTCTCTACGTGGCATCCATGAAGACAAGTTTGTCCACATATTCCCAGCCATAGATTCACTGATAATTATATAAATATACATTTTTAAAGAATACATTGCTAAAAAGGGTTGAAATAGTCAAATTTTGGGATTGAAAAAGACAAACTACCTGGATGTTGTGTTACGAGTGGTATATGTAGGGATGTATCCAGAAGGATCACCACCTGTGCACATTATATATTTCGGTCTACGCACACAAGTTGACTGCAAAACAACACAAAGAGAAATATTAACAACAGAAACAGTTGATATATTATCAATGACTCTGAATCATGGTTTTAAAAAATGTTTGAGGCGTGCGCCTCAAGGCGCGTCTAGAGACAAAACGCCCAAAAAACGATCTTGAGGCGCGCCTCAGGGGTTTTTTGTTGTATGTGCGCCTCAGAAGGGCTGAGGCGCTAAAAAAGTTGCGTCTCAGGTGCGCCTCATGGGTTTTCGATATTAGTTTTTGATGTTTTTGACTTTTTGAGTCAATTTCAAGCAATTTATGTCTGTATTAGATATATAATTTTTATATCTATTTTTTAATTCCGACTCGGGCTTACGCCACGTGAGGCGAAGGAAAACACCTCGAAACTCGTTTCCGTTTTTTTAAACCTTGCTCTGAATGATACTTACAAGCCAAGAAGCAGATTCTATGCCCGAAAAGAAAGAGCTGCCCGGAATTATAAAGTTGAATAAACCATACGTATCTGAAACGGGAAAAAAATGTGTCACAAGAACAATAAAATACGGAAGAACACTTAGGTCGACGAGTGGAAAAAACGTACACGCAAATCCAGATAAAATCCCGCATAAGTGTCCAAGTAATGAGATGTTTGTCATAAGAAGCTGGAACAACACCAATAACATCCATGGATACCTGAAGCACGTTTCAATCATGAATTCAATTGACATAACGTAAAAAAAGTGAAAACAAATGAGATTACGTGATAACAGATACAGATACTTACAATTTGGCAGGTACGTTGAAAAGTCCAAACACACTACAAAAGAGAATATATAAATCAGTAGTTCAGTACCAAACTACCAAAACAGTAATTTAGTATCTATAACAAAAAGGGTAAATTGCATTTTACGTCCTTTAAGCTTGAGCAAAATTGCAGGCGTTGTCCTTTAACTAACAAAATTACACTGGAAATCCTTTATGTTACAATTTCTCATCATGCGGTGTCCTTTTGCCCTAACTCAGTTAGTTTTTTCTGTTAACTGTTAACACGTGCCACTCACATGAGGGCATAATGGTCATTTTCACTTGATAACTAAAACAAAAAAATATAAAAATTACCCATGAAACTTCAATTGGAAGATATATTTCGAGTGATAATGACCATTATACCCTCATGTGGGTGGCACATGTTAAGCATTAACATAAAAATTAATTGGGTTAGGGCAAAAAGACCGCATGATGAGAAATTGTAACATAAAGGACATCCAATGTAATTTTGTTAGCTAAATGATAGCGCCTGCAATTTTGCTCAAACTTAAAGGACGTAAAATGCAATTTACCGTAATAAGAAACTAACCTTCTAGATTGGACTCCACTTAAGCTTGTTTCTATAACAATCATGGAGAATAGAACACCCGAAAAGCCAATCGCACACTCGTCCATGAAATGATCATATGAGTAAACCGGATTGAAGGCAGCTATTAATGTAATTAAAAGGAGAAAGATAGCGCTAGTTGTAGCCAACAAAACAATCACGTATAACAGACGGATTGAACCCATAACTCTTTCCAACTCTGAGCCTAAAGGAACTAGGGCCATCATATTGAAAACAAGATGGAGTATTGAACCGTGAAATAAAATAGATGTGAAAACCCTGTAAACTGCAAAGGAAAAGAGACCGTCCCGTTCAAAAAAGTAAATACATAACATAAAATACAATATTTATTCATTTACTCAGAATAGAATCAGTACAGAGTACAGACCTTGAAACTTTGAGATAACAGCAGAGGGCAAGAAGCATACTTCTAGAAAAGAGTCGTATCCTATCAAAAGACAAACCAGGTATATCGCAGTGCAAACCGCAACCACCACAGACGTAAGAAACGGCATGCCTTCCCACCATTGCTTAAATCTTGTAGGCAAACCTGCCTGTTCAGAACACAAATCAATTCAGTACCAACATAAACACCATTACACCGACCCAAATTTCAATATCTATCAAAAAAATCAATCATTCTGTTGACAATTATCCATTTCCCCCTATCTAGGTACTGGATCCGTAATTCAACATAATATCATAACAACAATCCAGAAATCACACAATCAGATAATTAGGAATTCTCACTCTGATTCAACAACAACAACAACCACCATACCCAGTAAATCCCACGTATAGCAAAGCTATCGGTAGGGTCTAGGGAGGGTGGGATGTAGGCAAGCCTTACCTCTATCCCAAGGGATAAAGAGGCTGCTTCCGGTGAGACCCTTAGCTCCAAAGCCATATCCAGACATCAAAGTTACATCCAAACATACAAGGCACATAGCTACTCAAAGAACAACATAAACAGTGCACTAAAGATATTTTTAGCAGGCTACCAAATATACAATTAGTGACATACAACATAACATAAAAACACACAGACAAGCAATAACATGCAAAGGCCCCCAAAGCACATCAACACGCTAATCTCCTTAGAAAAGACCAACATCCTAAGCTCTTAAAGAACGAGTTTAATGTTAAACCAAACTATCGTCCTAAAGTCCTTAACCTTAATCTTACGTCTCCACGAACTCCTATCCTGGACCATGTCCTTAGAGAGGTGCAATTCTAGCAAATCCTGTCTAATTCTGGACCATGTCCTTAGAGAGGTGCAATTCTAGCAAATCCTGTCTCACTCTGATTCAGTTAAACCTAAAATAAATACAGGATAGCACTCAATCACCTAATTTTCCTACGCAGTATCTTAGCATTTGAAACTTGTGTTATGAACTTATGATCGCTTTAGAACCCTATAGATTCCTAATTTGATTGTCATCAAAATAGGAACAAATCTAACTCAACTATTATCAACCTTCTATTTCTCGCTGAAAAAGGTACAAGACACGAACACACACACGTGCACGAATATGCTGAAATCAATCATTCTGTTAACAAGTATCCATTTCCCCTATCTAGGTATTAGATCCATGTTTCAAATTGATCAACATAATGTCATAAAAACAATCTAGAAATCACACAATCAGATAATTATAAGTTCTCAATTCTCAATCTGATTCAGTTAAACCTAAAATAAATACTGAGAAGTGAGAACAGGCTAGAAAGTAGAAACTACAAAATCTCACTCGATCACATAATTTCCCTATACATTATCTAAGCATTTGAAACTTGTGTCATGACCACTACAAAACCCTACAGATTCCAATTTTGGATTCTCATCGAATCAGGAACAAATCTTACTCTCAACTACTGAAAAACTACCATTTTATTTCTAAAAAAGGTATGTGACACGAACACGTACGCACGCACGAATATGCTTAAATCAATCATTCTGTTAACAATTATCCATTTCCCCCTATCTAGGTATTGGATCCATAATTCACATTAATCATAACAACAATCTAGAACTCACACAATCAGATAATTCACAACTTTCACTCTAATTCAACTAAACCTAATTACATAAATACTGAGAACATACTAGAAACTACAACATAGCAATTGAAACTTGTGTAATGATCACTATAAAACCCTACAGATTCCAATTTTTAGATTCTCATCGAATTAGGAACAAACCTTACTTAACTAGTAATAAACTACCATTTCTTGCTGAAAAAGTAAGAGATACGAACACATACAGGTGTATGAAGATGCTGAAATTGAAATTAAAGCTACTTGTTACTAGTTGAAGCGAGAAAAATGAAACGAGTACAAGGTGTTTGATGAAATACCTCAGAGACAATGTTTGATCTCATCGTTTGCTGCAATTTGGTTAGAGGAAACTGGAAATCAGTAGTGGTTATTTGTTGGTTTGGTTTACCGACGGTTCTCGACGTTTCGTCGACGTTTGATCCCGGTGGGGTTATCGAAACGGGCCTTTGTAAGAAAAGGTTTTGGGCTTGTCGATAACACAACAAAAGTGTTGATTTTTAGGCCCAAAGTAAATTTTTTATTTTCTTTATAACTCACAACCCAAACTCCCAAAGTAAGTTTTTAAGTTTTTCTTTATAACTTACACAATCTAATGAGTCTAATCTCACTTTTTTTTTAATGATAAATTTGGATAACTGACAGACTACTGAAGTATCATTGAGCCACCAGCAGAACCATCTGATCATATTCATCTTCATTAGGATAACTGACAATGTTTGATCTCATCGTTTGCTGCAATTTGGTTAGAGGAAACTGGAAATCAGTAGTGGTTATTTGTTGGTTTGGTTTACCGACGGTTCTCGACGTTTCGTCGACGTTTGATCCCGGTGGGGTTATCGAAACGGGCCTTTGTAAGAAAAGGTTTTGGGCTTGTCGATAACACAACAAAAGTGTTGATTTTTAGGCCCAAAGTAAATTTTTTATTTTCTTTATAACTCACAACCCAAACTCCCAAAGTAAGTTTTTAAGTTTTTCTTTATAACTTACACAATCTAATGAGTCTAATCTCACTTTTTTTAATGATAAATTTGGATAACTGACAGACTACTGAAGTATCATTGAGCCACCAGCAGAACCATCTGATCATATTCATCTTCATTAGGCAATAATGTCTATACATCAAAAGGAGGAAACCCAATAAATATGGGAAAATCCCCCTTTAGAAATCGAACGCAAGATCACTTAGTCCCTAAGTCTTATCCCACTCCAAGATGCCACTAGACGATAATGCCATGGCGAGTCTAATCTCACTTTTAAATTTAGACTTTGTTTACCATCAACCTATAAACCACAAGCACAAGATAAATACCGTTACCTACTGCTAGACTGTAACTACTCCAGTAAGTAAGTTTTAAGGACATAGCAACTAAGTAGTTGTAAAAAAAATACTAAAGAATTTTTTACAAGGTTTGTTCAAATATAATACTTGATTATTATTATTATTTTTTTGGGGTAATACTAGCTACAATTAAATTGTTAAAGACATTGATAGTTTAATTGTTTTCCAATCAGAAAATGGGTTGTTTCTTTTTCTTGAAATCTCTCAAATGCAAGCAATATAAATATGTTTATAACTAAACCTCATTGAAACATGATTATGTCATAAGTATCAGTTATTTATGGAAATTGATTATAAACAATATTAGACCAAATTCCGATTAAAAAAGGGTTGCTAAATTTTCTTTTCATAAACGAAGATTTTAAACAAAAAATGACCCGAACCAAATTCCGATTAAAAAAGGGTTGCTAAATTTTCTTTTCATAAACGAAGATTTTATACAAAAAATGACCCGATATGAATTTTGGTAAACTAAATGAGTTTGACCAACAAAATGCTAAAATATCATTATTAACGATTTAAATTCTTTCACATGGTTTCTAACCTAAAACTTAAGTATTTAAAGGTCAATGTGGTGTAAATTTAGTGTAATCGGAAAATTGTAAATATCGCGTAATCTTTGTAATGTAGTGTAAGTTTAGTGGATGTTTGTTTAGCTTTTAATGAGGTTGTTAATGGTTCAGAACTCTTACTAATTCAGCACTTAATGGTTCAGATATTTTACTGGTTTAGCACTTACCCAATAAGAAGTTGTCAAAGAGCTTTTGAAAAAAATTAAATTAAAAAATATATATATATATTTTTTTTGTCCTGAGGCTGGAGGGTGTGGGATGGAGCCCTAGGGGCTTTATCAAGACACGTAAGCGCCACGTAGGATCCACGTCAGCCATGGGGCTTTATAACGTCCCCTTTAATTTGCACGGTGTGGGATGGAGCCCCCTATTAAACAAAAAAAAAAAAATTTGATTGGATGAAAAGTTGAGGGCTCCACCTGATAACCCCCTTCTCCCTCGTTACCACCATGGAGCCCCTTCTATAGCGCCCCTCCATAACTCCGGCGGTGTGGGTGTATAGCGCCCGGGGCGCTATAGAGGCTGAGGTGGCGATGGTGGCGCCCCCCACACCCTCCGGCCTGAGAACTTGGTCTAGTGTTAAATTGGTTTGCCCTCCCTAATGGAGACGCAAATTCGATTCTCCCTTGAGCCATTTTCAAGGGACATCTGGGTGAAGGGACGAATCGGGGCTAATCCCGGGTTCAAACCTGACGGGGGCGAGAGTTTACGAATTTCATCCGGTTCCCATGCATCAGGGACGCTGTCTCATGACGGTCGATGAGTCGGCCTTGGATTAAGATTCTTAGCCGTTCAAAAAAAAATTAGAATGTTGTCAAACAGCCTTTGAAAGTGAGTAAACTACTCTGTTCGACTACTCCAATTCAGCAAACCCTAGCAAATGGAAGACGAAACCAATCACAACGCCGTCGCCGGTGCCGGCGCCAATGACGACGACACTCCGACGCTGAGTGCGCATGCTCTAGAAGCTCTCAAAGAGTTCCTATTGGAACAGAACCGCTCAGTCGCCGCAGACAACGACGGAGCTACGGCGCCGGAGGAGAAAGAGGTGGCGTTAGTGACGGAGGACTGGCGGCTCAGCCAGTTTTGGTACGACCGTGAAACGGCGGAGACAGTTGCGAGAGAAGTTCACGCACTGTATACGTCCATGGAGGATCCACCTTCTGTTGCCTGTATTGCTTGCCCTACTCTCTACGTTTATCTCAAGGTATATTCACATGTTCAAACTCACTGTTTGTTAAAATGTGTGTTGTATTGAGTTGTTTCTTATGTAAGAGGTTTTAGAAATTGAGTTTTAATCTGTTTGATCTAGAGTTAGGGCTAATGTGATAGAATAGAACAGGATTTATATGTGTCTTGCTTCTAAAATGAGTGCATCACATGATGAGCTGCTTTAGCGGTTGATTTATATTTGAACAAATTGGACTGTGATTGATTGCAGTAGGTGTAAGTTTTTCGAATCTGATTGAACAGCGCCTCTGGCTATCGATTGAGTGGTGGTTGATGTCATGATGATAAGAGTAACTTATGTTTTAGTGTTAGAAGTTAAGTTAGTTAACAGGTTTAGATGCTGTGTATAAATAACTTTTAGGATTTTTGAATAACAAACGCCTCACATACGTGAATTGCGCGCATCACGACGATCTTTGTAAAACCAAATTCTGCGTTTTCCGCATTGATGATTTCGTAAATTGTTGTCTAGTTTTGTTATTGAACTTGATAAAGTGTAGCATTTTGACATTTTCATATTTATTGATATTCTAAAAATGCCCTTTGAATTATGCTTTATACATGTTTTTAATTTTCTTCTATCCGGATCTGTTGAGTTTGAGATGTGGATGAAGTTTTACTGTATAAGCTATTGACAAGAAAATATTAGAAGTAAAATGATATGGTTCACGAATGACCGAATATTACGTTTATCATAGGGCAAAGTGTAGGTAACAATTAATATTTCTTCTTTTTTCAGAAACTGCACCCTGATTTGCCTGTGCAACTTCTGGAATACGACAAGCGATTTGAGCAATACGGGAATGAATTCACTTATTATGATTATAACGAACCATTAGAGCTCCCATCGTCAATGAAGCAGTCATTCAGTATCATCGTCGCAGATCCTCCTTACCTGGTAATTTCTTATCCAATACCGTATGCTATTCACGATTTCACGCATCTCTTTCGTTTCATGAACTTATATCCGAGCTGCAATTATGAGAACATATCATTTGTTTCTCATAGCATGTGAAGATACTTGACTACTATTTCTGGTTTCTGCATCTTACTTGAATACTGAAATCTTCAACTTGCATACTTTTTTGTAATTTTTATTTAAAAATGAAGCGTGTTCAAGTTATGCTGGTTATTTTTTCATGGCAGAGCCAGGAATGCTTGGAAAAAGTATCCGAAACAGTTAGTTTTCTTAAGAAACCTGGAGAATCATACTTGCTTTTACTCACAGGTCAGACTATTTTCCTCTTTTTTTTTTTTTTTTTAGGCTGTATAAATAAATTTGTGGTTTATTTGTACAGGTGCAGTGCAGCATGATCGAGCAGCGCAACTTCTAGGTCTGCATCCATGTGGGTTCCGCCCACAGCACTCTAGCAAGCTTGGAAACGAGTTCCGCCTCTTCACAAACTACGACCCTGGGTTGAGATTAGGCGGTTGGGAGCAAGAAGAGTCGTAGCGTCGTTTTAATGTTGTTTAGACTCTTAACTCGTCTTGATAAGTGGTTTTGTAACCTTTTGAGTGTATGGTAACATAATATTTATTTCGGCATCTTCATATATATTACAACTTACTACAAGCAACACATTTATAATATTTCGGCATCTTCATATATATTACCACTTACCACAAGACATTACTAGTAACTTTAAAATACTAAAAGAAATGAACAAAACTACAAGCAACACATTTATAATATTTAAAAAAATATATAATAATTAAAACCATCCATTTTAGATAATAACAATCAACAAAGCTACACAAATCAAATTTAGATGTGTGGATAATTCTTTTATAACCAGGTTTCAAGTAGAGAATCTTTTATAATGCATATTGAATCATTATTTTAATCAAAAATCGAAATTAACGTAGCTATTGTTGAAACAAGTTTTGAAAAATTATCCACCCTCATCGGTCACCGGCTCGTACTGGAAAAAAGTAGCCGGATTATATATGAACTTGTTACTCAACCCGTCCATCTTTTGTCATATTTGCTAAACAAATGATAGTTTATAATACTTGGCATGTCTCTGTTTCTTGTTTACCATGTTAAGCTATGTGTAATGGTTTAATCCGTTTACATTGTCACGCTAAAAAGTGAGTGTCACATCACTGTCACGTAGTCATGAGCTCTCACTCACTTTTTCCACCTTTAATGTGTAATGGTTTCACAAGCTACCCACTACCCATTAAAAATATTGTTTAAATGAAACGCGTGGATGAACAAAAAGTGGGTCACACTTGTTTTTTTTTTAATTGGCCCTCCTAATTAATTCCTACCTTCTCAAATTATGGTCTTCAACACTTGCAGAGTTAAGCAGCTCACGCCCTCTTCTCACGCCCCATAACTAAGGGCTGGAGCGATGTTTCATGATGGGTTCACGTCCAGGTTAGCAGGGGTGACCCCATTACACATAGCCTTACGCTGTGCAAATGAATTTCTGGTTGATTTGTACAGATGCACAGTGCAGCATGATAGAGCAGCCCAACTCTTTTTTCTACGTCCATGTGGGTTCCACCCACAGACTAGGTTGCAAAAGTTGCTAGACGCTCCCTAGTCGGAATTGAGAGTACCCGGGAAGTACTCGGCCTAGACAGAGAGTACTTGGGGAGTACTGGGCCTCGGCAGCCTGCTTTGTAGCGAGTACTCAGGGAGTCTCAGCCTCCGAGACCTTGTTTTACAACAGTACCCACATCACTCCCACAAGCTTGGAAACGAATTCTGCCTCGTCAAAAACTACAATCCCGGTTTGAGATTAGGCGGTTGGAAGCAACAAGAACCATAGCGTCGTTGTTCAGACTCTCAACTCTTGTCATGTTAAGTGGTTTTGTAACTTGATCAACAGCAAGCAACACACATAGTTGTTACCTTTTTATAAATACAAGACATGAACTCACTGCAAGCCACACACTCGCAATATAGCTAGACATGTATAATATTTGTAAAAAAGAGTAAAAGACCACTTATATTATAAATTAAAATTTAAACCAATCATTTTCGATGATAACAATTAACAAAACTACACAAAAGAAATTTAGATGTGCGGATAACATCGTGTTCAATATATAACCAATTTTAGGTGAAAACTGTGAGATTCGTTTTACACAATGTAGAGGACAAAAAGACGGTTATGTGGTTATATAACTGTCTTTATCTATTTAAATTAAAGTAGCCAGTACAAGTGTTTATACCGTTCTCACAGTTTTGTACTTAAAATTGATTCTTATTGAACGACGTATATACACATATATAGACAGAATTCTAGCCTCCGCTAATAGGAGGTATGATTGCCAACTCGTCTCGATTCTTAACAAGGGTTGATTCAGGCGTGTATTCCTCGTTCAAAGCCAGAACCATGCATCCGCGAAGCTCTTTCAATCCCGGAAATTTTGCAATAAGTTTATCCAAGCAATCACCAGCAGTCATACCAGATGACACTTCCAGTTTCATATCAGTCAACCCAGTTAGATCTCTAGCTCGGGCGAAGAACAGTATCTTAACCTCAAGAGACTCATTCTTGCTGTCAGTGTGTGAAATGTCTGTTGTAACCTTGTCTGTTTGTGGTGAACCCATGACACAAGGCCTGCATGCATGTTTAATCAATACAAAATTGAACTAATCAAATGAAACTACATTGATCTAATAAACGTTATATGTAAATAGAGGTGTGGGTGTTAACGAGCCGATCCAAGCCATCTGAGTTCGAGCTCGTTAAATATAAAAGAGTTTGAGCTTGATTTCAACATGTTTCAACCTTTATGTCTAAGGCTTGAGCTCGACTCGTTAATAAATTTCTGAGCTTAGCTCATTCATTATGTAATTATTTATTTAGGAGAGGAGGGTACAATATGGCTCTAGCTGGATCTTAGGGGCTTAGATTATCCTACACTTTAGGGGGACTATGCATGTTATTTCCTGCCTGTATGTTTATAAGTTTATTTATATGTGTTTTCTTTATGCCACATTTTTTTTTTGAACAACAAATGTTACACTCCTAAATTACTCCCCACCCCAATTCTTTATACTACATATGTTTATGTTCCACTCTTGGTTTTAGAAAGCGAGAGGCACACAAAAGCGATGAGGTCTAAAAATGAGGCGCGAAGCGCAAAAGCGGTGGGCTTTCCGTACCCAAGGCACAAGAAGATTATATAGATTTTTATATATATCCCATAGGTTTTTAGCATCCCGTGTCCAAAATATAGTTATAAATAAGGTTTATATATCATATTACCTACATGTACAAGCCAATAAACCCATTGTAGAACACTTTCATGCATAAAAACAACATAAAAACACCCAAAATACAGGCGCGCGCCTCAGACCTCAAAAAACCCAAAAAATGCGGGTTTTTTTTTTTTTTTTTTTTTTGCGCTTTGTGGAAAAAGCGCGCCTCAAGTGCCCTCAGGTGCGCTTTTTAAAACCCAGGTTCCACTATGGTAGTCTCTCGTCACTGTTTGTGTTATTTGGTAGATTCTTACCTATGTCCCTTTATCACTGTTTGTTTGTTTGTTCTCAAGCTGAGGGCCTCTCTGAAAACAGCCTCTCTATTTCCAGGGATAGAGGTAAGGTTTGCCTACATCTCACCCTCCCCATACCCTACCAATAGTTTTGCTATTTGCAGGATTTACTGGGTATGATTGTTGTTGTTGCCTTTCAAAAAAAAATTATTATCATATAATATAAACTTATTATATTAATGATAGCCTCGTTTAAGTTCACGAGCCTACTCAAACTCCGTATGTGAAAGTTGGGCTCTAGCTCGTGTACTAAATGAGGTCTAATTTAGGCTCAAGCTCGGTATGTGAAAGTCGGGCTCTAGTTCGTTTACTAAATGAGTTCAATTTAGGCTTAAGCTCGTTTCAGCTTTGCTTGATTCGAACTTCTAATGAGCTGATCTCGAGTAACTTAAGAGCAACTCCACTCATTTATATTATATGTAAAGATCCATAAAGGGTGTAAACAAACACTAGAAACTAATCATCCCCAACTTTCATACTCAATAATCAACTAAACACCTCCAAAACATAATCAATTTTGATTCTATAAAAAAGTTCACTTAATTTTGGATTCTCAAATCCAAAATTGACCCAAACAAATTTAAGTTTTCATACCCTAAATTGAAATTCAGTGGATTCAATCATAGGCAAAGAATATCAGAAAGATTGAAAGCTAATTATAGTAGCAACAAAAAATTCAAAAGATTTACCTGTTATGTGGAAACTGAATAATCAGAAAACTTCAGATGAATCGATGAGAAAAAAGAAGCTTGTTTGACCTCAAAAGGGGCATCTTTGAACTGAGATAACGGATGTGGATCCGAATCGAGTGACCCGACCCGAAATATAAAAAATTAATAAAAAGGTTCCATTGCCGGGAATCGAACCCGGGTCTCCTGGGTGAAAGCCAGATATCCTAACCGCTGGACGACAATGGAATTGTTGAGGGCTGATCACCCTTTAATCCTTTTAGACTCTTGTTGTAACATTGAAACCGAACCAAACCAAACCGAACTAAACTGAACCATTGTTACCACGATTTGGTTTTTACCGTTTGAGCTTATTAGGCCATCAAAACTGAGAGCATTTGGCACTTTTTTTAGTTGACCCAAAACATGTACATTAGAAAACCATGTTTTAAATAAAGAGAATAAATAATCTTACAAATAAGTTTATAGGATATGTGACACTGTAAGAGCATTCACATCTCTTCCATCATTTTCTACTCTAACTACACTAAAAACAACCTAAGTTTTTTTTCTCTTATAATATTTTTTATACTTTTATCATTATCTTTTTTTTTTTCTCACTCACAACCACTTTTAAAATATATTAAAAAAATTATAGAGCGTGAATAATGTACTCTCAAATATAATATTTTCTCTCTTTCACTCACAACCATTTTTTTATAATTTATGGAATGCCCTAAACGGATGGAACGGATGTAAATGCTCTAACATATCATTGATTTAGAGAATAATTCACTAAATAGTTTCAAAATTTTTAAGTGTTTAACTAGTCACTCAAAAATTTATTTCTTTTATGGAAATTACTTAAAAAAATTCCAATTCATCTTAATTTGAACAATCATGAAACTTGGTTGTGGTTACATGAACATATCAAAAGTTGAGTAGCTTTTTTTCAAGAAAAAAACAAAAAACAAGAGAGAGTTTGAATGACTTTAGAGAAACATTACGAAAACTGTGTTATTATTGGATGAAATTTTCCCTTTCATAAAAGCAAACCGTTTGGGTTGGTTTGAAGAAAAAAATTGCCGATTTGAAAAAGTACAGAGAAACCTTCAAGAAACCAAAAAGTACTGGGAAACCTTCAAGAAACCAAACCGATGACGGGTTCAAATCATGAACAAAACTTGCAATTGTCTTGTTTTCAACAAGAATATGAATATTACAGTGATATAATATAAGATGTTATAAAACAAACACTTATATAAAAAAATACATAGAATCAAGTACAAAAGATCAAGCAGAGTCAATGCCATTGAAAAAAAAAATTGCTCACTTTACACAAGAATAAGGAATATAATGTTCTGTAAATAATACCCTTCACTCAAACTCTAAAACAGTATGCAATGCAACAACAAAACATCACCATCTTCTCATCTTAAAAATCCGATTGGTTCTTACGTTCATCACAAGGCAGGCCCACGAGTACACATAACTAAGCACCGTTGCCACTTTTCCAAGGTTTGAGGACACCGACAACTACGACTGCAACGATTATGAGTAAAATTAAGATAGCAATGCACATCCATTTCCTTGAGTTCTTTTGTAAGCTCTTTGCCTTGTGAAGAGCTTTGTTCCCATCTTGCACATGGTCTACGGCACTTGACACCTGTCACATGCCATTGTTAATCCGGTTAGGAAGAAACGGGTCAATAGTCTTGGGTTTGACCATAAGAAGTCAAATAGGCAATCAATAGTTGTTTGAGAAACAAGATTAAAGTTAAACTTGTTGCAAAATTAATATTGGATCACAAGAAATCAGAAAGGTACAAAAAATTAATATCGGTTTGTTTGTTTCGTTACAATATCAGTACGGTAGCGACACTCGATAAAGCAACCAGAAGAGAAAATCCAAATTATTTCTCTAATATATATTCGTAGATGAAAAGCTCTAAACGACTCTACCAATAATATAAATATTTCAAAATTGAAGCAAAGAAAAAAAATTAACGCAACCGAAACAAACAAACAAACAAACGAAAGTTAAACGGAAAAAATATAGGGTTAAAAACGGATATTATTTATAGTATAAGGTGTGAAATTGAAACTAAAATTATAAATTAAAAAAATTAAAAAGAAAAAAGTCAATGTCACTATTCACGAAAGTTGATAATTGTTATATGCATATATAATTACCTGCGTCTCTATATTGTCAAGCATCTCCCCTTGAGCATCAACCAGTACAGCCATATCCATAAATATCTGCATGAGAAGCGATAAAATCATTCCAATAATTAGAAATAAAAACATCAAATGTTAATCGGCCATGAAATTATTGTAACTACATGTTGGATACTTGGAATATAATATTTTCCTATCCTTATTTTTTGCCATTAATAGTGGATAACTTAGACGTTTATAAAAAGTCCAAAAAGATTTGGGCCAAACATGCAGATTAAAGAAGAATTTGCAGTAATGATAGTTTTGGCGATGATTAGTTCATGTTATGCATTGAATGTGGAGCCAACCAGCTGTAGCATTATAGAAATAATCATTCAGCAGATGAACTGTCACAGGCGATTAGCTAAACTCCAAAAGTTTAAGTATTTATCAATTTCCTCACATGGATTAAATAAAATATTCAATCAACATTATAGTTTTATATACACACATACACACCTGTTGCAACTCTAGAAGCTTCCTTTCTACTTCTCGTACTGCATCGTGACGTTCTTGGATCTCTGCAAGGGTGTCAAGCACCTACAATAACATAGGAAAAAGATATAACGCAAGATCCCGCAAAAAAAACAGTATCCCCCCCCCCCCACCCCACAAAAGAAGAAACTAACCTGTCCTCGGCCGTGTTCCCGGATTGCTTTCTGGAAAATTTGTTCGCTATCCCCCGTCTCTATGAGTCGATCAATTGTCTGTAGAATTATTTCATTAGAACATGTGTGTGATGTTTTTAGTTAAATAATCAAGATTGCTTGAAAAAATATAAATAAACCACACCTCTTCATCAGCCTTGGTTCCCGTGACTGAAATAGTATAAAAAACATGCAATATTAAATTATATAAGATATAGGATTGTGAAAACACAAGTTCCCGACTATAATTTTGATGTTCAGAAAACACAAGTTCCCGACTATAATTTTGATGTTCAAGTTAAGTTCAAAACCTGTATATATACGCCTCTCGACCACTTCACGGTGCTCTTGATGGATGTTTTCTCTTAGAGCCTAAAAATATTGTAAATAATTGAGAAAATACATATAACAGATAAATAATAGAGGATCGAATAGTATATACAATACCTGAAATTCAGACATCTTGTCTTTAAACTTTTTCTTCAGTGAACTGCAAATGTGGATCATTAATTCATTACCAATAAAGATTAATTTAAAAATTCAACCAATTTCTTCCATTTATAATAAATTATAATAAATTAACCGAGGGAGCATAGTAGGTTACAGTGTGGTTGCGGTTCTTGATCGGTCTACTCCTGTTCCTTTTCCACACCCGGGTTTCTGTCTGTTTGCCAAATTCTGTTTGATGATTAAAAGTAAGAGTTATACGTTAAATAATTTTTTTTAAAAAGCACAAAAACTAAACATAAACTGTATATGATCTAACATTCTAACCTCCTTGTCAAGTTCCTCAATTTTTGATTTAATAAACCGTGCAACTTTTCCAACTTCGTCAACATCTTTCTCCATGTGTTGCTTGATTGCTGCATATTAACAAACAATTAACCATTAATTCTATATCAATATTTGGAACGTTTTTTTATTAAATTGTGAAGACAGTAGGACACTTATTCTTTTAAGAACATATGTATACAAAGTTGACCTTCTTCCAACCGATAGTCGTGATATAAATATAAATAAAAACAGAACCGAAACAAAAGAATTGAAGTTTACATTTCATAGCAGCAGCCTTGGTTACAGCCTTTGACTCCTCATGAGCATCCTGTATAGAACTTCGTTAGCACAATTACTTCGGTAATAATTATTACTATATCAAGAAAAAAATTTATTCTAAAGACAACTCAAAAAGACCTGTAATTTTTTTAGTAGTTTATTCAACTTCTCATATTGTTTCTCAATGGCTTGAACCTGGTAAAAGAAAAATACGATAATGGATAAAGTTAATGAAATTAGACATGTATAAATAAAAAAAATTCAAAAAAGAGAAGAAAATGAGAAGTAAATTTGTCACCTTCTTGAAGAATTCATCCAACCCTAATTCTCCAGAATTCGCGTTATGTTGTGTTCCCATTTCAAGATCTCCACCGCCATATTGTTGATCGCGAGGATTCTCAAATGAGTCCTACAGAATATCATTTAATAAAATCCTTTAAAAAAATAATCGAATTATGCTTGAAAAACAGATAGTTCCCTCCAAAACACTACAAAACAAATACATGTTGCTTTTTGGATAAGACCAGTTTAATTATCCTAAACAAATGAGTGAATGACAATGTAGAGTTACTAAGATTCAAAAGAAAAAAAAGCAATAAGCATGATGTTCACTTTCTTCAAATCACTTTTTCAAATAGTGATGTCGCTTTTTACGGAATATTATTTGAAATTTGCAAATTGAAACTTTCTTGACAATTTGTACAATTGTATCAAATCCAATCATTTTCGTTTTGAATATTTGAGCTCATACAAGCTACAAAATACTCAATATGCCCAATTGGCCAATTCTTCTAGAATACATTTTGATTTAGTTAGGCAGTGTTAGGTTAACGGATACAGAAACAAACGAACGTGTATCGTTCATTATAGGAGTTTTTGGTTGAAGGGTATAAATTTCTTCTCAACCAGTATCATCTCTACTTATCGGTAATCATACCCTTTCCCGTTCCCGTACTATCAAACTCTACTTCTAACTGCAAACCAACTCAAAACCCTAATAACCCTAAATTATATGAACACATCCAACTTCATAAAAACATTAACTTTTGCAGCCACTGATGAAGATTCAAACTATGATTCCATGACCTTTTTTTTACAAAGATTCAGAATACCATAGAATAATAAAGTTATAAAAAAGACTGGGACTAAAGGTTATATTTTTGTATAATAATAATTATAAATTTGTCAATACAGATTTGACCCATCTGAAGTAGTTAAATTCAAAGGCTCCCTACCCAGTAGAAGGTACACACCGCATACACAAATTCATAAATTCCAGTTAATGATAGGCTTCAACAAAACACTATGAACTATTAATAATCAAATCGAATAGAATAGAGGATCTAAAATAATAATCTAAACCCTCGTGGAAGCAATCAGAATGTCTAGAGTTGTAATCAATGCCGCTTTTGTTGCTCAATTGTTTAAAAAGTAAAAGATAAATAAAGAAAGAAAGAAAACAATTGTATTTGTTAAGAGAAACTTACAGATAAAAGATCGTTCATGGTGAATTGAAGCTAGATCTTGCTTCAAGACGAAGGTTTTTGCTTTTTCTGGGGATTAAAATTGGGGGTTTTGTTGAGGTGGGAGAGAAAGAGAGAGTAAAGAGAGAATTTTCGGTGACAGATCGTGAAGACAGGCTGCTTTTTTTTTAAATAAGATGTTGCAAGGGGCATGAAAGGGGTTTTCATAATTATTGTTTTTCTGATTTTATATGGGTTGAGATATAATACAAAGTATTTAAAAATAAGAAGGGTTTGAAGCTATCAGAGGGTGACAAGTGTCTTAGGAGAAATTAAATGGAAACGGTAATTTTGTCTATAAGAGAAAATAGAATATGCACATGCAAGTCACATGTTATCCCCCCCCCCCCCCAATTTTTAAACGTCCGTAACTTTTTTATACATCATTTGTTTTTTTTTTAAATATACCATAAAATCGAGTGTTTTTTGTATCTTTAATATAAGTACCATATTGTTATATTTTTCAAAAAAAAATAAAAAACTCAGTTGTATATTACACAATGGACATGATGTAAAACACAATGTAAAGTAGATCAAAAACACAATCAATGACAACAGATAAAGACACAATGAACAACATACTAAAACACAATGACCATAACGTATAACACAATGGCGATAACATATAACACAATAAGTATCAGACTAAATAAAAACACAATTGATGACAACAGATAAAAGACACAATTAATGACAACAGATAAAAGACACAATAGAGAGCAGATGAAGACACAATGGAAAACAAACTAAAAACACAATACACAACAAACTAAAACACAATGAACAAAGATAATGAAAAAATTGAACAAATTATTAAAACACAATGGACAACATATTAAAACACAATGAATATAACATATTAAACACAATGACCTGAACTAATAACACAATTTATAGAAAACCCAGATATAAACACCATCTTCATTGTGTCATTTATTGTGTTATAGGTTCTTATAAAAACGCAATGGATAGAACCCAAATTAACATTGTGTTATAGGTTTTGATAATAACACAATGTATAGAAACTCTACTGACCAAAACTCAGTTAAAAGACACAATGACCTGAACCTTTAACACAATGAAAAAAAAAACCCAGTAAAAATAAAAATTTTTATTTTATTTTTATATGATAATATGGTACTCATATTAAAGATAAAAAACTCTCGTTATTATGGTGAATTTTAAAAAAAAAATGTCGTATGAAAAAGTTATAGACTTTTTAAATCGATTGGGGAATTGGCATGTTTCTTGCATGTGGAGAGAGAAAATTCATAAATATAGGATTCCATTTATGCCCTTCTATTATCTTCTTTTCCCTACAACTAATCTCAACCCTACAAATCTAAGATCAATGGACTAAAATCCTTCTTACCCTTCTTATTTATTTTATCCTTTGTATTTGATCCTAACCCGATTTGATATATCTTTACCATAACTAAACTAAAGATATTTTGAAAGTTATTATTATTTTTAGGGCATGTTTGGCTAAGCTTTTTGAAACAACTTATTGACTTATTGGCTTTTTGAGAAGTCATAAGCTCCAAAATGATGTTTGGCAATGAGGGTGTATGTGAGGGGAAAAAGCTAATAAGTCAATAAGTCACTCCATAATGACTTTTCCCAAGAGCCAATAAGCCAATAAGTTGTTTCAAAAAGCTTAGCCAAACATGCCCTTAGTTTTAAATATCTTTGCCATAATAAGTTTTTTTTTAACGGCTAATTTTTCCCTTTAAATACTTACATCTTCAAGAATTGAATCTTGGTCTTCCCACAAGAGATAATTCTTCTTAACCACTAGGCTATAACCTAAGTGGCCTTTGCCATAATAAGCTACTAAGCTAGAGATGTTATGTAGGAACTATATATTAGGGTGTAGGGAGTGGGCGGCAAAGGGGATCGGCAAAGTGACTTTGCCGCTCTGGCACACCACCGCCAACCTCCTTTGCCGTGCGGTGAGGGTTGGTAATCGGTGTTTAGTTACCGATCGGCGAAGATGATGAGTGATGTATTTGGGAGCGATGATTGGATAGTATATTGTGTTTTATGTTTTTTTTCTAAATAATAGTTTACCAATTTAAGTGTTTAACCATTGTCAACACTTTTCAGCATAGTTTAAACTTTTTAGATGGAATGACATGGCACCCTCTGATTGGTTGATTTTGAAGTTTACCATTTTCAAGTGTTTAACCACTCCCTACACCCTTATGTTTGTATACAAGATCAGTTACACTGTGTTTGAGATTGAGTTTGGAAATGACTTATTAACTTAACAGATCCAATAACTCAATAATTTATTTAGAAAAATCTCAAATCCTGCTTTTAAAAATGACTTATTAACTTATTGACTTAAAAAAAACTAATAAGTTATTTCCAAACTCGATCCCAAACACTCTCTTAATATAGGAATGAACTGAACACACCTGTGTAACACCCCGAAAACGGGCTTCGTAATTAAACTCTGTTAATACTAAAAGACGGGTAACGTACCCTTATTAGTAAAGATAACCCGACAAATATTTGGATTTAAATAAGAAATCCTAATATTAAATAAAAACGAATCAAAGTTTTAAGAATTTAGTTTATAAGAGCCCGAGTCAACGGGACTTAAAATACAACGGGTTTTTAACTCCCGGAACCCATTAAGTTAACTAGGTAAAATTAACCTAGTTAGTAATGGGTAATTAAATAACAAACTATGAGTTATACTTTCATTTATGAATATCTAAACTTGAGGGACCAAAACCGTTAAAAAGGAAACAAGTTTTAATTAATAAAAAAAAATAACACACCACACACACACAAGGTGTGTGTGGATCGATCTCCAGGAGCGACCAAGAGGGTGAAACCCTAAAGTGCCAAAATCATCAAATTGAAGGTCAATTCCTGTCCCAAATCGAAATCTGAACATAGATTCGTGATCCTCATCACAAGGAGATCATAAGGTATGTAAAATTTGATAAAAATTCTCTACTTGAAATTCTCATGAATTTAGGGAATTCGAAATCTGTTGATGCATGTATGATATGTAGATGAAATAGGAACATTTAAATGCCTAGGAGTAAACCCTAGACAAGTATAGATTGAAATCATGCTTAGCTCAAGCAAATTCAGACTTTGTTGATGTTAAATTGATGTATGAGATGTTTTTAGGGTTTTGATCGCTAAAGAAATAGTGTTATGATGTCAAGAACATGCTTAATTTGAAAGCTGAATTCAAACGGTTCTTGACCAGAATTTACAGCCAACTTGTATTGGCTGTAACCTGGATAAAACGTGATAAAAACATATGTTTCTTGAGCCTAAAATGTAGTTCCAGAAAATATCTTTAAAACCCCACTGGAATCGCATTTTTTCGACGAAAATTGAGCGTTTTATGAATTTTTCCGTATCAAAGGTTCAAGCTGCGTTTTCTGGCAGAATCTGCAGCCCATTACGAATGTCATAACTCAATTTAGGAATTGAGTTATGATCTCAAATTCTTACAGTAGAAAGTATTAAGTGATTCCAAAAATCTCCAATTGGAATTTCGTCAATCGGATAAATGAGGAATTTTATATGAATTTTTCCGTAAGCTGCAGTCAGAAGTGACGAATCTGATTGCAGCTTAGTAAATGAATTTTTATGAGTTTTTGGTAAAGAGTTAGATCTTGAAATTTTAACACAAGGTCTAACCCTTCGAGTGGTACACCACATAAAAAAATCATAATTTTTGAAGACTTGTAAACAGGTTAAACAGGTCACCAAAAACAGCCTTTTTTCAGTGATACGAAACTTGATTGTTGATGTTATAAATTATGCCCACAGTGTTCATATGTTGAAACTATGAATGAAACGCGTAATTTCCTAATTTATTTAATTAGGGGTGATACGTGATAATACGGAATCTAATCATAATGTAGATTTTAGTTAACTTCACGTATCATATGATCAGAGGTAGTTAACTAGTAGAAAGTTAAAATTAACTAATGACGAAGTCGAATAATGATTTCGACATAGAAAATACGTAAGGTGGAATAGTCGTATTTGTTAATGACTAATCTAACCACCTTGTGAATGATGATAGTTTGACGCCTAACAAGCTAGGTGGAAGCTTGTGGATGAAGCGGGTCAAACGGAGCGCGTACGGAAAGAAAGGCGTGGCATGGATGCAAGGTAAGTATAGCTTACACTAGTCTTATATGTTAGAATATTCTCTTATCGTATTAGTTATGAATGAGATAAATACATAATTGAGGTATGATGTTAAGTGAAATGACCGCACGATGTAAACCGGAGCGAGTCATGTAGATGAGATGGTAATAAATATCATCTCGTCAACATAATCGGTCACTTAGACCAAATGGGTCAAAAGGTGAAGATATCACCCTTTGACAATAACGACTAATGATTATTGTCGAGTTATATTATTTCAGGTGTAAATGTCAAATGGGTATTAGCAACGCTATGAATTAGCGATTATAAAAGCAAGGTATTAAAAACGGGTCAATAAATTGATCTGCGCCAGGTATGTGAAAAAGGGTAACCCTCATTTAGAACATGTAGTTCAAAGAGTGTTACAAGTAGTCAAAATGAACATTGGGTTACTTGATAAGTAAACCAAATGTTTTAGGTAAGGAACATTGTATTTGGAAAGCTTAATGACTTTTCAAACAAAATCATAGGTTAAAAGAGGGATTACGGGTCAAAATAAGCATACGAGTGAAAACGGGTTTAAATTGTGTAATAAACTTGTGATTATAACCTAATATGGTAAATAACCTAATTTGAAGTAGTATACGTGATATAAAGGTCAAACAAGTATGTTTGTTTGATAAATGTGTAAACGGGTCAAAATTTTGGTAAAAGAGTAATAAGCCGAAGACTTAAAAGTCTTAAATTTTATCTAGCCGGATGTCGGATTTTAACTCCATATGATGGAGAATCAAATTACAAACATGTAGGAAGAAATGGTAGGTCAAACGGATAAACGGTTTGAAAGATACGAAAGATTTCGTGTCAAATTACGGAAAAATGGGAAAGCTGATGCAGGGTCCACCGTAACTTACGATGCCACCGTAAGTTACGGTGGAGCTGATGTGGTTACGGTTCTAAACTACTGTTGTACGGTAGAAGATAAACCCAGTGGCCACCGTAACTTACGGTGCCACCGTAAGTTACGGTGGAGATCTTTTTTATTTTATTTTGTTTTTCTTTTGAAATATAATTGTTTCCCGGACTCGTTTGGACATGTTTTAAACCCCGTAAGACTAAAGCATTTCATGTTTATGAAATGTAGGTATATTTTTGGATGCCGAAAGACGATCAAGCTCAATGAAGAACCGAACACGATAAAGACACATGCTTCCGCACTTTGCTACTTTGTAAATTTTAAACAACGAATTCAATCACGTTATGTAGAAAAACTTAAGATTTGTAAAAGTTTTAATAAATCCGTATTTTTATAGTATGTGTAGTCCTAGCTACACATCAAATTGTAGTATTTTACATGTAAAATCGCTAAATAGAAAATGGGGTCTTACAAGTTGGTATCAGAGCCTTGGTTTAAGAGATTCAAGTATGGTGGGGAGGACCATGCTTGGACTTAAACCTTATGCTCTTAATAAAGAATAGTGTTCGGTTCGAGGCTTGATCGCAAATCCGGTAAGTACAAGTATGTTAATAGCTTAGCATGCTAAAGTGTTGTAAACAACACATAGGGCTATCGTGTGATACATGTTACCCCAATTAAAACGATTGATATAGTTGACGAAAATACGCGCGTTGACGCGTATAGTAGAAAAAGCCTTGTATTATAATACGGGCGATTATTGAAGTTGACATTACTAACTTTTGTGAATGTTTTAATTGAAGGACACTCGCGTTTGAAGACAACGAGAGTCAAAGGAATTGTGGATATGATGATGGAACGGTCCGAAGCATGACGAGAGGAGCATGCTCACCGAGGACTAAATCGCGTAACGACCGCGAACAAGGTTAATGGCAAGGAACGCCCGTCGGGGCAAACATTACCAGGTGCACATTCTAAATAATCGCACAAATAGTAATATGCAACAAATAAGTAGAAATTGAAAGTTGCATATGTAGATTAAAAAACTTGGAAAAACCCGAATAGAAAAATGTATTCGGGATATTGTTTCCAAGAGAAAACAAAAAGAGGCGTTACTTACATCCGATGTAGTAAGGGCGGGGTGAATGGGACTAACTTAAAAGTACCCAAATGAATCAAATGAGCAAAATATTTGATAATAATGTAAACGCACAACCGAGTGACGGAAGCGTATTACATCAGGATAATGAGCCCGAGTGAAGGGACAAAGAAGCATGTAAAATGATTTAAACAAGTATTGGGAGGGAGTGTACTTACACTCGAACCCAGAAAACGCAAACATGTAAAATGATTTAAACAAGTATTGGGAGGGAGTGTACTTACACTCGAACCCAGAAAACGCAAACATGTAAACTGATTTAGACAAGTATTGGGAGGGAGTGTACTTACACTCGAACCCAGAAAACGCAAACATGTAAAATGATTTAGACAAGTATTGGGAGGGAGTGTACTTACACTCGAACCCAGAAAACGCAAACATGTAAAATGATTTAGACAAGTATTGGGAGGGAGTGTACTTACACTCGAACCCGGAAAATGCAAATATGTCCCTTAATGGGTCGTTTTTGTAAAACGTCAAACTTAAGGGCAAAGTCGGAATATAGAAATGAAGCGAGGTCTTAATACATACCGGGAGGGTTGCAATAATAACGACTTCGGTAAAATACCCGGTTGATGGGTAAGAATTAAACACATGCGTAAACCAAGAGACGTGAATGCGGGTTAAAAGAAAAAAAAATCAAAGGACTTGGATTACGAGTTATGACTATAAAATCTCGGATATAGAAATCGTGAGTAAATATGTTCAACTATTCGAAGTCGAATGGGTGGAATAAAGAATAAAGTTGATTGTTTATAAGTGATGGATTTCACATTTATAGGTCAAACAGGTTGAATACAATATAACGCCGAATGGCACAAATGAGCGCTAGCCAGATAAAGGTAGCGTTAAATGCAAGAGAATAATGAGTCCGGTAATGGGATATAACCAAATAAGAATATATGCAAATCAAATAACAGTAAGCATAAGAAGAACTGACGCATAAATGACATGAGTAAGGAGTGATCTACGGGATCAACATAACCTTTAGGGTTATAAACAAATGAAAGATCTACGGGACTAAAACGACCAACGGGTCATGATTAGAAAGAAGTTATAAGTACTTCGCCCTAAATAGGAGAAAGTCTAATAAAAAAAATAAATAGCCCTTAAGGCTAAGTGATAAAAACCTATGGGTTAATTAGATAAAGCGAGGGAATCGGTTGAGAATCCCCGCATAAAACTAAGACTGTAAAAGAATAAATTATGGACTGTCAATATCATGGTATGGATAATTGACAAAAGTTAAAGAGAAGATCCTAAAACTACAACTTCGGTTTTAGTAAGAAATAATGTTTTTACAAACATAAATTCTGATAGGAATTTGAATAGTAAGCATGAAAGGTTCAAGTCTTGACACTGATAGGCGCAAGACGATATATTCGAAAAGTGATATTTTCAAAAATGAAAGGTTGATACAAACTAAACACGATGTGACACGATCACGGTTAGGAAATGTAAGGTGATGTAAAATCACATTGTAACCAAGCTAGCGGTGAAAAGTAACGGGACTAATAAGTCTAGTTAGTAAGACCGGATAAGGCCAGTAATTCAAATCAATAAAAATTGGTTTGCTTGTAAGCGGTGGATTCGGCATAACTGAACCGAATAAATAAATCTGAAAACAAAAGAAATTATTGCAAAAAGTGAAATATTTCACTAAATACCTTTAAACGGGTCAAGGTAACGGATTCACCAAGAGTTCGATAATATATAAAAGCGATGGAAATCGCTAAGTTAACTAAACTAGTAGAAATAACGGAATTACGTTATTTCAAGTTACATTATGTCGTATGAGGTACGTAGAGGTTCTGTAACCAAACAGATATTACCATAAATTTTCTGGTAATACAAACAATTGGTTAAAGTATGAATAATGCTTAAGAGATTACTCAGGTCAAACACATTGAGTTTAAAACTTCACGAACTATGTAAGAAAGGTTTCGAGGACGAAACCTCTTTAAGGGGGGTAGACTTGTAACACCCCGAAAACGGGCTTCGTAATTAAACTCTGTTAATACTAAAAGACGGGTAACGTACCCTTATTAGTAAAGATAACCCGGCAAATATTTGGATTTAAATAAGAAATCCTAATATTAAATAAAAACGAATCAAAGTTTTAAGAATTTAGTTTATAAGAGCCCGAGTCAACGGGACTTAAAATACAACGGGTTTTTAACTCCCGGAACCCATTAAGTTAACTAGGTAAAATTAACCTAGTTAGTAATGGGTAATTAAATAACAAACTATGAGTTATACTTTCATTTATGAATATCTAAACTTGAGGGACCAAAACCGTTAAAAAGGAAACAAGTTTTAATTAATAAAAAAAAATAACACACCACACACACACAAGGTGTGTGTGGATCGATCTCCAGGAGCGACCAAGAGGGTGAAACCCTAAAGTGCCAAAATCATCAAATTGAAGGTCAATTCCTGTCCCAAATCGAAATCTGAACATAGATTCGTGATCCTCATCACAAGGAGATCATAAGGTATGTAAAATTTGATAAAAATTCTCTACTTGAAATTCTCATGAATTTAGGGAATTCGAAATCTGTTGATGCATGTATGATATGTAGATGAAATAGGAACATTTAAATGCCTAGGAGTAAACCCTAGACAAGTATAGATTGAAATCATGCTTAGCTCAAGCAAATTCAGACTTTGTTGATGTTAAATTGATGTATGAGATGTTTTTAGGGTTTTGATCGCTAAAGAAATAGTGTTATGATGTCAAGAACATGCTTAATTTGAAAGCTGAATTCAAACGGTTCTTGACCAGAATTTACAGCCAACTTGTATTGGCTGTAACCTGGATAAAACGTGATAAAAACATATGTTTCTTGAGCCTAAAATGTAGTTCCAGAAAATATCTTTAAAACCCCACTGGAATCGCATTTTTTCGACGAAAATTGAGCGTTTTATGAATTTTTCCGTATCAAAGGTTCAAGCTGCGTTTTCTGGCAGAATCTGCAGCCCATTACGAATGTCATAACTCAATTTAGGAATTGAGTTATGATCTCAAATTCTTACAGTAGAAAGTATTAAGTGATTCCAAAAATCTCCAATTGGAATTTCGTCAATCGGATAAATGAGGAATTTTATATGAATTTTTCCGTAAGCTGCAGTCAGAAGTGACGAATCTGATTGCAGCTTAGTAAATGAATTTTTATGAGTTTTTGGTAAAGAGTTAGATCTTGAAATTTTAACACAAGGTCTAACCCTTCGAGTGGTACACCACATAAAAAAATCATAATTTTTGAAGACTTGTAAACAGGTTAAACAGGTCACCAAAAACAGCCTTTTTTCAGTGATACGAAACTTGATTGTTGATGTTATAAATTATGCCCACAGTGTTCATATGTTGAAACTATGAATGAAACGCGTAATTTCCTAATTTATTTAATTAGGGGTGATACGTGATAATACGGAATCTAATCATAATGTAGATTTTAGTTAACTTCACGTATCATATGATCAGAGGTAGTTAACTAGTAGAAAGTTAAAATTAACTAATGACGAAGTCGAATAATGATTTCGACATAGAAAATACGTAAGGTGGAATAGTCGTATTTGTTAATGACTAATCTAACCACCTTGTGAATGATGATAGTTTGACGCCTAACAAGCTAGGTGGAAGCTTGTGGATGAAGCGGGTCAAACGGAGCGCGTACGGAAAGAAAGGCGTGGCATGGATGCAAGGTAAGTATAGCTTACACTAGTCTTATATGTTAGAATATTCTCTTATCGTATTAGTTATGAATGAGATAAATACATAATTGAGGTATGATGTTAAGTGAAATGACCGCACGATGTAAACCGGAGCGAGTCATGTAGATGAGATGGTAATAAATATCATCTCGTCAACATAATCGGTCACTTAGACCAAATGGGTCAAAAGGTGAAGATATCACCCTTTGACAATAACGACTAATGATTATTGTCGAGTTATATTATTTCAGGTGTAAATGTCAAATGGGTATTAGCAACGCTATGAATTAGCGATTATAAAAGCAAGGTATTAAAAACGGGTCAATAAATTGATCTGCGCCAGGTATGTGAAAAAGGGTAACCCTCATTTAGAACATGTAGTTCAAAGAGTGTTACAAGTAGTCAAAATGAACATTGGGTTACTTGATAAGTAAACCAAATGTTTTAGGTAAGGAACATTGTATTTGGAAAGCTTAATGACTTTTCAAACAAAATCATAGGTTAAAAGAGGGATTACGGGTCAAAATAAGCATACGAGTGAAAACGGGTTTAAATTGTGTAATAAACTTGTGATTATAACCTAATATGGTAAATAACCTAATTTGAAGTAGTATACGTGATATAAAGGTCAAACAAGTATGTTTGTTTGATAAATGTGTAAACGGGTCAAAATTTTGGTAAAAGAGTAATAAGCCGAAGACTTAAAAGTCTTAAATTTTATCTAGCCGGATGTCGGATTTTAACTCCATATGATGGAGAATCAAATTACAAACATGTAGGAAGAAATGGTAGGTCAAACGGATAAACGGTTTGAAAGATACGAAAGATTTCGTGTCAAATTACGGAAAAATGGGAAAGCTGATGCAGGGTCCACCGTAACTTACGATGCCACCGTAAGTTACGGTGGAGCTGATGTGGTTACGGTTCTAAACTACTGTTGTACGGTAGAAGATAAACCCAGTGGCCACCGTAACTTACGGTGCCACCGTAAGTTACGGTGGAGATCTTTTTTATTTTATTTTGTTTTTCTTTTGAAATATAATTGTTTCCCGGACTCGTTTGGACATGTTTTAAACCCCGTAAGACTAAAGCATTTCATGTTTATGAAATGTAGGTATATTTTTGGATGCCGAAAGACGATCAAGCTCAATGAAGAACCGAACACGATAAAGACACATGCTTCCGCACTTTGCTACTTTGTAAATTTTAAACAACGAATTCAATCACGTTATGTAGAAAAACTTAAGATTTGTAAAAGTTTTAATAAATCCGTATTTTTATAGTATGTGTAGTCCTAGCTACACATCAAATTGTAGTATTTTACATGTAAAATCGCTAAATAGAAAATGGGGTCTTACAACCTGCGTCGCTGGATTTGCTTTGTTTATGACATGTTGCATCTTACAAACATAAGTTACTCATACAAGCTAAGTGACGTCACAATCTCTCAGACCAAAGTATTAACACAAAAACACGTACACACACAATCATCATTCCATATTCCATCTCTCCACCCTAATTTCATCTCTAAAACCCTCGCACCATCCCCATTTTCATTGGCACTGTTCACTTTCGGCACCATCAAATCCAGCCACCGAACACTTCTCCACAATCCTCAACCCCCCCCCCCCACCCCGCGCAACAATTTCACCAAAACCCCCCACTTCCTAACAATTTTTTTATGCTAGGGTTTTGAAATGAACAATTTCGATCACGAAACTACTTTGATTCCAAGTCGGCGAATGGGTCACATGAATTTTAAGTTTAAAATGTATATTTGTGAGCTTTTGGGGATAGAGATTAAAGCTCATTTCTACCAGCATTAGAGTGTCCCAATGACAACACTTTAACCATCCCTAAGGGACGTCGTCGATGCGAAGGAGAGCGGAAAAAAGAGATTTGTGATTGTGCTCTGAGACGGTGAGAGAAGGAGGAGAGATAGGGAATTAAAGAAAACGATGATGATGTAACTGTAAATAATATGGATCTTGAATTATAGAGAATAATTTTGTATTATTTATATGACTTATATCATCACATCTTAATTAGATTGTTTCATTTAAGTCATGGGGTTACTTTATTGTTTGTTAGAAATAGTTTATGTTAATAGTTAATTTATTTTATGAAGATTACAATGTGTGTGGAATGTATTAGTAGATTGGGGTTACCTTATTGTTTGTTAGAAATAGTTTCTGTTAATAGTTAATTTATTTTATGAAGATTACAATGTGTGTGGAATGTATTAGTAGATTAATACAGTTTCAATGACATGAACAAACCTTGAGACCCAAATTATTGTGATCAACTACATAAATAACGACCCATGGCCTTATATCCTAGTGGTATCTTGGTGGTGGGATAAGGCTTATGACCATTAGGTCATGAGTTCGATTCTCACAAAGGGGGTTTTTCTCAGATTTATTGGGTTTCCTCCTGAATTGGTGTATAGGCATTATTGCCTAGTGAAGATGGATATGATCGGGTGGTTCTGCTATTTATTGGGTTTCCTCCTGAATTGGTGTATAGGCATTATTGCCTAGTGAAGATGGATATGATCGGGTGGTTCTGCTAGTGGCACGATGATACTCCAGTTGTCCGTCAGTGATCCAAATTTGCCGTTCAAAAAAAAAAAAAAAAAAAAAAAACTACATAAATAACGAAATAAAACATGGATTAAGGATGTAAGGTTGAGATCATAATTACAAATTAATTACGTCTTCATAAATAATCTACTATAATTTTTTAAAAACATATTATATACCGATCGGTTCAACTGAATAGTATTGTTATTGATATCTCTACAAGCATAAAACCTTCGGCCTTGCATGTCACGATCTTTGTTGCCCGGTATATAAGCCCGTGCATCGTCCCTTTGTTGACTGATATATAAATATAAATATTATCTAATGTTATAATATATAACTAGATTTTTCCCCGCCCGCATTGCGGGGCACTAAGCCGAATATTTCTCCCTCATAACATGTCCGTCTGTATTTCGATTACTTGTACATACTGCTCATAACACGATCTCAAAAAAAATTACATTGAGTCAACCAATTAAATTAAAACACTATCATATTTTTGCTTAAGAAAAACAAAAACGATAGAAAAACAATAATTTTAAACAGCGGGAAAAATAAAAACTACACCGAGTCAAACAATGAAAACAAAGCACTAATATAGTTTTGTAAAAAAAAAAAAAAAAACGATGACATGAATGTAATTTTACACTGGGTCAAAATCGTAATTTGACTGGGAAAGCAAAGGAAAACGATGGCAAAAATGTAAATTTAGATTGAGGACAAAATTGTAATTTGGCTGGGTGGGGAAAAACAAAACTAATGTCAAAACTGTAAATTTAAATGGGTCAAAATCGTAATTTTGAATCGAGAGGAAAACAGTAATTTTTAGTTGGGGGCGAAAGCATAATTTTATTTTGAATGGGGTAAAAACGTAATTTTAAACTGATGGCAAAATCGTAATTTTAAAGCGGGGATAAAATCGTAAATTTGTTGGGCCAATAGGTGAGTGTCAGGCAGCTTCCTAAGACTATTCCCTCATCTTGTGTCTGTAGTTATACACTGGGGGCAAAATCGTAATTTTACTGGGAAAGCAAACAAAAACGATGAGAAAAATGTAAATTTAAATTGAGTGCAAAATGGTAATTTAGCTGGGAGGAACAAAACAAAACTAATGGCGAAACTGTAAATTTAAACGGGGCAAAATCGTAATTTTGAACCGAGGGCAAAATTGTAATTTTTAAGTGAGGCAAAAGCATAGTTTTATTTTGAACTGAAGGTAAAAACGTAATTTTAAACTGATGACAAAATCATAATTTTAAAGCGGGGATAAAATCATAATTTGATTTGGCCTAAAGGTGAACTACAAATGTTATAGAATTAATTAATAATGAAATCAATTAAGTAATAAAATAATGAAATAATAAAAAGGATAAATTACACTTTTCGTCTTTTATGTTTGTAGCTAGTTGCAATGGATGACCTTTACCTTTAATAATTACAGCCACAGTCCTTTATTTTGAAAACTCATTACACCATTCGTCCTTTAGTGCTAACCAGGTTAAAATTTTGAGTTAAATCTAGTCATATGAGGGTATTATGGTCATTTCATGTTTTTATTTAATAATAAAACTAAAACATAACATATATACATAATACAGCTTATTTAATCTACTCAAAGATCTTGTATCTATATCTGCACATCTGAATCTCTCTTGTATCTACTCAACCACCGCCTAAGTCCACCACCGCCACCGCCTGTAACATCACCACCACCATCATCGGAGCTATTTAAAACCCAGAAAAACCGTCTGTATATAGATCGATGCACACCCCTGTTTAAAACCCAGAAAAACCCCCAAACAACATCCCACAATCCATGGTTTCTTTCAAAGAAGAAGGCAACATGATCAAAGATCGTTCACATCTGAAAAAACTTCACTCAATGAGCTCAAACTCATGGTTCAAGAAGCAATAATCAATAAAGATTCAACCTTTACACCTAATCCAGAACAACCCACTTAAGAAATCACAATTTGGGGGATACCCCTATTCAAAGATGAAAGAACTGATGTCATCTTGCTTAAGTTGTTGCGTGCTGTGGCGGATCTGAATTACTACATAAGTCAACAATTACTACATCAGCAGCTCTGATTTGTGGTGGTGGGTTCTCCCATTTTTGACCAAGGTATTGGAGATAAAGATGGATTAAACTTGTTGTTCATGACATTAAAACTAGTTCTCCATATAACAGAATTAAAAATCCAAATAACAAACACACTCTCGCAAACCCGACGTCATACCTAACATATCATGGCGGCGATTTGGGCGAAAATACCTAACATATCATGGCGAAAATACCTAACACACTCTCGGTTTGTTTTTCAGACCACTCAGAGCGAACCTCCGATTTGGGCGAAAATACCTAACATATCATGGCGGCGATTCAGATCTGGAACAGATGGGATCGATGATGCGATATGAGGGGTCAGCGATTTAGATCAAAATCCTAGATGGTGCAACCATTATGAAGCACCAGATCACCATAGATAGAGAGAGATATGTGTGTGTTGTGTTCTTGTTCTTGGGTTGAGCACAGAGAATGAAGATGGGGGGTATGAGTGAGATCAGGTAGAAGTTGTGTTACTTTTAATTATATTCATTTTATTTAAGTTGGTGAAATGACCAAACTACCCTTATATAAAAGCGTGAAATGACTATAATACCCTCCTGTGACTAGACTTAACTCAAAATTTTAACCTGGTTAGTGGTAAAGGACGAATGGTGTAATGAGTTTTCAAAATAAAGGACTGTGGCTGTAATTATTAAAGGTAAAGGTCATCCATTGCAACTAGCTACAAACATAAAGGACGAAAAGTGTAATTTATCCTAATAAAAATATAAATCATATTATAAAAATGCAAAGTTTAGTTTAATATGTATAATTCTAGAATAAACATGGGACATAAAATAAATAAGATATGTTATGTTGCATAAATCACAAATGATTGAAACGACTAAATGAGTCTGTGGCATGTTCTTCAACAACTGCTGCCCCCACAAAGTTACAAATACACCCTCCAATATTAATGATTGCTCAACATGATATACTGTTAACTTATTATTCCACATTATCAAAAGTTGTTTAACTTTCTAGTACAACACAATGTCAAATTTGGTTATCATTAGTTGATCTATTATTTCTTATAGTAATAAAATAGTTGTTATAAAAGGGTGATACTATTCCCACCCCCCCTAATTCCTGATTACACCCCCCCTACAAAAACATCACATCCATCAATCCATCAATCAATCATTTGCTTTTTGTTTTTTTTTGTCTTTTTGTTGTCTTTTTAGTATTTTTTTTTTTTTGGAAGGTGACTTTCTATGTACTGGACTTATTGGTCACCGGGTTCATGTCAAAGACATTCCCCCGTCAGCCCCGCACTCTCGGACGCGATGTTCGATCGGGCCCCGGCCGCCGCGCAAGCTGACTTCCGCCCGGAAACCATACTGCCCCCACACGAGAGACTCGCTGGGGTAACAGCTGGGTAAAACCGGGTTGCCCTCAAGACCGCACCATGCCTCGGTAGGATACGATCCATCATTGGGACGTCCCCCCCCTAAGACCGCAGTGGGAGTCGAACCGGTGACCTCCCAAAGGAGGAGCCGGCCCAACAACCCAATGGGAAACCACTGGGCCACGGAGGGAGATTGTTGTCTTTTTAGTATATTTTAGTGTTTTTTTGTTATTATTATTATTAGGGGACCGCTAGAATGAGAACCACCACGAGTTATGAGAACCGCTAGAACCACGTGCCACGGAGGGGCGTTGACCACGATTTTTTTTTACAACTAGATCCGTATATTTTAACAACATTCGTAAAAAAAAAATTTCAAACGGCTCGCCCGAGGGGGTAGTTTTTTACACCCAAAGTTTGTAAAAAAAAAAAGAAAAAACAAAAAAATAATAAAAACACCAAACTTTGGGTGTAAAAAACTACCCCCTCGGGCGCGCCGTTTGAAATTTTTTTTTACAAATGTTGTTAAAATATACGGATCTAGTTGTAAAAAAAAATCGTGGTCAACGCCCCTCCGTGGCACGTGGTTCTCGCGGTTCTCATAACTCGTGGTGGTTCTCATTCTAGCGGCTCCCTATTATTATTATTATTATTATTATTATTTACTATTAGTAATGAATTATTATTATTATTATTATTAAAATTGAAAAAAAAAAACGTGTAAAAGGGATCATATAATTGGTGCTATATTAAAATTGAAAAAAAAAAAAAAACGTGTAATCAATTTCATTTCAATCTCTTTTAAAAAGGAACACTTTATTCTTCAATCAATCGATTTTTCTATTCTTCAATTTCATTTCAATCGATTTTTTCTATGCAAAACCAATAATACCCATAACTCGTAGCCTCTCTCAAATTTCAATCTAAAATTTTACAAAGTGACACAAGAGCATCAAGAGGGGAGCAAGGATCATCACACTCGTGGTTAAAATCTTCATCGCGATACTATCATCTTGAGAAAGCTATTCAAAGAAACAGTTCTACTTGTTTTTCGCTTTGGAGAGGCCCTCACGAGTTCCCAGAAAAAAAAATAATTACAATTGCACACGTGAATGGTAACCATTTTATAATGGTAGAATTGCAAGGAGAGTATCCAATTGCCAGCACAAACAACCTATGGAAATTAATGAGAGAAAATGATGCAGCTGGCTGGGAGAATATATTTGAATCACGTCAAAATATGTATAAGTCTTGGATAGCACAACCTGCTACATTTGGGGGGTGTATAGATTAAACCTCGGTATGTAAATTATTAAATGATAATAATTTTGTAAAAAAGTACTTATTTTTATATAGCTTTTGTTACAGCTATAAATATAATTTGATAAATTATAACAATAAAAACTAATAATAAATAATATATCATTACTACTACTAATAATAAATATAATAATAATAATAATAACTAATTAAATAATAAACAAATACTAAATAACTAATAATTAAATAAAAGAATAAAAAAAGACAACAAAAATACAAAACAGGCTAAAAACAAAACCAAATGATTGATTGATGGATTGATGGATGTGACATTTTTGATAGGGGGGGTGTAATTAGGAATTAGGGGGGGTGGGAATAGAATGAGCCTTATAAAAATACCATCGGTTAAAATAATTACAGTTGTAGAATAAAAGATTGCAAGATCATTAATATAAATTATCATTCATGATGGAGAATTATGTACATTTATTTTAAAATATTACCCAATCTCCCTTTCTCCACCAACATTGGCGGATTTACAGGAGTTTAGGAGAGTCAGTTGACCCTTCGACTGGAAAAACTTACCGTATACCGGATTACTGAAAACAGAAAAGAACATAGGTTGATCATTTCAATTTACTCTGACATGGTATCTAAACTTAAAAATGAAAGCGGGTTTCAAAGATTTCCCGACAGGAAGTTGGCAGCCGATGGTGGCGCTGGAATACCGAGTATTAACGAAGGAACCGTTTTAGCCTCTTTAACCTACTCTGCCTCTACAACCTACCGGTACGACGGTACCTCCTTTCACACTTTTACTCCATCTCAATTTTCAAGATCCTGGTCATGAACATTTTACTTATATTTTTTTGGCTTTCTGTTCATAACTATTAACTTAATAAATTGATTGCATACTGATCTTCTCTTTTATACTATCCTTTGACATAAGTTACATGATTTAATTAGATATATTATTTTTGTTTTTCAGAAGGGTTTTTTATTATCATATGTAGTAACGTTTATTTGAAAAGCCCCTTTGCTAGAAATCCAAATCAAATATCAAGAGTAAATTAAATTCATTTAATGTAAATGAAAGTAACAATAAAAGAAGTCAAAAAAGTCGGAAGATAATAATGACATTCAAATTATGGGACCTCGTAGATTACAATTATCAACTCTTGTACAAAAGTAACTGATGTATACTTGCACATTACGAATATAAAAGAAGTCTATTACGACCTCTTAGTAAAAAAAAAGGTTTTGGTTCCACCACTGCTCACCTAGTCGATTTTACAAGTCAATGCATAATAACGATTATCTAAGACCAGACTTCAAATCGAGTCTCACAATAGTCAACAACGGAAAAATCATTCAAGTAAACCTTCAAAAATGAGAAAATTGCATGAAATAAAAATAAATGAAAATGCATATAAGACTATATTGAATTGTGTGTTTCTTTTAGAATGATTCATACTCAAAACATTTAAAAAAAATCATACATTAAAAATTTGTATATGCCTAAACCCACAACACCTAAAATGAACTATTCTTATAATATTTGTTTTATAAAAAGTTTTTCAACATAATATCAACATATATCTAGTAAAAACTAATCATTTATTCGTTAATTGTGAAAGAGCGATGGATGCGTTAATTCATAACGGATTTCTTACTACTTTATGGTGCATATGGAAGGCTAGGAATAACAGAGTATATAATAACACAAAGTTATGCTTAAGGAGAATCACACAAGAAATAAAGGTCCATTCGTTTTATGGGTTAAACATAGAGTGAATTTATCTTGGTTCAATTGGAACTTATGGTGTAGATTTAATGTGATTTGAAATCTGTAACTATATTATGTTTTGATGGTATAGTCACGTCCTAAACTAGTGTCTTTTACGTTTAGTGATATTTGCGGTTTAAAAATAAAATAAATAAAAATAATAAAACTGTATTTTATTAACTGAATCTAAGGGGGTGTTTGGCCTAGCTTTTTTATCTAAGCTTATAGCTTTTTTAGCTTATTTTTACAAAATAAGCACTAATGGGTGTTTGGTTTAGCTTTTTAAGCTTATGCTTATTAGCTTATATAAGATAATTCCAAGAAGCTTATGGGAACATGGTTTTTTAGCTTATTTGAGTAAGCTTATTTGAAGAAGATGGTTTTTTTACTCATTACACACAATGATATTATATCCCTTCCCATAATACAAAATAACTTAACAAACAACTAAAGATTAATTATTAATTATCAACTTGTAGAATATAAGCTAATCCAAAAACTTAAAAATAATTTATCAAATGAAAGAAAATAAGCATAAGCTACTTTAAAATATAAGCATAAGCCAAAAAAAATGAAAGCTAGGCCAAACACCCCCTAAATCTTGTTTACAACTATTTTATAAATTATAATGTGTAATTTTGTAATTATGTAGTCCGGTTTGTATCTTTGGGGTTGGCCGCTCGGTTTCGAGCTGGTTGTTTTGGTTAATGAAGTTTTCAGTTAAAAAAAAAAACTATTTTATAATCAAATTCTTATTTTACAATTTCTCAGGAATTTAAGGTTCAACATATTGAACAAACAAGACATAAAGTCTCTGATTTTGACTTTTGAACAAGAATAAGAATCCTTAACAAACAAGTATTGTAAACTCTACCCCTTTCCTCACTCCCAAAGCAATATCTATCAACCGACACCAATTTTCCTTATCCCGTGTTAATTCCGTATCTGCCACCGATCAACAGTTGCTTACATAACTCTATAAATACTTCAATCGAACACAATCTATTCATCAATCGGATTCACATAAACCTCAACAGACTGCTTTTCTGGGTAAGCGTCATGTTTCCTCAGCTGGGTTCCTTTTATAATTGTTTATTTCATTGAGTCTATTTTAGTTTTTTGTATTGTCCGCCAACTGTTTGATGAAATGCGTGACACAGTTATTTAGTTGGGATTTTATTGTTTGAAAGGTGGGTAGGTGATACAAGTCTTTGTTGTGAAGTTTTAAGTTTTAACTAACTAAACTTGCTCAGAAAGTTGAAGTCTTTTTCATTTTGAAGTTGACAAGTAACAGGTTTCAAATATTTGATCTTATATTACTGTCTATAGTCTATACTATAGTTGTCGAAGGCGCTTAAAAGGTGAGGGCTTTTTTAGGCGAGGTGTATAGTATAAAAATATAATTTTTAGGGGTTTTAGACATGTTTTCGGGCTTTTTTAGAGCTAGTTTAGGTTGTTTCCCGTCTGCGACTCTAGGCTTGTTTAGGGTTGGTATAATTGTTTTAGACCTGTTCAAACTTGTTCGGACAATTTTCGGCCGGAATTTCGTTGGATATTGGCCTGAAAAATGCATTTGAGGGCCTGAAAGTGGGGCTTTTGAAGCGAAGTGAGAAGGCTGCACTGGGCCTAGATGTGCGCCTGGGTGAGCCTTGACAGCAGAGTGTATACATCCATATAGTTCTGATATAGTTAGTAGTTCACGTCATAAGCCATACAACCCTTTAGGGGGTGGAGGTGCCCCGTGATGTAGCGTGGTGCGTGGTCACCCACGTGGAACACCGCCGCCGGTCCTTGTGACCACACGTGCTGGTGACCACGCGTTGAAAGTTTGTTGAGATTTGCATGGTGTGCAAACATGGCAGTACCCGAATGCTCTTCAATTACCTTTCACTAGTGATGTGCACCCCACTAAAATCCATCACTAGTGATGGAACCAAGTTTGATGACATGGCGGACCATGATTGGGTGTGGTGAGTGATGGAAAGTAGAGACCCCCCCCCCCCCCCTCCTTATACTATAATATACCTATCAGTATACCTTGTAAAGCGAATTTAAGAGAGAAAACAAGAAGTCTACAAAACACGTTCAACATCCAAAGTTAAAAGTTTAGTTGTATCCCAATCTCATTGAGTTAGGTCCTCAGTTTTTGTTATTTTAGAAGTTTCTCTAAGAGAGTATTCTAGATTAGGAAACTAGATTGTTCTGTTATAAGTGTTCCATAATAATAGATAGTAATATAGAATATGTGTACTGGGAAATTAATTTTTTAAAATCTTTTAATTTGCCAACGGATAATCACATTACTAATTTGGTGGTGAAGTTGGTATCTTGATAGTCTATTGCATATCATGTTTTTAAGTATTGCGTTTGAAATGTTCTACAATTATATCTGCAGATAACTTGAATATAAGGCTAAGTTCAAGATGGATCAGAAATCTGAGCATGTTGAGAAGGAAGAGGTTCATATGAAAATAGAGTGCAAGATCAAAGGGGCAGATGAAGAAAAAGGAGAGAAAGTCGAAGAAGAGATAGATTTTAAAACTAAATCAGTTGAGAAAGAGAAGCCAAAACATAAGGACGATGAAAAAAACCCGAAGAAAGATAAAGAGAAAAAGAAAAAGGAGTCAGAAGGGGAAGACGAAAATGCCGACAAGAAAGAAAAGAAGAAGAAAGAAAAGAAGAAAGGTGATGGTGGAGAAATAGACGAAGGAGATAAAGAGTCGAAAAAGAAGAAGAAAGACAAATCTGATGATAAAGAGCATGATAATGAAGAAAATAAGAACAAAAAAGAGAAGAAGAAGAAAGAAAAGGATGACGATGAAGAGAAAACCAAAAAGAAAGATAATGAGAAAAAGAAAAAGGAGTCAGAAGGGGAAGACGAAAATGCGAAGAAGAAAGAAAAGACGAAGAAAGAAAAGAAGAAAGACGATGGTGGAGAAACAGACGAAGGAGATAAAGAGTCGAAAAAGAAGAAGAAAGACAAGTGTGACAAATCTGATGATAAAGAACATGACGAAGAAGAAAATAAGAAAAAAAATGAGAAGACGAAGAAAGAAAAGGATGACGATGAAGAGAAAACCGAGAAGAAAGATAAAAAAGATAAGAAAGACAAGAAAAAGCACAAGGATGACAAAGTAAGTGATGTCCAGGGTGAGTCAAGGGATATTGAAGTAGAAGAAGACGCTAAAGAAGCGAAGAAGGGGAAGAAAGATAAGGGGGATAAAAAGAAAGTTGATGCAAAATACAAAGATGTTGACAAGCTAAAACTTAAATTAGAGAAGCTCAACACTAAAATTGAAGGTTTACTAGAGAAGAAGGCGGAAATAACGAGGTTGATGAAGGAGAAGGAGGAAAGCCATGTTGTTGTTAAGGAATCCAATGAGACCAATCCAGTTGCTGAAGAAGTGGCATAAAGCTTGTTCATGTAATCTTATCTTGTAAGATCTATCTTTCCATATTTACCCTCTAATGTTTTTTTTTGTATACATGATGTATACATGTTGTCGTGTATAAAAAGCTTATGATAAATAAAATGATTATGGTTTAGAACTACAAATGATCACCATGTTTAATTATAACCAAAAAGTAACACATTATACGTTTATGTGGCCTTGGTTGGTGTAGTTGTCAATCCAAACCCAAATGGGTATAACGGGTCATAATGTGAGTCCCCGACATTCATGGGTAGCTGGTCAACTGACTTAAACCAAGTACGAGCCAGCTTTCCTGTGAAACCATAATCACCAAACAGAACATCCGTGACACCTTGGCCTTCTGTTCCAGGAAGCCAAGCGGCTACAAGTGCATCTATGGTGTCGATATAAGGCTGCACGACCAATGGCCGCCCAGTGATTAGGATCACCACACATTTTACTGAGCCACAAACAGTTTTTATAGTGCTGGGGCCTGGTTCGGGGATTGTAAGATTTAAATTGTCTCCGAAAGTCTCTGTATATGGTGGCTCTCCTACCACGACTATAGCAAAGTCAAAGTTGTTTGACTTTAGGTAATCGTGGTTGGGATTCTCGTTGTAGATTACTTGAGTGTTTGGATCAACTGTTTTTTCCACAGCTGAGAGGATTGTTGTACCTGTAAAATCAACAAAAAAGTTACCCCGAATTAATTTAAATTTCATGCGAGTCCGTTAAAACATAAAACTGTCATCTATCAAGTTTAATATACATACCAACAGTAAGATTGCCTGAACTTCCTTGCCAGTCGATTGTCCACCCGCCAGATTGATAACCAATACTATTAGCATGTGTTCCCGCAACTAATATCTTTGATGCCCTTTTAGGAAGCGGTAACAATGGCTTCATTGAAGATTTACCATTCTTTAACAACACAAGTGATTTCCTCACTGCTTCCCTTGCTAGGTCTCTATGCTCCTGTTTTAATAAATAAAGATTAGCGTTCCTGATAATGGTCAAACGTGAACTAGTTTGACTTACCTGACATCCCAAGTACTTGGTCATGCTGTAATCGGCCAATGGGTTTTCAAACAGACCCAACGTGAACTTCACCCTCAAAATCCTCTCAACCGCATCGTCTATTCGGCTCATGGGTATAAACTTATTTTTGACCAGGTAAGTCAAACCATCAATAAACTCTGTGTAGTTTAATGGGACCATAACCTGCAGCATTCCATATATGCGTGAATAAATTGATTTTGAAGGTTTTATGGATCAAAAACACACTTTTGATGAAGTGTTCAAACCAATTGACCATTTTCCTTGTAGTTCGTCAACCCGTTGGAAATAAAACATAACGGGATCAACCCAATCATAGGCAAATAGGTCGGAATTGTCACTTAAGTACAATTATTAAAAGTTGAAAGATAACAAACCATGTCAATGCCAGCATTAATTCCAGTTAATATGGAGTATGTGTAGTTAGAATGTGGAGGATCAGTGATCGTGTCAATCCCCTGCCAATCTGATATCACAAATCCCTGAATAAAAAAATCATTAAACATTCATTATAACTGGTGAGGGTTTTTATTTTTGTCACTTCTATGTCAAAATCAATTGAATAAGAGAATATACTTTGAATTTGAGTTTGTTTTTGAGGTAACCGGTGATAAGATTGCGGTTAGCATGCATTTTAACCCCGTTCCAGCTAGAAAATGAAGCCATAATAGTAGTAACTCCCTTGATGACTGAATCATTGTATGCTGGCATATGTATACTGAATAATTTTTTTCTGTCTAATATTGTGTTGCCAGTATTTATCCCTTGGTGAGTTCCTCCATCACCTACATAGTGCTTAGCACAGGCTGCAATCTTTTGTCTGTAAAATAAGAAAAGTTAAATAGTTTTTTTTTTTTTTTAATTTCTCCCTTGTATAATTAGTTCCTTTTGATGGGTAGTATGAAACAAGCTTATCTGGCCACTAAATAATCATTCTGAAACATTATCTGTTTATCCAAACAATAAAACTGGTATTGTGACTTCAAGTTGTAATATTTTTTTCGGCAACGGTGAGAACCTGTTACCAGATACTCACGGGACCCCACCAATACCCTGCTAACTAGTGGGATCAGGTAAAACGCTGCTCGTGTGCCCGGTATGTTCTTTCATGGGGTTAAAGGCAGAAAATATAATCTTTTTTGTATGACCCGTTCGTTTGTCTAATTATATAAACGTAACACAACTGAATTGACTGTTTATAAGAAACGGGTCACATAGTATCACTTACTGTCCACTAACAAAAGGGGCACCCTTTTTGGAATCATCAGTGATCTCTCCTTGTAAACCTGGTATGATTTCAGTCATCATTCCTACAATTTCAGGATCTTCACTGTAGCTTTCGTAACAACGACCCCATCTCGGATCTCTACAAACCTGTTTAAGTGCAAGTTATGATTTACTTAAATATTATATTAACTGAAATTCATTAATATTGATCTACTTACTGCAATACAAGGTGCAAAAGTATATTGTATGCCAGTTGCTCTAACTTCAAGTGCTGTAGCAGCTCCAATCTTCTTAATTAGTTCAGGATCCCTGTTGAAATGTTCACATAAAACAATCAAGTTTAGTGCATCATAGGGTTGTACTCCACATATCTATATATTATGTACTTGCCTGGTAACTCCAAGACCAGAATTATGAGGAAAGATTGTTGCTCTATAGACAGCATTATGTCCATGAACAGCATCAATCCCATAAATTAAAGGTATCCCTAAACGCGTAGATAATGCGCCCTTTTGGAGATCGTTGACCATGTTGACCCACATCTCGGGTGGTGCTTGTTTTGGTAGACCACTCCCTCCACCGAACACACTCGCTGGCGCACTTAGCACACTTCCTGAAATCACAAGTTATTTTACATAAAAAAGGAACTAAGAGGGTTGCTCGGTGGTAATCGCATGAGTGTCCCATTTGTTTGTTAACAATGTATTGGTGGGTCCAGTGAGTTTTCTGATAATAGGTTCTCACGACTTACAAAAAGGAACAAATGTACGGTAAATGTATGCCACAATGGCACAATTCAGGTTTGATTAATATGTATACCTATCAGATACTTCTTCATGACCTCTTTAGTTGCAACTGATTTTTCAATTTGAGTCATCTGACCAATCTTTTCCTCTAATGTCATTCTCTTCAATAAGTCACTTATTCGAACGCTTTGCGGTTGTTTGGGATCTTTGTACAACATATACTCTGCTTCAGCCATTGAAGCCAAACACCACATCAAAACCATCATCAACAAAACTGAAAATTTCCCCATATTGTTGAATCCCATAGGAAACAGCTGCACTGTTATAGGCAAACAGAAAGTCAAATCAAGTCAAAGAAGAAAAAAAAATCATCTAGAGACCAAAAATCGTGTTTCTATCAAGAAAATAAAAATACCCATTTTCATGCATCCCCCCCCCCCCCCCCCCCCCTCTTTTTTTATTGCATGTGACATAAAAATAAATTTAGCATGTGATGACTTTTTTTTCTTTTCACAAAATTTTGCTCAAAACTTTAGTTAAACCACACGGAGTGCGTGCGGAAAAGTGGTGTGGTGGCCGCTCTATGTCAGGAACACCACCCCGTGTGGTGAGGGCGGGGTAGTTTCCACTGGCGTGGGGCGCATTTGAGTGTTGAGGTGGCGACTTTTCATTGGTTGGTGGATTTTGGGTTGGTTTTGATTGGTTCTTGTTTATTTTTTTTATAAAAAAACGCCACTTTCACGCCCCTCCCACTCCATGTTTTCTTTTACCACGCCCACTTGCCGACGTGGCTGCTACGTGGTGCCTAATGCCCCTTCTTCATGCCTTCCCACTCCGTATGGTCTTATAAGGTGGGTCTGAGTCCTGGTCAACTAGACCCATGCATTGGCGGAGTATAATGGAGGCTCGGGGGTGCCCCACCGATTTTTGGGGTGTGGGGTAATTTTATCGAAAATTTCTGAAAATTTGTTTTTTTAGTGTAAAATATTGGATTTTTAAGAGTTCGCCCCCCACCGATTTGGATTTTTGGAGTTCGGCCCCCACCGAGTTTCCGTTCAAGCTCCGCCACTGGACCCATGACATCATGGTTAGAAAGACTGAAGCCCACAGACTACAAATCAGTGACTCAAATTAATTACAAATTGAAAAATTTGGAGCTCATTGTTAGCTTCAAGCCACCACCTTTTTATCAACAATGGGGCTTTAGTTAGCTCATTGTTAAATTTGCAGAGAATTATTGAAGACTTACAGGAGATTCAGAGAGACAGAAAGAGTGAAGGTTTGTGATTTGTGAAGTTGAGATGAAATATTTGTAGTGCTCTTTTAGTTTTATAATCCGTTTTAGTATCTCTGCAGGTCGGCTGCTTGTTGGATTGTTTCTTTGGAGGTATTCTTGAAACTGGTTCAACAATTTTGGCCGTCGGTCTGCTTTTCATTGACCATGCATGCATTGAGGAAACAAATGATTAAAGAAACATGTTTTGTGCAGTTAGAATGAATGGGAAACATGCTTGATTTTGTCAAAGACTCAAAAACTGTTAACCTTAAACGACATATTTAATATTTCAATAATTGTCATAATGGAATCAGTCAAACAATAACATGACCCACAAACTCCTTTAGATTTCCTTTAGCCACTATGGTTTGGAGACATGAGTAAGATGATTTGTGTGTTCATTTGTAGTATGCTATTGTTTCCATTGCTTTATATTTGTAATATTTTATATTATTTTACTAAAATTATAATTTTGTTATAAAGCTTCTTGTATATATTTTAACTTCTATGTGACAAATTATATTATTTTTGTATCATTTTAAGGTGCTGTTTGTTTTTTAAAAAGAGCTTCCTAGCCTCTTATGTCTGCGTCCCGCTGACCACGCACAGATCATTGGGTTCTATGTGACAAATTATATTATTTTTCTATCATTTTAAGGTGCTGTTTGTTTTTTTTTCTAAAAAGAGCTTCCTGGCTTCTTATGTCTGCGTCGCGCAGACCACGCGCAGACCTTTGGGTCTGAAGACTGTTTGTTTCCTCGAAGACCTTTAATTAAAATAGTCTGTCCGTCCTTTTTTTGGTGCAGATGTGGATTGTCCTCTTCTAACCTCTTTTCCTCGGCCCTGTTTTCAAAACACATATGCTCTTCCCACACAAACACCCTAGCACCTTCTCTTCCACCCCTTCTCCTTTCCCAGCCGGCACCTCCACATCGCTGGCACCTCCACATCGCCGCCACCGCCACAGCGCCGCTACCTCCGCCACTCTGCATCGCTGCCACCTCCGCCACTCTGCACATCGCCGCCACCTTCGCCGCTCTCCACAGCGCCGTCGACCACCCCTCCTCCCTCAACAGAAGCCGTTGACCACCCTCCTCCCTCAATAGCAAGCAACAGCAATCGGTCGACTCTCCACTCCTCTCCTCTCCTCCCTAAGGTATGTGTTATGTTAATTTTCAGTTATTTGGGTGTTAAATTTCAGAAATTTGGTGGTTTGTTGCTGAATTTTGGTGTTATTTTTGAGATTTTTGGTGTTAAATTTTTGCTGAATTTTGGTTACTTTTGAGATTTTTGGTGTTAAATTTCAGAATCAAAAGTTAAAAAACAACTCTCCACTCCTCTCCTTTCTTTTCCTCCCTAAGGTATGTGTTATGTTAATTTTCAGTTTTTTGGGTGTGAAATTTGAGAAATTTGGTGGTTTGTTCCTGAATTTTGGTGTTACTTTTGAGATTTTTGGTCAACCTCTTCCGCTACAGATGTGGTCTTCAGACTGCAGACGTTTTACCATGGCCGGCCCAGAAGGTGGGCGGGGAGGACCACCGGCTAGGGCCCGATATTTCGAAGGGCCCGATATTTCGAAGGGCACGTTATTTAAAAAAAAAAACTCCGTTATGTATATGTAAAAATAAATAAATTAATAGGTTATACCCATACAAACACCAATATAGAGCCACTTACAAAACTATTTTATGGTTTAAATTAGTTATTAGCTCATTGGCATTCGGTTTAGACCTTTAGTAAACCCAATACCCAATTTCGTTAAGGCCTAAGGCACATTATTTCAAGTTTGAACATGGTACATGAATTCTCATGGCCGGCCCTGCGTTTTATCTCTGAAAAACAAACAACATCTAAGTTAATTTAAATTTTAATGGGTTTTAAGTTGATTTAGATGTTGTGTCAGTTCGTTAAGGAAATAATGTTTTCACGAACGGTTAATGAACATTTACCAAACGAGATTTTTTGTTCATGTTCGTTCATTAAGAAAGTGAACATGTTCACGAACACAAATAAAATCGGGCGAAGGCACCGAAGGCTAGAAATAGATGGCGAAAGGACCGCGATGGAGCTCGAACTTATTATGATGGAACGAAGGTTGATATATTCATTGATGATATATTCATTGGGGGTTGTTTTTTGATAAGCGATTTTCGTTATATAGGTTGCCAACTCTGTCCTCAACGCTGGGGAACTAGATCGCGCCGTTGCTGCTTTGACGGATGCCGCGCGCGCCGTTGGTCATCGAGGAGGGTACCTGGAATGTGCGTAACACGTTGAAGAGGTGTTTGGACAGGAGTTTGACATTAGTCATTGCTCGGTGACTGATCAGGCTAGTGCCGAGTTGACACGTGCTGAAAATGCTTATGATCATTTATCACTGCCTGTGATGGACTTAGTCGCGAAGGCTCTAGAGCATGATGACTGGTGTCAGCGCCTTAAGGCCATTCTCGACCCACCGATAACTGTTGAACTATCAGATGGAGAGGAGCCAGCTGGTGATAATGGTGGAAACGATGGTGATGATGGTAAGCCTGATGATGATGATGGCGATGAAGGCGATAAGCATGATGGCAGTGGGAATGATGAATTTGAATAGGCTTGTCAACAGGCTTTGTGCCTTGTAATTTTTTGTTTATGCTTTGAATGTAAGTTCTTGCGCGGTCGCGCTAGTTTTAAATGGAATGAACGTTATCCGTTGTCTATATAACTGTTGCGCCGTCGCGCTTGTTCTAAATATGATGCTTGTTTGTCCTTTCCCGTTACAATTATTGCACTGTTGTTAGAAACTTTGGTTAAGTTAGCGCGAATAAATGTAAGAGTGGCTCTTGTGCGAGTGTAACTGGAGTGTTTTCGTGCTAATCAAAAGTTTAACATGCATTTGTAACGAAAGGAGTCAGCGTAAAAGAAAACATGTCGTATGCTTTCATTGACTTAGAAACAGGCGCTTAGGCCAATCATACATTGCTTGTAACGTAAAAGGCGTGTAGCCAACATAGGAAAGTAAAAGGCGCATGGCCAACATCAGTGGATAAAGGCGCAGGGCCTAGAATAGTCACATGTAGCATTTGCACAGTTGTTGCGCATTCCACGTGCGCGGGATGATGTGTCCATCCAGGGTGCGCAATTTGTAAGCCCCTTTTCCTAGCACTTCGTGAACCAAGTATGGGCCTTCCCATTTGGGTGCTAGTTTTCCTGGGCGTTCAGCATTTGAAGCTTCGTTGTCTCGGAAGACGTATTCTCCTGGAGTGAAGGTACAGATGCGGACTCTTGCATTGTAGTACCTTTCCATTTGTGTCTTGTACTTGGCTTCTTTAATTCGCGCAATTTCGCGCCTTTCTTCTAGCAAATCCAAGTCGAGACGACGCTTTGCCTCGTTGTCGATTGCGTTGACTGCTGTCAAGCGCGGAGAGGGCAGGCCTACTTCTGCCGGGATAACCGCTTCTGAGCCATAGACTAGGCTAAAAGGGGTTTCGCCGGTACTCGTCTTCGGCATGGTTCGGTGAGCCCACAAGATACTCGGGAGCTCATCCACCCAGCCTCTTCGCTTTGTGCCCAGTCGGGCCTTTATCCCATCGACGATACACTTGTTCACACTTTCAACCTGCCCGTTGCCTTGAGGGTGCGCAACGGAGGAGAAAGTGTGTTCGATTTTCATTTCTTTCATCCACTTCTGAAGGTCCTCAGATGCAAAGTTGGTGCCGTTGTCAGTTACAATCTTGAGTGGTAGACCAAGTCTGCAGATGATGTGTTCCCAAATGAACTTGCGCACCATCATAGCTGTAGTTGAAGTGAGAGCTTTGGCCTCCACCCATTTCGTGAAGTAATCGACGGCCACTATTATAAATTTGACGGCGCCAGGAGCCTCTGGGAAGGGTCCCACCATATCAATTCCCCACTGCTGAAAAGGCCAAGCAGTGGATACGGGGATAAGATCGTTCTTGGGGCGCAGGGTTTTTGGAGAGTGTCGCTGACAGGAGTCGCACTTGCGCAGCTCCTTCAGGGCATCGACATGCATCCCTGGCCAGTAGTATCCGGCGTTCATAATCTCCGCGACAACCATGCGTGGCCCCGCATGGATGCCGCAGATCCTTTCGTGGATCTCCTTGATCAAGTAATTCGCGTCTTGGGGGTCCACACAACGCAGCAGTGGTCCCAAGAAGGACTTGTGGTATAAGATACCACCATTCATTTCGTACTGCAGAGCCTTGTTTTGAATCTTCCTTGCCTCTGCTTTGCTTTCAGGGAGAATTCCTTCTTGCAAGTATTGAATGATAGGGGTCATCCAGGATGGCTGCCCTATCTCGATCACGTTGACTTGTCGTAGCAGAACTGATGGATTCTTGAGTACTTCAATCCTTACATCTTTGGCGAGATGTTGAAAGGAGGTTGAAGCAAGCTTGCTCAAAGCATCGGCTGGTTTGTTTTCAGAGCGATTGATATGGATTACCTTGTGAGACTTGAATTGTTGAAGCAACTCTTTTGCCTGTTCTAGATATAGGGCCATAACCTCACCCTTTGCATCGTATATACCGTTAACTTGGCTGGCTATCAGGAGTGAATCAATGTGTGCTTGTAAATTCTTAGCCCCCATTTTGATTGCGAGGCGCAAGCCTGCCAGGAATGCCTCGTATTCCGCCTCGTTGTTGGTGTTTTTAAAATCCAACTTGATGGCGTAAGTGAATTCATTGTTTTCAGGGCTTACTAGGCGCAATCCAGCTCCCGCGCCATCCTCATTTGAGGCCCCATCAGTATAAAGCATCCAAGTCTCATTTGTCGTGTCTTTTTCGGGAGTCTCCACCAGCTCACAATCTTTGATTTTATCAACTGGTACTTCTGTGATGAAGTCAGCTAGGACTTGACCCTTGATGGCTGGGCGCGGCCTGTACAGAATGTTGTGGCCCCCCAGCTCGATGGCCCATTTTGCTAACCGCCCGGATGTTTCTGGTTTTTGCAATATCGTGCCGATGTGGAAATTTGTAAGTACGGTGATCACATGCCCTGTAAAATATCTGCGCAGCCTTCGGGAGGCGTGTAGCAGCGCAAGCACCAATTTCTCCATCGTTGAATATCTCGTTTCCGGGTCGGTGAGTACCCTGCTGACGTAATAAATTGGAGTTTGGACTCCATTTCTCTCCACCAGTAATACCGACCCTACTGCCTTATCTAAAGAAGATAGGTACAGTACGAGTGGCTCTTTTTCAAACGGTGCAGTCAGGGTAGGGAGCTCGATCAAACATTCTTTCATTTGCTGAAAAGCCTTCTCTGCTTCAGCGGTCCATTTGAACTCTTTCTTTTTTACACAGTTGCGCAGGGTGCTGATAAAAGGGTATGACTTTGCGGCGTGATTTGACAGGAAACGGTTAAGCGCGGCTAGGCGGCCGGCCAACCGTTGCATCTCTTTGATTGTTCGTGGCGACGGCATTCGCTCTATTGCCTGGACCTTCTCCGGATTCACTTTAAAGCCGCCGTTTGTGACTATGAAGCCTAAGAACTTCCCTTCTTCCATGCCAAACGAACACTTGGCTGGATTCAGTTTCATATTCACACTGCGCAATGAGTTGAATGTCTTTTCGATGTCCTTCAACATTTGGTCCTCTTCAGGACTTTTGACCACCAGATCATCAATGTAGACCTCAATGTGCTTCCCGATGTCTCCCGCGAAGGTCTTATCCATCAGGCGCTGGTACGTGGCGCCAGCGTTTTTGAGGCCGAATGGTATCTTTGTATAGCAAAAAATCCCAAGATCAGTACGAAAAGCTGTCTTGTCTTCATCCTCGAGCTTCATTTGAACTTGATGGTACCCCTTGTAGCAATCCAAGAAGCATTTCCATCTATATGGCGCGAGAGAGTCTATCTTTTTGTCGATCTCAGGCAAAGAGTAGCAATCTTTAGGGCATGCCTTGTTGAGATCGGTATAGTCAACACACATTCGCCATCCTCCACTAGACTTCTCTACCATCACGGGGTTCGCAACCCAACTTTGATAACGTACTTCTCGCAGGATGCCGGCTTTAAGTAACTCGCATACTTGCTCATTCATTGCTTTCGTTTTGTCTGCCCCTAAGCTGCGCCTTCTTTGGACTTTCGGTTCAACAGAGGGGTAGGTGTTTAAACAGTGTTCGGTAATGTCGCGCGGGACTCCGGTCATGTCAGCCGGGGTCCAGGCGAAAATGTCCATGTTCTTGAACAGGAGCTGCTTGAGACGAGTTCTGATGTTTGGTGAGATTCCGTGCCCTATCGTCACCGTTTGCTCTGGGTATTTGCGATTTAAAACCCATTTTTCGGGCTCGGTTGCTGAAACCTTCGCCGCTTTTGTCGGGCGCATCTCTTCTGTTGACATTACCTCTTTCTTTGCATAAACGATTGCCACCCCCGTCTTGGTTGGGAAACCAATCGCTGAGTGGGGGGTGGAAGTTATCATGTTCAGCTCACCTTGCGTCTCTCTCCCGATCAGCACATCATGTCTTGACTTCACAGGCATCACCATGAAGTTAACGTTCGTTGTTCTTGAATGCTTCCCGTCAGAGAGTGTGACGGGGAAGCTGATCTGGCCTAGCGGGAAGACCATCTCATTGCAGAATCCAGACAGTGGATAATCAACTGGTTCAAGTCTCGCTTTGTCTTCATCGTCGAACTGGTTAAAGCATTGCTCATAGATGATGTCTGCTGTACTCCCCGGGTCAATGAAGACGTATTCAGTTTCATAATGGCCGATGATACCGGTGATGACGATGGGTCGTGTGGCTCGAGGACCCCCGCGCACCACCGGGAAAATGACCTGCTGCTCTTGCCATGAAGGCTCATAAGGTCTCTTGCCTTTTTCTCTCGCGCTATACCTTGGTCCGTTGACCATGTGGGTCTCTAAGCGTCGGTCTTTCTTGTGATTTCCCTCATCGTGGCGATGGAGCTGTCGAGTTTCTTTGCGCACGTTTTTCACTAAGTGGCTCAGCTTTCCACTCTTCAGCGCTCTCTCGATCTCTTGGCGTAAGCTGTAACAATCATCAGTTAAGTGGCCTGTATCCTTGTGGAAATCACAATACAGGTTGGGGTCCTGCCCCTTTTTGTTCGTCATTGGCCTTGGCGTCTTGAAATCATGATTTTCCGTCATCAGCACTTCTTTCGGTGTTTTTATGAGCGGAGTCCAATGCTTTTCTCGATTATCATCTCTGTCTGCCTTTCGATAGCCGATGCGGTCAATAGTATCTCGCGCGTCTTCTTTGTAGCGGGACCGTTCTTCATAACGAGGTCGTTCACTATAACCGCTGGAGTGATTGGCCTTCCACCCAGGGTTTTTGCCTTTGTGTCGTCTGTTGTCGTCGCGCGAGTGACCCCCTTTAGAAAATCGATCTTCAGAACGATGATTGTTGTTTCTGGCGAGTGACTCTTCAGTTTGCGCGACTATCTTCGCGGCTTCCATGAGCTTATCCCATTCCTTGGGCATTCCATCTTTCCCGGTGATGGTTCTAATTAGGCTATCACAGCGGATGGCTTTCTTGAAATGGCAGCGCATGAGTTGTTCGCTTACGCCACCGATTTCCAGACACTCTTTGTTAAAGCGAGTGATAAAATCTTCTAAACCCTCGTTATCTCTGCGCCAGATATCCTCGACCTCGGCTGTGTCGCGCTGGTATCGTCTTTGTTGACTGAAGTGACTCAAAAACTGAGTCCTGAAATCCACCCATGATTTTATCTTTCCCGGAGGAAGGCTGTCGAACCAGGCGCGAGCAGCCCCCGTAAGCGTTTGGATAAAGAGATGGCACCACATGGGCATATTCCATCCTCCCATGCAGCCCACGCTCGTGAAAACTCTGACGTGATCATCGGGATCAGTCAATCCGTTAAACTTTCCGACAGTCGGAGGTAACTTCTCTCTTTTGAGCGGCGCTAGTGCGATCTTTGGAATGAACTTTGAATGTTCTACAGCTTCCTCTGGTCGATAGGCGAGGCGAAAGTCACGCTCTGCCTCTTCGGTATACCCAAAGTGCTGCCTTGGTTTGTAGTACTCGTGATTTCTTTGTAAACGATTGAAGACCGAAGATTCTTCATCGTTCTCCCAAGTTGGATCATTTGGGTCAGTGTCTTCCCATTCATCGTTCATGTTGCGCGGCGTGAGCCGGCTATGAACTCGGCCTCTTTGGAGATTTGACGGATCGTCATAGTAGCTTTCTGTTTCTCCCCGTGTATCGCGCGTGTCCTGCACGCTTAATCTTTGGGTAGGGGGAGGTCTGTTGGCTCTTCCTTGGATATTTTACGGTGGTGGCATCTGGCGCGGCCCGTGACTGGGGCCGGTTGGTGTAACCAAGGCCGGTTCTGCCGTTAAGACTGCTTGTTGCGCGCTCAAGGATTGATACGCCGCGTTAATGGTGGCGAGTTGCTTGGCGTACCATGAGGCTGGGGTTTCGCCCTCTGGTAGCCCTAGTAGCGCCGAGATATTCTGAGGTGGGGCTGGGTTCGAAGGTCCAGCACCGTTGTTTCCTGGGGTAGTTTGAGTGATGCGGGTGAAGCTCCCGCGCGGACCCCCAGTGTTGGCTATCTCGATTTCGCCGATTTCTTCAACGTGCTGGGGTTGGATGTTTTGATTATCCACCCCCAACGCTGCATCAGGGTTTGCTCCAAGACCAACAAATTCAGGAATGATTCCTTGACCAGCCATGATCGAAGGAAGAAAACGACGAAGACTAAGAAAAAAGAAGATGAAAGTGGTTTGTATAGAAAAAACCGGTGGGCGCCAATGAAGAAACACTGAACTAATTATGGACTAATCAGTTTGGTTTATGTTTCTACCATGATGGTTAATCTTCTTTATGGATTCCTGAGCTCCTTAATGACTGGGGTTATCTGCAAAACAGAACACCGTTACTCGTTAAGAGGGGAATGTGGGGGTTTCCCTCTTAACCGGGCTTCGGCGTGAGAATAAGCGACTGCTTTGGGGGAATAATTAAGTATTAAGTGAGAAGAGTAGAGGGAATGGAATGTTTAACCTGTGAAGTGAGGTCTCTATTTATAGCCGGAGTAGTGTAAGAGGGTGTGGGCTGATGGGCCTTGGGCCGGAAGGCGACAACATGGAGGATATGCTCCTTGTCTCACTGGTGTCGATCGTTAGTGGCTTCTAGGAGCTCTCTGGAGCTGGCGCAACGTGATTGGAGCCATATGTCACCGTTGTCGGCCTGACCGCCCTTCTGCCATCAGCAGGTAAGTGGAGATCGTGGGGCAGTTGTCTCTGCCTTATGATTGGTGCCATGTAGGCGTCCTTAGGTACTTTTTGTCTCCTGCATGTCAGATGATCGTGGATCACGATTGAGCAGAGCCAGAGGGACGTTGATTGGCTCTTTTCTTCTGCCACTTGTACCTTGTGTACTATCTGGAGCAGCCTTGCGCTGCTTCCCTGCACGAGTCTTGATGGGCACGTTAACTAACTCGCGCGGGGTTTAGGTGACCGAGTATTCTTTCTGCATGCTAAGTGTTGTTATTGGAGCTTCTTATTGTCTAGGCCTCGCGCGACGTAAAATAGAATATGGTGTAACTCGCGCGAGGTTAATGATAGGAAGTTATTTTAATAAGGAGTATGGTCCCGCGCGCAACCTTTTCGGGGGTTTGCGCGGCTTTTTGGGACCATACCCCTTCAGAGACATGTGTAAGATGATTTGTGTGTTCATTTGTAGTATGCTATTGTTTCCATTGCTTTATATTTGTAATATTTTATATTATTTTACTAAAAGTATAATTTTGTTATAAAGCTTCTTGTATATATTTTAACTTCTATGTGACAAATTATATTATTTTTGTATCATTTTAAGGTGCTGTTTGTTTTTTAAAAAGAGCTTCCTAGCCTCTTATGTATGCGTCCCGCAGACCACGCACAGATCATTGGGTTCTATGTGACAAATTATATTATTTTTCTATCATTTTAAGGTGCTGTTTGTTTTTTTTTTCTAAAAAGAGCTTCCTGGCTTCTTATGTATGCGTCGCGCAGACCACGCGCAGACCTTTGGGTCTGAAGACTGTTTGTTTCCTCGAAGACCTTTAATTAAAATAGTCTGTCCGTCCTTTTTTTGGTGCAGATGTGGATTGTCCTCTTCTAACCTCTTTTCCTCGGCCCTGTTTTCAAAACACATATGCTCTTCCCACACAAACACCCTAGCACCTTCTCTTCCACCCCTTCTCCTTTCCCAGCCGGCACCTCCACATCGCTGGCACCTCCACATCGCCGCCACCGCCACAGCGCCGCTACCTCCGCCACTCTGCATCGCTGCCACCTCCGCCACTCTGCACATCGCCGCCACCTTCGCCGCTCTCCACAGCGCCGTCGACCACCCCTCCTCCCTCAACAGAAGCCGTTGACCACCCTCCTCCCTCAATAGCAAGCAACAGCAATCGGTCGACTCTCCACTCCTCTCCTCTCCTCCCTAAGGTATGTGTTATGTTAATTTTCAGTTATTTGGGTGTTAAATTTCAGAAATTTGGTGGTTTGTTGCTGAATTTTGGTGTTATTTTTGAGATTTTTGGTGTTAAATTTTTGCTGAATTTTGGTTACTTTTGAGATTTTTGGTGTTAAATTTCAGAATCAAAAGTTAAAAAACAACTCTCCACTCCTCTCCTTTCTTTTCCTCCCTAAGGTATGTGTTATGTTAATTTTCAGTTTTTTGGGTGTGAAATTTGAGAAATTTGGTGGTTTGTTCCTGAATTTTGGTGTTACTTTTGAGATTTTTGGTCAACCTCTTCCGCTACAGATGTGGTCTTCAGACTGCAGACGTTTTACCATGGCCGGCCCAGAAGGTGGGTGGGGAGGACCACCGGCTAGGGCCCGATATTTCGAAGGGCACGTTATTTAAAAAAAAACTCCGTTATGTATATGTAAAAATAAATAAATTAATAGGTTATACCCATACAAACACCAATATAGAGCCACTTACAAAACTATTTTTATGGTTTAAATTAGTTATTAGCTCATTGGCATTCGGTTTAGACCTTTAGTAAACCCAATACCCAATTTCGTTAAGGCCTAAGGCACATTATTTCAAGTTTGAACATGATACATGAATTCTCATGGCCGGCCCTGCGTTTTATCTCTGAAAAACAAACAACATCTAAGTTAATTTAAATTTTAATGGGTTTTAAGTTGATTTAGATGTTGTGTCAGTTCGTTAAGGAAATAATGTTTTCACGAACGGTTAATGAACATTTACCGAACGAGATTTTTTGTTCATGTTCGTTCATTAAGAAAGTGAACGTGTTCACGAACACAAATAAAATCGGGCGAAGGCACCGAAGGCTAGAAATAGATGGCGAAAGGACCGCGATGGAGCTCGAACTTATTATGATGGAACGAAGGTTGATATATTCATTGATGTGAATAATGAGGAAGTAAAGGGGAACAACGTGAAAACAAAGTGAGAATTGAGTTTCCTATATTAATTGTTAGGGTTTAATGAATATAATTTTTTTAGATATAATAAATAATGTATAAAAATCTTTGACGGACAACATAAACAAATGAACATGAACGAAAGTTTATGAACACCTTATCGAACGTTCACGAACACAATCAAACGAAGGAGACCTCTGTTCATGTTCGTTTATTTAACTAATCGAACAAAATTTCTTGTTCATGTTCGTTCATTTATTAAACGAACGAACATAAACGAACTTCCCGCTAAACGGTTTATGAACTGTTCGCTGAACGTTCGGTTCGTTTACAGCCCTACTCATGTGGGCTCCATTTAGATAGACTTAACTATAAAAATTAACTAAGTTGGGCTAAAGGACGTCAAGGGTTTGCAAACATCGAGAACGTTTTTTGTACTTTTTAAAGGTAAAAAATACAGTTTCCAATCTGGTGTTAACATAAAAGACGATTTTTGTAATTTACTCTAATAAATAATACCTTGTATGTGTTAACTTTGACCCCTTTTGATTCAAACTACCTTTACAAGTAAATATTTTTCAAAGGGCTAAACTAGACACTTCGAAGTTCTGCCCATGTGCATGCACAACTAACATGGAATCCTGGACTAGCTTTTATTAACCGTTGACAATTAGCAGACCCTTAAAACTAGTAATTTGTTCTTATTTTTTCTATCGTTGATAATTGTGATGCATGAGCACCATTTTTCCTTTTTATTAACCATGAGAACCTGTTACCGAAAGTAAAACAGCTTCCCTTGTGCATCATCATTCTTGATCCCGAGGATTCTTGGTTTTAGTTGGCACCAGTTTTAAAGGTGTTTTTTTCCTAATAGCCAACCCGAAAATCTCTTCCAAATCAACATCACTACTCGGGAGTTCCCAATTGAAATGGTACAATAACCGAGCCAAAGCTAGCTCGACCATAGCCAATCCAAATGCACTACCGGGACACCCTCGCCTCCCACTTCCAAATGGTAAAAACCGGAAATCTTGACCTTTAAAGTCAACATCCTTCCCCACAAACCTCTCAGGGTCATACACCAAAGGATTCTCCCACAAGTTTGCGTCACGTCCTATCGCATATCGCATATGCATTGACCAAAACTCGGGTTTTTTCGGGCACGTCGTACCCGTTTAGGGTGCATCTTTGCATCGACTCTCGAGGGACGAGAAGCGGGGCTGGAGGGTGTAACCGCATAGTTTCCTTGATTACACATGTTAAATAATGAAAACGGTGAAGGTGGCTTTCTTCAACCTCCCTTTTGCTTCCTATAATTCCTCTTATTTAACAAACAATAAACAACACAAATGAACATAATTTACTAAACATAAACGAATATAAAGTAATTTTTATAAAAATTAGTGACTAATTACTGTAAATTATCTTGAAAACCCCATTTTTTATTATTAGAAAGTCCAGTTAACAATTAATTATATTTATATAAGCAGTTAGAAAGTTCCTTTATGTTTAATATTTATATAAACTAGATGGAACCCCGGCGGGCGTTGACGCGCGGGCTATCATGATTAACAACTTACACCGTCATGTGAATGTTTAGGACTAAATAAGCTTTCAATAACCGTGTCTAGTTTTTTTGGCTGCACGCCTCACATGTTTTATTGCGCCCAAATGAGATGAGGTGCTCGCCTCTCCTCACCCGCAAGCAGCTCACCTTGTGTGCGTTCAAGGCGCCTATGCTGCACCTTGGTTTGCCTAAGCAAGCACACACAATTGATGCACTTTTGAGTACATCAGTAGCATTAATTATTCTTGTACCATAACATAGCTACTACTAAATAAGCAGTGTACATAACACAACTACTACTAAATAAGCAGCTATAACTGAAGACATCAGATCAAATACAACAACAACAACCACAACCATACCCAGTATAATCCCACCTATAGCGGAGCTATTGATAGGGTCTGGGGAGGGTAGGATGTAGGCAAGCCTTACCTCTATCCCAGGGATAGAGAGGCTGCTTCCAGTGAAGACATCAGATCAAATAAAAACATTAAATAGCCTACCATAATTTAAGGTACATGGAAAACATGTGATTGAACAGATTCATCATCAAATTCATAGCCTTTAGCAAAAATCAAGACATCATAGAGAACACCTTAGAACCCAAGCCTGGTTCTGCGTTTTGTACCGTACCTGAGTTAAAGTAAACAACTCGTTAGCTGTTAATAAAGATGGTATCTTTCTTTAAAATCAAGACTGTTACAAAGCAAATTTCACCGGATGGTATTGTCGGTTGACATACGAATCTAGCGAGAGCAATGGGCTTGTTCTCCTTCGCGAGCTTCTTCTTGATCATGAATGTCTAGTGGGGCGGCTGAATTAAAATAAAGACATGAACAAAACATCACTACTTGTTTCGTGATCATGTGTTATTATTAATCCTTTCAAGACTCTGATTATGCCACCTAAAAAAACATAACAGGGTATAATTTAAGGTTCAAGTAATTAATCACAGATTGGTGTCTTGAGTTTCAGCTCATTTTTTTGCAGCCTCAAACTCGCTAGTTACAGAACCACTACCAAAAAGTCAAAACAAATAGTACATAGAGGTAAAAATATAAAAAGTTTATTAGAGTAGCAAGACGATTGGATTGGGCGGGTTGGGAACAGATGAAAATGGGTTCTGGGTTGAAAAAATTTATTGTTATGTGCAGAGTTGAAAATTGCAGGGTCGGTTCGGGTTGACCCATACATAGTTTTCGGTCCATGTTATGACTACAAAAACAATAGTATTGCAATAATACTCTGAAAACAAAAGTAAATAGGTCAAAATCTAAAATGGGTACAATTGGCAATTCTATACACCCCCTCAAAAATAAGGAAATTATGTTAATATATAAATTTCAATGGGAATAGTTGACAATAGCATAGTTATTAAAGCGACGCGCCTAGGCGCAAATAAAGCCCCGGGCCCAACAAATCGCCCTGAGCGCGCCTCATGCCTTTAATCACTATGCTTCAAGTCATAGTTATTAAAGCGAGCGCCCAGGCGCGCCTAGCCGCAAATAAAGCCACGGGCCCAACAAATCGCACTGAGTGCACCTCGCGCCTTTAATAACTATGGACAATAGTTTAATCATTGAAGTAATATACTAAAATGGTATAGTGAGAATGTGGTCATAAAACTCAAAATACCTTCTCCTCTTGTCCTGCATATGATCACCAAATGGACATTTTGTACTTGGTAGCAATAGAGTTGGATTAATGTATGTTGCTGATGTGAACCCTAGTTGAAGCACACCTGTTATTAAAAGAAATTTAGAAACATAAGGGAATTCAATGTGAAAATAGACTAAACAGTTAAAGAAGGTAAATTTTATGGTTATATATATTAACAACAACTTTATCATATAAATAAATCACCATGTCTGCTGCCATGTGTTTTCCAGCCACTGTTCCACATTCTTGATTAACTTATTTAAGTATAACACTAATGTTAGCTAATAAATTCACAAAAATGGGTTTACACACATGGCTTACATATTTGCAGACAACAAAAAACCTAACTGTGTATATAATAATTACACTTTTACACAGTATGAGTCTCTGTTTTAACCTTTTATTCGTACATGTAGTATCAATTAGTTTGACAGTTAACATAATAAGGCCACTTATAAACTTTTTAAGACTAAATGCATCAATGATAGAATAGTTTTTTCACTAACCCTTTCATGGACATTAATGTTGCAATAACTGGTGACGGTTTTGTGTTACAACGTACCTGTTGAAGGAAGAAGCGATTTGCTCCATACAGTAGCTTCGACAAATTGGTCATCAGTCACAAATCCCTAAAATCACCAAAAGTTATATCGTTCAAATTTTCCTTACCAAATTTCTCAATCTGAATGTTCTCGTATTCACCCGAAAACGAAACAAAAAGATCTTACCTCGAACCGGCTCGTAGTTGCCGAGTCAGAAATCAAGCATCGCCGGAGGAGCCTTCTGTCGTCACCAGAATCATCATCAGAATCCAATCCACCGTCGCCGGAGGTGGCGGCTAGGTTTCCAGACCACTATAATCAGCCTCGCTAACAAAAAAGCAAAACACGGAGAGGGTGGTTGGCGGCAACGGGTTGTCAACAGAGGAGGATGGATTGAAGAGGAGAAGGTTATTGTGAAGCCTAGATACAAAGTAGGGTAAAGGCAGATGGGATGTGCAACACATTTTGCCTAACTATGTTACAAAATGATAGTATATAAGGCTAGAGGGTATGGTGATGGTCCTCCAAGGGAGGATGATCCGCCACGTAGGCGCCACGTCATAGTCCTTCAAGGATGCTCCATCCCCCAAAAGTAGAGGGTATGGAGGATGGTCCTAGTCATAGTCCTCCCCACCACTTTTATGTTTTTTATTTTTTTAATATTCTATTTTTTTTCAACATTTAACAAATAAACTAACAAAATATTTTTATTAAAAACAACAATTGTATTATTTTTTATTTTTAATTTAAAAAAAAACCTAAAATATTAATTAACTCCACAACCCCTTTTGTCCTTTTCCCCTCAAATTTACCTCAATCCACTCAAAGAAGCAAAACATCTGGCATGTTCTCTCTCCCTCTCACTCATCTTCTCCAACAAGCTTCATTAATGGCGGAAGAAAAAAAAAACAGAGGTTGGTTTCAAACAAACAAACAAACAAAAGGGGGCCCACCATTTGGATCGTCCTGGACGTCGGTATGTCGACGGTGAAGACGGGACGGGATGAAGACGGAGGGGGGCGGCATGGAGGTTGGATCGGCGACGGATGGAGGACGGGCTGAGGACGGTTCCATACCGTCTAGCCTAATATAACTAGGTTAGACCCCGCGTGTACACGTGGTTTAACAAAATAAAATATTATAAAGCTTTAAATTACAATTAATTGAAATTGGTTTAACAAATAAAAATACTAAAAAGCTTTAAATTATAACCCACAAAGTTCACTTTCCATGGACCTTTGTACTTCAGGGTTTAGAATAGTTGAGACTCTCCGGTCACCAATCACCATTTGACTTGTTCCTTTTCAAGCTAACCGTTTTGTGATTAAATTAAACACAAAATCAAATCAACTTATTCATACTGTAACCTTAGCAACTCATCCACTTTTAGTTAAAGAACCAATAATAGAGTTACAAACGGATGTGTTAATTCTAATTAAGCCATTGTATACTTAGTGTCTTGTTAGAATGAATATTTATCACCAGGACCAAAGCTTAGCTTCCTATATTGCTGCATCCACTCAAAAACATAAAGCATTTCCAGAACAGTAGCAAAAGAAATCTTTAGTTTATGACAACATGCCAAATGTAATAGTTGAATATTTTGAACACCTATTCTCATTTTTGTGTTGTGGATGTTAAAGTTTAAATGTATAAAAGTGTCAAACTCACTCATTCTTTTAAAATGAAGTTGTTTGCATGTTCACAAAGAACAGTAATTTATTTGAAACAAAAACCTTGTACAATGGTCTAAGCAAGTAATCACTTTTTAAAGTATAGTTGCATTAGTAAAAAGGCATATTCCTCGACTTGTGAGCTTTTTGAACATGCCTGCCCACAATACAACACTTTAACGTGAACCCATTTTGCTTAGACCCGTACTGACCCAAAACCTATCCCGAGCCACCCCTTTCGCCAACCTTAACCACACATATACAAAGGGAACAGGAAGACGGTGAAGCAAATAAAATTTAGCTCTAGAATATGAAAACCTTGTCACTATTTAGAAAGAAAAAAAAAGTAGCCCATATCATCTTCCAGATAAATGTAAATATAAAGTATTTCCAATACAGTCCAAAGTAGTCTACAAGTTTCACTTCACATATAAATAAATGATCGATTCGTTGAAGCATATCAGTTATTATTGAAGTTACAGTATCATACACATAATGCCAAATGATTAGTATGTTACTTATGCTAAAGTGATTAAGAAACTTACAATCTTGTAGTAAAGAAAGCCTACTTCAATCATATCTGAATTTCCAGATAATGGATGTTAAACTCCCTCCAATCACCTTCATCGAATAAAAAAATCTTGGCTATGAGATTATTAGAGAGAGAATAAGGGTAGAGAGGCAGAGAAACCGATTCGGGTGCGATAGGGTTTGCTTTCAAAGGAGGAGCAATAGGGAAAACTGGGTCGGATCTATCTCTTTAATCGGAATCAGGCACAAAAAAAAAAAAAAAAACTCACGGGGATTAATTATTGTTGAGCGGGAATAAGAGTCTAAGAAGCCTGATTGAGTGACACATGTCCCAAAGCAGGTTTCTTTTATTATATGTATAGATTACTTATGCATTTAAATTTAAACGAACATAAACAAACAAAAGGTGAAGTCTTTTTCATTCTGAAAGTTGAGAAGTAGCAGATTTCTAATATTTGATCTTATATTACTGTCTATAGTCTATACCATAGTTGTCAAAGGTGCTTAAAAGGTGAGGGCTTTCTTAGGTGAGGTTTATCAAATAAAAATATAATTTTTAGGGGTTTTAGACATGTTTTAGGCTTTTTAGGGATAGTTTAGGTTGTTTTCGGTTGATTCCAGGCTTGTTTAGTGTTAATATAATTGTTTAAGACCTGTTCAGACAATTTTTGGCCGAAATTTCGTCGGAACTTGCCCTGAAAAACACCTAGAGGGCCTGTAAGTGGGGGTTTTGAAGCGAAACGAGAAGGCTTCGCAGCCTTGACAACAGAGGTCTATATATCTATATAGTTCTGATATAGTTAGTAGTTCACATCACATGCCATACAACCCATTTATACTATACATAGATATGTTGATAGCAGAGGCGTCTCTGAGAATTCACATACCGTGTTCGAGCTCTAAAAATGTGCCCTTCCGTAATGTTTTATTATTGGGCTCAATAAACCTAATGCCAAGTAGGCTAATTTCTAAACCATAAAAAATGATTTGTAAATGGGCCTATATTGGAATTGGTATGTGTTTACTATTTAAAAAAAATAACATATATATCTGATTTCTTTTTTAAAATCGCGTGCCCCTTGAAATCACGGGCCTTGTGCGGAGGTCCTCCCCGCACACCATCAAAGCCGCCACTGACTGATAGCTTGTAAAAGTAATTTGATATCTAGCCTATTGCATATCATGTTTTTAACTATTGGATTTGAAAATTCAAAAATGTTCTACATTTCTATCTGCAGATAATTTGGATAAAAGATCAAGTTTGAGATGGATCAGACATCTGAGCATGTTGTGAAGGAAGAGGTTCATCTGAAAACCGAATGCAAGATCAAAGGGGCAGATGAAGAAAAAGGAGAAAAAGTCGAAAAAGAGATGGATTTGAAAATTAGATCAGTTGAGAAAGAGAAGCCAAAACATAAGGACGACGAAAAAAACCCGAAGAAAGATAAAGAGAAAAAGAAAAAGGAGTCAGAAGGAGAAGATGAAGACGCTAACAAGAAAGATAAGAAGAAGAAAGAAAAGAAGAAAGACGATGATGGAGAAACAGACGAAGGCAATAAAGAGTCGAAAAAGAAGAAGAAAGACAAGTGCAAGAAATCGGACGATAAAGAGCATGATGATGAAGAAAATAAGAACAAAAAAAAAGGAAGAAAAAAGGATGACGATGAAGAGAAAACCGAGAAGAAAGATAAAAAAGATAAGAAAGACAAGAAAAAGCACAAAGATGACAAAGTAAGTGATGCCGAGGGTGAGTCAAGGGATATTGAAATCGAAGACGATGCTAAAGAAGCGAAGAAGGGGAAGAAAGATAAGGGAGATAAAAAGAAACTTGATGCAAAATACAAGGATGTTAACAAGCTAAAACTTAAATTTGAGAAGCTCAACACTAAAATTGAAGCTTTACTAGAAAAGAAGACCGAAATAACGAGGTTGATGAAGGAGAAGGAGGAAAGCCATAGTGTTGTTAAGGAATCCAATGAGACCAATCCAGTTGCTGAAGAAGTGGCATAAAGCTTGTTCATGTACTCTTATCTTGTAAGATCTATCTTTCCATATTTACCCTCTAATGTTTTTTTTTTGTGCAGATGTATACATGTTGTAGTCTATAAAAAGCTTATGATAAATAAAATTGATTATGGTTACCATAGAACAACAAATGATCACCATGTTTGATTATAACCGAAAAGAAACACATTATACATCTATGGGGTCTTGGTTGGTGTAGTTGTCAGTCCAAACCCAAACGGGTATAGCGGGTCATAATGTGAGTCCCCGACATTCATGGGTAGTTGGTCAACTGACTTAAACCAAGTACGAGCCAGCTTTCCAGTGAAACCATAATCACCAAACAAAACATCTGCGACACCTTGGCCTTCTGTTCCAGGAAGCCAAGCGGCTACAAGTGCGTCTATGGTGTCAATAAACGGCTGCACCACCAACGGCCGCCCAGCGATTAGGACCACCACACATTTTACTGAGCCGCATACATTTTTTATAGTGCTGGGGCCCGGCTTGGGGATTGTAAGATTTAAATTGTCTCCAAAAGTCTCTGTATACGGTGGCTCTCCTACCACGACTATAGCAAAGTCAAAATTGTTTGACTTCAGGAAATTCTTGTTGGGATTTTCGTTGTAGATTACTTGAGTGTTTGGATCAACTGTTTTTTCCACAGCAGAGAGGATTGTCGTACCTGTAAAATCAGTAATTTTATGGTACTAATTTAATCCATGGGTCAGGCGGGTTGGGTGATGGGTCAAAGTGGCTTACAGCCTAACGGGTCACTTTCAAATTCGGGTTAAAATGGGTATGCATGCGCGGTTGGGATGATGCACCAAACTTCTCTTTAATATTTTAAATAGCAATGTATAAGATAAAACTACAAAAAGCAAATTTGTGATTAAGGTAACCAATTTCCAAAAGTTTAGATGGGTAGAAAAATGCAGACTTGGTGACTTGTTAGTAAGTTTTGACCATGTTGACTTCTTTGCTGACGTGTCACATGAAAACCAGTCTTTACCTTAAGAGAGTTAAATTACAGTTTTGAAACTTTATAAGTTATAACTAATAACAAGCTGGGACACACTTATTTTTGAGCAGAAATCAGTTCACTTTCAATAATTCCTGCTTTTAAGCATTTTATTCTCTATTTTAGTTATGAATCGATGGTATATTTATTATTTGAATCAAAGGATTTACTAGGTTTTAAACATTCAAGCGCAATTCAGACAACTTTTGACCCTTGTAGCCGGTTCGACCCATTTGACCCGTTTCTTTGACAGCGAATCTTTTCTAATTTACCCGCTTGACCCATTATCAGTAAAAAGTTATCCTGAATTAACCAAATGTCATATAAGTCCGTTAAAACATAAAACTGGCATCTATTAGAGTAAAATGCCAAAATCGTCCCTGAGGTTTAGTCATTTTTTGCTTGTTCCATCCAGAATGACTTTTTTCTGTATTTGAGTCCTTTATATTTTCGTTTTATTGCCATTTTCATCCTTGAGTTTGTCAAATTATTATGACTTTCGTCCCTCGAAATTTGGCCCTCAGGGATGAAGGGATGAAAATGACAAGATTTCAAACTTTTTGGATGAAAATGGCACCTTAGGGACGAAAGTCGCAAAAGTGATCAAACCTCAAGGACGAAAATGCATTTTACTCTTAAGGTTAGTAACTTAATATCCATACCAACAGTAAGATTGCCTGAACTTCCTTGCCAGTCAATTGTCCACCCGCCAGATTGATAACCGATACTATTAGCATGTGATCCTGCAACTAATATCTTTGATGCCCTTTTAGGAAGCGGTAACAATGGCTTCATTGAAGATTTACCATTCTTTAACAACACAAGTGATTTCCTCACTGCTTCTCTTGCTAGGTCTCTATGCTCCTGTTTAATTTGGAGTTAATGAAGTATAAACACGATTAGAGTTGAACCTGAAAAAGTTTGACTTACTTGACATCCCAAGTACTTGGTCATGCTGTAATCGGCCAATGGGTTTTCAAACAGACCCAACGTAAACTTCACTCTCAAAATCCTCTCAACCGCATCGTCTATTCGGCTCATGGTTATAAACTTATTTTTGACCAGGTAAGTCAAACCATCAATAAACTCTGTGTAGTTTAATGGGACCATTACCTGCAGCATTCCATATATGAAGTGTTCAAACCAACTGACCATTTTCATTGTAGTTCGTCAACCCGTTGGAAATAAAACATAACGGAATTGTCACTTTTAAGTACAATTACTAAAAGTTGAAAGATAACAAACCATGTCAATGCCAGCATTAATTCCAGTTAATATGGAGTATGTGTAATTAGAATGCGGAGGATTGGTGATCATGTCAATGCCCTGCCAATCTGATATCACAAATCCCTGAAAAAAAATTCAATAAAAATTCATCATAATTTTTGGTCACTTTTATGTCAAATTTCATTGAATAAGAGAATATACTTTGAATTTGAGTTTGTTTTTGAGGTAACCCGTAACAAGCTTGCGGTTAGCATGCATTTTAACCCCATTCAAGCTAGAAAATGAGGCCATAATAGTAGTAACTCCCTTGATGATCGAATCATTGTATGCCGGCATGTGTATACTCAATAGCTTTTTTCTGTCTAATGTTGTGTTGCCAAGATTTATTCCTAGGTGAGTTCCTCCATCACCTACATAATGCTTAGCACATGTTGCAATTTTTTTCCTGTAAAAGAAGAAAAGTTAAATGACTGTGTTTTGAAAGTGATAATCTGATAAGGTTAATTAAATAACTATAAAAGAATTTAATAAGATTAAATGACAAAAAAGGATAAATAGTGTTTTTTTTTTTATTTCACCCTTATGTAATTAGTTCCTTTTGGTAGGTAGTATGCAACAAGTTTATCTGGCTACTAAATAATCATTCTGAAACATAATCTGTTTATCCAAACAACAAAAACTGGAATTGTGACGTCAAGTTATAACAATTTTTTTTTTTTTTTTATCACGGTGAGAACCCGTTGCTGGATACAGTCACTGGACCCCACTAATACCTTTCTAACTAGAGGGATCGGGTAAAACGCAGCTTGTGTGCCCAGTATGTAATATGTTCTTTCTTGGGGTTAAAGTCAGAAAATATAATCTTTTTTTATATGACCTGTTTGTCTAATTATAAAGATAACACAACTGAAGTGACCGTTTATAAGAAATGGGTCGAAATCACCACCTCTAGAAACTAATAGTATCACTTACTGTCCATCGACAAAAGGGAAACCCTTTTTGGAATCATCAGTGATCTCTCCTTGTAAACCTGGTATGATTTCAGTCATTAATCTTACAATTTCAGGATCTTCGCTGTAGCTTTCGTAACAACGACCCCATCTCGGATCTCTACAAACCTGCGTAAGTATAACTTATTATTTACTTAAATATTAAATTAAAAGAAATTCAGTAATTTTTAATCTACTTACTGCAATACAAGGTGCAAAAGTATATTGTATGCCAGTTGCTCTAACTTCAAGTGCTGTAGCAGCCCCAATCTTCTTAATTAGTAAAGGATCCCTGTTAAATTGTTTACATACAACAATCAAGTTTAGTGCATCATAGGGTTGTACTCTACATATCTATATATTATGAACTTGCATTGGTTACTTGTACTTGCCTGGTAACTCCAAGACCAGAATTATGAGGAAAGATTGTTGCTCTATAGACAGCATTATGTCCATGAACAGCATCAATCCCATGAATATAAGGTATCCCTAAACGTGTCGATAATGAGCCCTTTTGGAGATCATTGACCATGTTGACCCACATCTCAGGTGGTGCTTGTTTTGGTAGACCACTCCCTCCACCGAACACACTCGCTGGCGCACTTAACACACTTCCTGAAATCACAAGTTATTTTACATAAAAAAAGGAACTAATGACTTGTTAACAGGGTATTGGTGGGTCCAGTGAGTTTTCCGATAACATGTTCTCACGACTAACAAAAAAGAACAAATAAAGGGTAACTGTATGACACAATCCAGGTTTGATTAGTTTGTATAATACCTATTAGATACTTCTTCATGACCTCTTTAGTTGCAACTGATTTTTCAATTTGAGTCATTTGACCAATCTTTTCCTCTAATGTCATTCTCTTCAATAAGTCATTTATTCGAACGCTTTGCGGTTGTTTGGGATCTTTGTACAGCATATACTCTGCTTCAGCCATTGAAGCCCAACACCACATCATAACCATCATCAACAAAACTGAAAATTTCCCCATAGGAGATCACTTCTACTGTAGAAGTCAAATAGAAAGTCAAATCAGGTCAAAGAAGAAAAAAAAATCATTCAAAGACCATAACATAGTGTTTCTATGAAGAAAATAAACATAGTTGAAAGATGAATATCTGTAGGGATCTTTCAGCTTTATTAATCCATTTTGGTATCTCTGCAGGTCGGCTGCTTGTTGGATTGTTTCTCTGCAGGCCGTCTGCTTTTCATTGACCATCCATTGAGGAACTTGTAGTTGGAATAAGTCAATAAACATTGTGCTGAAATCATGTTTTTTTCATTTGGATTTTTATTCGTATTACATATATTATGAGGTGAATTGGTAATCAGATTCTTGTATCGGCGGATTTGATTGTGACACAGTATAGAAGCGACGAAATTTTAGATATATTCTAGCAAACGTTTGAATAAAACCCAAAGGGCCGGAGTGTACTATGACTTTATGATATCAAAGTTGTTTGCAGACATTACAATGATATTGCCCATAATTTCATTATTTCCGGACCGGATTTCATTTGAGTATTTACGGTCCGTTGCTTGTGCTCTGGATAGAAGTTAAGTATTTTGATTTAAGTTGTTTATTTTTTAGGGGTGGAATAGAATAACCCGGTTGAAACGTAGTGATCATACTTTTGCAATGTGTTGTTTGTTTGAATTGTTCTAGCCGTTCTGCTTCATACCCAAAAAGAAGGAGCTATATATGAGTTAAACTTGGATATGAAAGTATTCTTTCGTTACTCTCTATTTAGAAAAAAATGTTGAATGAAATAGAAAACAAAACTTAAAAACTGAATTTGGTCAAAATAACCAACATTATAGACTTAATTTTTTTTTTTTGAAAAGTACAGACTTAATTATTATAAATAATAAAATCCAACAATCTAAAATAAAAAAAAAGTAAATTATTAATAAAGTTAATAATGATTATTTTTGTGAGTTATGAATCGTTTCTTCACTCTTTTTTCGCATTCTCACAAATGTACGTATAAGATTCAACTTATCGGTCAAAGTGGTGTGTTAGCTCTCTAGCCATACAATTTTTATTGATAGAGGTATCTAAAATCATCGTTTTCTTGTCGCTTAATCTAAAATTTCAATGATAAACCAGATGAATATAAAAAATTTCCTAGAGAATAATGTTTGTCAATAATTGTCATAATGGAATCAATCAGTCAAACAATACCATGACCAACAAAGGAAATCTAAAAGATGATTTGTGTGTTCATTTGTAGTATGTTATTGTTTCTATTGCTTTATATCTGTAATATTTTTATATTATCTTTACTAAAATTATAATTTTGTTATAAAGCTTCTTGTATATATTTTAACTTATATGTGACAAATTATATTATTTTTCTATCATTTTAAGTTAATTCAGATTTTAGTGGGTTTTAAGTTGATTCAAATGTTATTATGTCAGTTTACAAAAATTGTCATTTTAATTCTCATGTGGATTATGCAGGAAGGTACCAAACATAAGAGCACAACACTTGCAAGTAACGATGTAGTCGACGATCATATGTCACAAAATTTTCTAAGAAACATTTGTATTAAACCAAGTTTCTGTCTGTTTAATTAACCGATCTAAGAGTTCAAAGTCTGATCGTTTTTAAGCTTCCCACCAAAGCCGAGCTGAGAACAATGGTTGTTGATTTCTTCGGTGATGCCAAAGAGTCAGTCATTCGGGAAATTGACTGATCTAAAGTAAACATCCGACATCGAATGAGTTTTGTACTTAGACCACCCGTAGTGGGGTGTGGTTTTTAAAAAAAATTGAAAAAAAGGCCCCAAAACACCCCTCCCCCACTACACCCGGCGTTAGCCGGCGTTATTTTCAAATAAAATGGAGGTTTGCTTTTTAATTAAAACGCTGAACATGCACATGCCCAATGTTGACTAGCCAATGGGAGGGATACAAGTAGTTTCCTTTTTTTTAAACATGCACAGGGACCGAAATATGCTCACATGCACATGACCATTTTGTTTTTTTTTTTCTAATTGGAAGGGGCGTTATTGGAATAATGCCCCACTACGCCACTTTTGGAATAATGCCCCATGCTGACTGGGATAACACGTGTCGGATAATGCCCTATGGTGGAGGCATTATTTTTCTAAACCACTACGGGTGGTCTTATGACTACGTTTAACCAACTTTTGCTATGGTCAAAATAGGTTCAGTTTAAACATTTTGTCCTCTTCTCTAAACATTATTTCAATAATTATCTATATAACAAAGAATACCTTGTATGCGTTAATTTTGACCCGTTTGATTCAAACTACCTTTACAAGTAAATATTTTTCAAACCTAATGGGCTAAACTAGACACTTCGAAGTTTTCCGCCCATGTGCATGCACAACTAACGTGGGATCCTGGACTAGCTTTTATTAACCGTTGACAATTAGTAGACCCTTAAAACTTGTAATTTATTCTTATTTTTTCTATTGCTGATAATTGTGCTGCATGAGCACTATTATTCCTTTTTATTAACCATGAGAACCTGTTACCGAAAGTAAAACAGCCTGCGTCGTGCATGAGTGCATCATCATTCTTGACCCCGAGGATTTGTTGGCACCAGTTTTAAAGGTGTTTTTTTCCTAATAGCCAACCCGAAAATCTCTTCCAAATCAACATCACTCCCACTAGGGAGTTCCCAATTAAAATGGTACAATAACCGAGCCAAAGCTAGCTCGATCGTAGCCAATCCAAATGCACTACCGGGACACCCTCGCCTCCCACTTCCAAATGGTAAAAACCGGAAATCTTGACCTTTAAAGTCAACATCCTTCCCCACAAACCTCTCAGGGTCATACACCAAAGGATTCTCCCACAAGTTTGCGTCACGTCCTATCGCATATGCATTGACCAAAACTCGGGTTTTTTCGGGCACGTCGTACCCATTTAGGGTGATTCTTTGCATCGACTCTCGAGGGACCAGAAGTGGGGCTGCAGGGTGTAACCGCATAGTTTCCTTGATTACACATGTTAAATAATGAAAATGGTGAAGGTGGCTTTCTTCAATCTCCCCTTTGCTTCCTACAATTACTCTTATTTCATCCTGTGTTTTCTTCATTACTTTTGGATGCAGTACTAGTTCTGTCATTGCCCATTCTAGAGTAGCTGATGTTGTGTCTGTTCCTGCTACAAACATGTCCTGTAACAATGTTGCATAAGGTACTAACAAGGATGCATGATGTACAAATTAATCAGAAAACCCGAAACCCGCCAAATTGCATTGAACCACAGTTTTGGTTGTATAATCGTTAGGTTTGTAAATGAACCGAACGAACACGAACAGAGCCATGTTCGTGATCGTTCATTTAACTTTAATCGAACACGAACATTTAACCGAACACATTTTTTGTTCGTGTTCATTTGTTAAGAAAATGGGCACGTTCGTGTTCGTTTATGTCCGTTCGTTTAAAACCTAAACGAACAGTTCATGAACATAAACAAACAAAGTTAAACGAACATAATTTAATAAACAATAAACAACACAAATGAACATAATTTACTAACCATAAACGAACATAAAGTAATTTTTATATAAATTGGTGACTAATTACGATAAATTCTCTTGGAAACCCCATTTTTATTATTAGAAAGTCCAATTAACAATTAATTATATTTACATAAATAGTTAGAAAGTTCCTTTATGTTTAATATTTATATAAACATAACTACTTATGCATTTAAATTTAAACGAACATAAACAAACAAACAAACATAAATGAACGAACATAAACAAATATATATATAAACGAACATAAATGAACAAACATAAACAGATGTTCACGAACATAAATGAACGAACAAGACGTGTGTTCATGTTCGTTCGTTTAATTAAATGAACATAAAATTGTGTTCATGTTCGTTCGTTTATTAGATAAATGAACATAAACGAACTTCCTGCCAAACAAGTTCATGAACGTTCGGTTCGTTTACAGATACATACCAGAACAAGAGCTTTAAGATTGGCATCAGTAATCGGAACCTCCAAATCATGCTGCTGTTGAACACGAAGCAAAACATCAACAAAGTCTTCTTTTCCTGCTTCAGCTTTGTTCTTCAAATGCTCATTTATTATATCATCACAAACCTCCCTCAAATCTTTTAAATTCTTCATCAACCTCTTCTTCATCCCACTCACCGAGTTAACCCACTCCAACTCGGGATAAAACTCACCTAAACCAAACCCCGCAAACAACGCTTGAGTCTCACTCAAAACACTCACCAAATCTTTCTTTTTCGCCCCGGAAACAAACCGTTTTCCAAACGCAACTCGACAAAGCATGTCGTTAGCTAACCGAAAAATCAACTCGCTCAAATCAGTTTCGATCCCTGAACGAGTTGACACAGCCTGAACCAACCGAGTCACTTCCTCGTCTCTAACGAGTTGGAACGAGTTGACTCGTTTTGGACTCAGTAACTCAGTGACACAAATTTTCCGGGCTTGGCGCCAATACGGGCCGTATTTCGAAAACGTGACGTCCGAGCAACCAAATGAGAGGTATTGAGCGGAAATGAGTTGCGGGCGGTTTGCGAAAACGTGATCATGGGTTTTGAGGACGAGTTCAGCGAGTTCGGCTGACGATACAACGATTGTTGGGACTTGACCGAGTCGAAGGTAGAAAATGGGACCGAGTTGGTTGGCAAGACGGGCAAAGGCTTGGTGGGGAAGATCGGTGAGGAGGTGGAGGTGGCCGATGACGGGGAGTCCGCGTGGTGATGGTGGGAGATGGGTGGCCGGAGTTGAAGGTTTCCGGCACCGGAGTAAGGAGGCAATGGTGGTAAACGATACAAGGGACATGCAAACAATTGCAAGGGTAAAATCGTCCATATTTAGTTGCTGATATGATAATACCTGTTTTGGGGACATATTATATTTATATATATGCGTTGTATGCCTGGTTGATAGTTATGTTATTTTTTTAACGATTTGTAGACTAACCGGTTGGGCTTTCGCACCAACTCAGCAGTACACGAGAGACCCGGGTTGTATGTTATTGATGGCGATGACTTTTTTTTTATTTATTTTTTTTTCTGCAGACATCACCGTCGTTAATGAATTCGGTTTATTTGTATGCAAATAATCTGGGTATGTTTATATTGCAAGTGAAAATGTTGGTTTAAAAGTGTGAATAATAGAGCATACACAAATTGTTGGGATTTGTGATCTATTTAGTGTGTATATAAGTGTAGGGCCTTTGTAACTTTATGTTATTAAGAAATTTGCTTAATGATGCTGAAAAGTTTAAAGAATTTTATTGGTGTAACCGTGTAAGAGAACTAATGTTATTAGACCCAACGTAGTGGGGCGTTTTTTTGTCCGGAATCTCGCTCGAAAACGCCCGATCACTCCCTGGTGCCGCCCCCTAGGCGTTTTCCGGCGTTATTTGCGAAAAAATGGACGTTGGCATGATTTGAAAAACGCCGGAACTTGATTTCTTTGCCCAATTGAACATTGCCATGTGTGTATACTTAGTTTTAATTAAAAAAACAAAAGAAATTAGTTTTAATTAGTTCTAATTGAAGGTGATTTAAAAAACAAAAGTTGCAGGTGGTTGTTGTGGGTGAAAGGAAGAAGATGATGATTTTTCATTTTAGTCTCTGCATTTTGATTGTATTAAAAAAAGGATTTAAACTTCAAAAGTCCTTAAAAAGAATTTTGCATTTCAGTCCCTAAAGTTTTAATTAGATTTTGGCAATGTAATTTTTCTTTTACTTTTTTCTGGTTTTTTTATTTCTAGTATTGTATTTTTTTTAATTTAATAAAGTATTTTAAGTTTTTAATTAAAAAAATAATTGTGTAATGATTGGAAGGGGCGTTATTGGGCATTATTCCCACTACGACACTTTTGTAATAACGTCCAATAATGTCCCCATGCTGACTGGACTGACACATGGCAGAAAACACCCCATGGTAGGAGCATTATTGAGCTAACCACTACGCATGATCTTAAAGGGGGTCGCGGGTTGCTGATGATTCTATCTTATTTGCATCATGATTGTATTGTATTGAAGTAGCCACGTCTCTTTGCTTGCTACGTGTAAAACTTATGATGAGCGAGCATTGATGTATTATGTCACTTTATTTTTTGAAATTTGTTAACTGGAAAGTAGTTGGGTCAAAGTTGGTGAACTAGATACGTAATTTGTTACCTGTTTCTCTTTTTAATAATCCTTTGGTTAAAAATATACTCATGTTCGTCTTCCATAGTTGGTATATATATTTTCGTTAAGACTGTTAACGATTATAATTTGGTCGACTCTAAACAGCTTAGGTGACGCCGTCTTAATCCGCGGCATTTGGCTAGTATATTTTCTAATTTGACGTTTAATTATTATTTTTATTATAAACTAGATTTGTTGACGTCGCGTGTTGCGGTGAAACGGAGCAAATAATATGGTAAAACAAACGTTATTTGAAAAAGAAGCATCTTGTTTAGAAAGCCAAACCGTCAAAAAATCGATTCAGTTTATCATTGTACCGTTTTATGATACCAAATAAATACTCTATTTTGAATACATGTTTGTTTTTAACAAAACTTATACGGGAAGTTCAAGGGAAAAATAACGAATCTAAGTTATTAATAAAATATCTAATTAACCTAAAAAAGGAAATATGATTTAGAATAGGAAAAAATAATTATTAAAAATAGAAAATAAGTAATAGAGGAAATATGGTTTAAGGAAAGGAAAAAAAACCATTTTTTTCTTATTACATTTAATTTTACTTGATAAATGTTATTATCACAAACAACTAGTGTTATACCGTTGAGGGCGTAAAACCGTGTCAAATAACACCAATGTCACATCATCGTTAGCGACCATCAACACTAAAGTTACAGTGTGTTATTGCGAAAAAATTAAATTGAAACGTAAAACATAGAAAAAAATAACTAAGTCGATCTAAGACCAGCGCATTACGACGAACCTGTCAAACAAGAACAAACAGACGTAAAAACGTTGAACCACACGCAAGTTGTGTCGTATAAATACAACATTTTTTCATGAAACTCAACTTTGTTTCTATTATCTCATTACACAAATGGATTCAAATTCTATATATTGCTTCAAACATTTGAATGCATACCAATACACGGCACTCTTTATGGATTCTATATATTGCTTCTAACTTAAATATGAACGTTCACCATGGTATTAGCAATCTCCTTTATCAACTCCCAAGCACTTATCACATGGTGTTCTTCTGTGAGTGTGGCTCCAACAGCAAACCTCAGCATATAAATCCCACCAACCACCGTGTGAGTCAAGTAAACTCGGCCAGTCGAGTTGACTCGCTCAAGTAGCTTTTTGTTTACAAACTCAATGCCCTTGGAGTCGAACCCGTTGAATTGTTTTAACCGGAAACATACCAAGGAAAACCGTCGTGGTACAACAATCTCGAACTTTACATCCGATCTTACAAGTTGCTCGAACGTTATTGCCATTTGGATATCCGCCCGAATGTGATTTTGTAGGTTTTTAACACCGTAACTACGCATGACGAACCATAAACGTAAAGACTTGAACCTTCGCCCCGTCCCAACTTGCCAATCTTTGTAACTCACTACCGAGTTAGACTCACTATGTTTGTTTCTTAAGTACTCGGGATTGGTGCTCAGCGCGCCAACGATCAAATTAGGGTTTTTCATCCACAGGCAACAACAGTCCAAGTAACTGAGTAGCCACTTATGCGGGCTCAAACTCAGTGAGTCGACCTTCTCAATTCCATTGAGAAAATGTCGATATTCAGGACATATGCATGCACTTCCACCGTAAGCTGCGTCCACGTGGACCCATATACGATACTTGCTTGCCACCTCAGCAAGTTCTTTAATGGGGTCCACTGCAGTTGTGGAAGTGGTCCCCGTTGTAACACACAGATAAACGGGGACCAACCCTTTTTTTAGGTCAGCTTTTATGACCTCTTGAAGGACGATAGGAGAAAGAGAAAACTCGTCCTCCACTCGTGTCGGTATTGACCGTACGTTTCGTGGATCAATACCGGCTAGCTTGCATGCTTTCTTGTACGTAGAGTGAGTTTGATCAGACCCATACACGACTAACTTCGCGATATGTTCAACTCCGATTTCATTAAGCACACGATCTCTTGCGGCAACAAGGGTGCACAAAATCGACTCGCTTGTGGTGGATTGCAAAACCCCACCTCCAGAACCCGAAAACATGAAGCTTTTCGGGAGGTGAAGCATAGTAGCAAGCCAATCCATCACCACCATCTCAAGCTCGGTTGCAGCAGGCGAAGCGAGCCAATCGAACCCAACCACATTAAGACAAGTGCACAACATTTCGCCAACAAATGCAGCTGAACTTATGGTAGCAGGAAAATATGCAAAGAAATTTGGACTCTGCCAATGTGTCACACCAGGGATAATAACATTTTGTACATCTGTTAGGATAGTGTCGAATGATTCGGGCGTGTCGGGTGGGGTTTCGGGTAGTAGATTTGTAAGGTAACCGGGGTGAACTTGGCTTAGAACCGGGTAGGTTTCGACATTTTTGTAGTAATCAGCGATGAAATCGACTGCTTTGTGGGCTTTGTGGCGAAAGTCTTCAGGGTTCATAGGGTTAAAGTCTTTCGAATATGAAGATGTTTCTGAGGCTGTGATAAACTCGGAAGGGTGGCTTCCCATTTTGTCGAATCTTTGTGGATTAAATGTATGAAGGTGTCAAGGTTTTTGGGAACAATTGGTACGTAGACAAACGTGGTGTTGGGATCTATTTAATGAGCTCGTGAATAACCCTTCTGTTATAATTTAACTCTTCTAACTTCACCTAGGTGTTACATCACGTAGTTTTCTCCATTTCACTTCACCTCATATCAAAAAATGGTTTAATCCTGTTAACTCCGCCTTTGGGTGTAAAAAAGGAAAACAAATTAAGACAATCTTTTAACTTCTCGTTAACATGTTAACAAACAATCCCTTTAACACCCCTTAACACAGGGAAGGAGTGGTGTGCAATGTAAGTTAACATGTCATGTCATCGTTAACTCCCCAAATGTTAATGTACACCCCAAGACCTAACGTGAAATATATATTTATTCATACATATACCGAAATTTATTTTACGTATATCGAAAGTTATCCTACACTTTATCATACACAACTTCGTAATTTATCCCACACTTTATCATATACAGCTCGTAATTTATCTTACACTTTATCATATACAACTCGTAATTTATCATAAACTCTAAATTAATTTTTCTTTTAAAAATATATATTTTGAAAATAAGTTAAAATTTTAATGTCTTTAGCTATTAAAGAAGAAATAAAATTTGAAAAAAATTATTATTTCAAACCATAATAATTCCAACCCTTTTTTTCCTCCAATAATACTAAACTATTCCAAACCTTCACCTTATTATCCTCTTCGTCTCATACTTTTCATTTTATTATCTATATCTAATTTATTTAATATATTATAAATTATATAAACTAGAATTACGACCCGCCGCAATGCGGCGGAGATTATTTAGTTATAGCTAAGTCGATTTAGGACACACACGTTATGTTGAACCTGTGAAACGGGAAAAAATAGACAATGTAAAAACGTTCACCCACACACGCATGTTGCGTCGTGTTAACTCGCAAAATTTAGAACGAAACGTAAAAACGTTAAAACAAAGACGCAAGTCACAAAATTTAGAACGAAACATAAAGCGAAAAATTTGCGGAAAATGAAAACTATAAAGGACCAAAGTTGAAAGTAAAAAAAGTTGTCAGGATAGATTGCAAAAGATAAAAAGTTTTGTGTTAAAAGTAAAAAACAAATAGTTTTGGGTTAAAAGTAATTTATAAAATACTTTTGGGTGAAAAGTAAAAAAACCAATTAAAAAAAAAAAATCCCCAAAGCCAAGGTTACAACAACCATATGCATAAGCATTTTTTTCTTTAAAAACCCCCCAAAGTCAAGATTACAACATATAAGTAAAAAAAATCAAAGTGGTTAAATCCCAAAAGATGGAAACTTTTGAATTAGAAGTGAAAAATCAAATTAATTAAAGGGGTTAAATTGAATAAGATGGAAACTTTTGAATTAGAAGTGAAAAATCAAATTAATCAAAGAGTTAAATTACCAAAGATTAAAACTTTAGGGTAAATTGTCAAAGATTAAAACTTTAGGGTTAAAAAGGAAACAAAGATTAAAACTTTAAGGGTGCTACTTTCTACACCCCCCTAATTACTTTTTACACCCCCTGCTCTCACATATTTACAGGTGGGGCCCGCGTGGAACCGGCAGTTTTCCTCTCACAAGAGGGGGTATAATCAGGAGGGGGGAGGTGCGTTTAGAATCAGCCAACAAGGTTAAATTGTCAAACATTAAAATTTAGGGTTAAAAAGGAAAATTCTATTTTTTTTTTGAAAAACTCCCAAAACTTATGGTACAACTAACATATGCATAAATTAGTTGCTAAGTTATACTTTGTTAATAATACTTGTATTTCTTTTATGTTAAAAATATATTTCTCATAAATTTATTTTTAAAATAATAGTTTTCATAAATGATATAAAATATATAAATAATACTTGTATTTCTACATCCGCACATGAGAGTTTTAGGCTTAAACATCTCCACAAGACCCTTCACTTATTGTTTGAGACCTTTTAGGAATAAACTAATTAACAACTTGTTCTAGTAAGAACATTAAAATCCCTTTCATGAACTTTTGTGAAAGTGTTCTTTATATTATAAAAAAAATAGTTGTGAGTGATAGAGAGAGAAAATGTTACTATTCATCTATATATTTGAGAGAACACTGTTTACCATTTATAATTTTTTTAATACATTTTAAAAGTGGTTGTGAGTAGAGAGAAATATTATTTAATTGAAAGAAGAGAGAAATTATAGGGTAAAAATGATGGAAGAGATGTGAATGCTCTTATAGGAGGCATTACGACACTTGTTCAATTTATCAATATGAGATAAGGAAGCCAGTTCCTCCATTGCATTCTCAAACATCACATTAGAGAACCTAGTGGTTATAACTCATACATAATCTGACCAAGGTAGATCAGCTACAGTAGCTACCCTCGTCTTCATGAACGATTGGTGCCATTGAAGAGCATCACCCTCCAGAGTTTGTTGTGCTAGGAGCTATGCAAGTATAACAATGTTATTTTTATATGGGGTATTTAAAAGTGAGATTTATTGATTTTAGTGTGACACCCCACCCGATGACGGAAACATCGGAGTGAGACGAAAACGTGATTGCTCGAGACTTCATAACACTATTGTGACAATATTTAATTCAAAACCGATTTCATTTCATTGCAAATAATTCAAGTTACAACAATTTGAAATTCAAAGTACATCATTTGAAAGAGAAAGTACAACATTGTTTAAGAAACGATACTACATAATTCAACAACAATACAACATAATCTAGCAAAATAAGTGGGTATCTAAGCATCCCTACTAGATTCCAAGATCATCAAGTCATCAACCTGTAACATGTTTTAAATTATAGTTCAACACACAATGTATTGGCGAGTACACAAGTTTAATAATAACATAAGTATATAAAATGGTTTTAACGAATCCACATGGCAAAAATAGTTAACTAGATTAATGTAAACCTGACATGCAACTATACAAGTCAATCATCTGATTACCGCATGATTTAAAGACTTAACATGGCCACAAGACTACGGGCGGTGCATTACTCCTATAACGTTATAGATGTTAAGGGGATGCTCGTACGAAGTTAATGACAAGTAAATCACATAAGAATGCTCCAAAGAATACAAAATTTACAATCAATTATTTAAACTGAAAATACATCTAAGTTTATTTATTTTCCTAATGCCTAGCAAAACGTGAGATAAGCGCTGTCTAATTCAACTTGCAGCTCGGCCCTTCTTTAATGTATGTTGCCAACTCTTTCAGTTAGCTCATTAAGCTTGTTATTTATTTGACGCTCTGACTCGGGAACCTCTTCAAGAAGTCGACTAAGCCTTTCTAAGACATCCACACCATCGTTTGAAGTTGACATGCTAATGAAAAAGGAACTAACATATCAATTACGCTATACTATAAGCAAATGACAAAAAATATAGAAAGAAAGTTAAAGGTACTTCAAATAGACTCGAACACATGATTGCACCAGTTTGTTATGTTAATAGCATGGTGGCCACAAAGACCTGGATAACAGCTTATTCGTCATCACCAAGATTGATATAGCCTGAATACATACAACAAAATACCAAAAAAATACACAACAAAAATACACCATCTGTTTAACTTATTAGAAAAGTGCATCTCAATTTGACTTTTATTTTATTTTTGGCTCATGAATATGGTTTACACCGGTTGCTTCTATTAAGCCATCTCAGATCTAAGGTCTAACTAGGGGTGTTTATCGAATCGAATATCGATTTTTTAAATTATTCGAATCGAATTGTTCGAATACTTTTTATTTCTCCTGGAATTCATATTCGATTCGAATACGATTAAAACCTACCGAATTTGATTCGAATTCGTATTCGAATAAAAAACCCAATTCGTATTCGATTCGTATTCGCTTAAAAATTCGAATTCGAATAAATTTGATTTAATTCAGATTCTTTGAAAACATGTAAAAAACTTTCAAAATGAAACATAAATTTTAAAGCAGCCATAAAGCACGGTATTACATTAAAAAGTTCCAAATAAAGTACCACAAGTCTAAAATTCAAAATGAGAAGTCGGGAATAACCACTCCACATTACAAGTTAATATTTTTACGCTTAGAAATCTATTGATAGATTTGTTACTTAAGTTTTAGTTATGGGTCATGTAGTGGGTTTGGTAATGGGTAATTTTAATTTTAATACTTGAATTTTTTTTTTGAAAATAATTTATAGTATAGCCTAATAAAAGTTATATATGTATTATATATAAAAATAATAAATAAAAATGTATAATTTTTATTCGAATTTTGAATCGTATCGAATTTGAAATTATAAATTCGTATTTGATTTACATGACTCGAATTGAATCGAATTCGAATTCTTATAATCGAAACAAATTCTTGATAATCGAATCGAATTTAAACGAATTTCGAATTTTTCGAATTCGAAACGAATTCTGCACACCCCTAGGTCCAAACCAACAAAGTTTTAACAAAAGTTTGGCGGTGGTGGGTAGGTGGTGGTGGAAACAGTTGGGTGTGTGGCGGCGATGGTGGACGGCGAGTGTGGAATGGGCGATTGCATTACATTGACCAACCAAACTCTGTTTTTTTTTCATTCCCTCACAATGGTCATTTCTTTCCGTCTTCCATTCTTATATTCTAAAACACTACCTAACACTTTCAATCTATTTTTTTATTTATACATAAATATTAATATATACTTAAGATATTAAAAGACTTTATAAAGGGTTGAAATGGAATAAGGTAGAATAAACTATTTATATCTAGAGTAAATTCCTTTTTGAGTTCAAAATTGAAAAAATTAATGCCCTGAGCCTCTAACCGTTCATTTTATAACGTTTTAAGTTCCTGTGTTTTAGTGGTTTTAACCAATCGAGTCCAAAACCAAAAGTACAAATGTTAAAAAGTTGGACTCAAAATGTTATAAAATGAGTTGTTAGAGACTCAGAGCGTTAAACTTTTTGACTTTGAACTCAAGTGATTAAAACCACTAAAACATAGAGACTCTAAAGTAATTTACTCTTATATCTATCTTAGAATTAAAGGCCGGTTTTTCCACCGTCAATCTCCAAAAAATTGACCAAAATGCAGCTTTACTCCTTTGTGTTTTTTCACCCATCATACAACTCCTCAACTTTTGTAAACTGTAATTTTAACCCCTATACTATTAATCTAATTTAGTCCTGAATCGATTGTGATTAAATATAATACATTCTCATTCGACGATATAATTTCGAGTTAAAACAAGCTAAAGACCCTATGTAGCGGTAAGGTATGTGGTTTGATCTTTTTCAACACGTGGCGTCCACGTTATCTTACCCAAGCCATATGACAAAAAAGTGTAGTGACCAGGTATGTAAAACCACTTGATTTGGAATTATAAAAATAAATATAAATATATAAAATAAGTTCATAACCCATTGACTGCATTATTGGATTTCCTTAGAATTTTTCAAAACTCATCTTGTCACTGAAACCACGTAAGCCAGCTAAAATTGGGTGACAACGAGAAATGAGGGTGGCGTTGGACTAGTGATGATACGTGGTCTGTTCAACCACATGCCCACTACAAACGGTCTAAGAAATTTCTTCACAATAATTTATTATCATTTAAAACTTCACCAAAATAATAGTGTCGCCACCATACCAACCAAGACATTTGTTAAAACATATACTAAAAGGAGCTAGCAGCAAGTTTTGAAAATTTATTCAAACAACATTGAATATTTGAATAAACTTGTTAAAAATATCCTTACTATAATAAACAAGTGTGATGACATAGATGGCATTGCGAAGAACAAATTAAAGCCACCATTTTGTTTTGACGGCTGAACATATTTCTTCGTCAAAAATAAGCGAATCATGATGATAAATTTCAACACCTTGACCCTAACTAACTCACCTTGAAGTTCGATTCGCGAAACTAGTGGCTGCTACAAACTCTTCAATCATCAAATTAAATTATCTGATCGAATAAGCTTGGATGGATACATGTTGAAAGATTAACATGTACACTGGAAAAACGGTTAGAGTTTATTCAAATATTATTGTTTCATTCCAATCATCAGGACAAATTACATAAGGATAGCAGGTAGACGAGCAACAAACTGCACCACCATCCCCTTCTAAATAGAAAACCCTAATCTATTTTATTCAAATGAAAGAGAAATAAACGAAACTAAACTATTTTATTATGCTAACAAACGAGGCCATTAATCTGATTATGAATATTATTGTGTTTTCCCATTAAAAATGACTGGGAATTTGGGGTCTCTGGTGGTGGATGGTGTATTCATCAGAGAAAGAAAGTGTACATAGATAATTACAAATAAATTGTTTAACATAACTAAAATGTGAGTTTGTAGAATAAGTAAAAAGATATAAAATGGGAATTGAGTTTTTTTTTTTTTTATAATTTCTATTTGATAGAATCATAAATCCTATGTTTTTTTTTTAATTTATAAAGTAACGTATCCAAAGAATGGATTTGTGAACACATCTCAAAACTAGTTCTTTAATTGTTTACACCACCATCGTAACGCGGGGATTGTAATACTAGTTATAATAGATAGAAACTTTAAAAGACGTTGACATCTCAACTCAACAAGTATAAACTACAAAAAGTCGTTGATGTGCTTTGGTCGTGTTAGTGCATATTTTGTGACAACAACTTAATAGATAAGTCTTTGGATATCTTGTATATTGTAGCAAGCTTAGATGGTTTATTGTATGTGCCTAACTAAACCAAAGCGTATATAAGTATGGTTTGCATTAGGGCTTAGGTTAGCCATTCCATTATTTAGAGAGAGAAAGAATTCGCAAAGGTGTAGAGAGAGAAAAACGAGAATGTGTTTGTGTGTGTGAAAGAGACAGTGGCGGATCCAAGATTTTTTTTTCCAAGGAGTTCACTTTTTTAAGTGTTCCAATATCATATGTCCGAACATAAAAAAATATGGGTCGGTTTGACGGTTCGGGTCAGGTAGGTTCATCGCATAATAAAAATACGATACAATAATAAAAAAAAAGACATAGAGGACGAATGGAAGATATCTCGGTAGAAAATTGGAATAATTTAGGTGTAACCGTAATTCAAAATTAGGCGGTGTATGATGAGAACATGTAATGACTTTCTAGCTCTTGACAAATTCGTATTTCAGGAAAGCAATAAAATCGATCCTCTTTTATGTTAAATAAAAGTTATTGATCCAACCTAGCAGGGGCGGACCCACGTTAAGCGGAACGGGGTCCCCGGACCCCAATCTTTTTTTAAAAAGTAGTAGAAGCGGTTTATAAAATTTTCTATGGACCCCATAAAATAATTTAGTGGACCCCATAACAATGAGAGTGAGCCTGGTGCAGTGGTAAAACCCTCTGTTTACACTCAAAAGGTCCCGGGTTCAATACTTGTTTGCTTCATTTTTTTTTTGTGTTTTTTCTTAAACCTGATTTTAAATTAATCACTCTATTTTTTTTTCTATTTCAATTTTTTCTCACCTATATTTAGTTGAATGTGTAGTAAATGAAACTTATAATTTAGTTATGATATTGTTTTCTATTATGTTTTTTGACCCGACCCGACCCGAACAACGACCGATCCAAAAAATTTGAACAACGGAAAAATGGGACCCCATTGTCCAAAGATCCTAGGTCCGCCACTGCAACCTAACATGTTTAGTTTAAGTTTGCACTAACAATCCTTTTCAAGAAACCATCTATCCGAATTTGGCACATTAACAAAATTCAGAAACAAAGACCAAGACCCTTGATTCTAATTAATCTCAGCAACTTCCAAACACCTTATCCAAATCAGACATAAAATATAAAAAAAAAATTCAAAACAGAGCCCTTACAATACTCGAACTCAAGACCTCAAGTTTAAAGGGGCACACTGAACCAGTTTACCATCTGTGGCTTTGCTTATAAGGTTCCCCTATAAAATATTAAAGGGTTCCTTTAGAATTTTCTATATGACTTAAAACTATAAATTACGAAATGAATGGGTTCCTAGGAACCCCCTAATTAGCTCTAGATCCGCCCCTAGAGAGAGAGAGAGAAAGATAGATGAAGATCTTGAATTGATTGTAAACCTTGTGTTGGATAATTAATAGAAAATCAGTTTGAAAGTAATCGTGTTATTTCTACTAGTTTCTGTGTTCATCGAATCAAGAGGATTCCGCCAGTGGCGGACCCAGGATTTTTTTCCTGGGGGTGCGAATTTTTTTTAAAGATTTTAGACCACTAGCTATAAAAAAAATCGGTTCATAGCGGGTCGGGTCATGTAAAACAAGTAAACACAAACAAACGAAGTTTCATAGCGGGTCGAATCAGATCGGGTCGGGTCGGGTCCATTTCAATTTTTCAAACAATCAAACCCTAGTTCCTAACTTCCTATCACATTAACAAACAAAAAAACATCAAAGTTTAAACCATCCCTACTTCTATTTCTCTTAATCATTAAATAAAAGAACAAAAAAACTTATCTAAAACATACATTGGTCTTTAATTAGAAGAATCCGGCGAAAAAAAGTGGTTCAACCCCTTTCCTCTTGAGAAATCGCGACATAACTTCCCTATACATTATTCCTTCCTAATCCTATCACATACAAAATAAACAAGGATCTTCAAGTGTTCAACCATAGCCCATGTTCCTTATTTTCAATTTACTATTTTGAATTTTAAGCCCTAGTAATTGTTATTTACCAACCAATAGTCATATAATCAACAAAACCACCCAACTAAAGATTAGAACAACCCACAAATACATGAAAACATATAAAATTTTAAACCTTTTTAACAAATATATATATATGTTTCTTTTGAAAAAACCCAATAAAACATCAAAACAAATCGAATTATCTATTTAAGTTCAATTTTTAAATTTTATCTTTTCAAACGCTATACTAGAATCATATAATCAATAAGAAATTAAGAAACAACAAACTCATCCTATAAAGACTAGAACAACCCCAAATTACCTCAAAACACATAAAAGTTTAAACTTTTTTAACCCTTCCTAAAATCCTATTATCTCATGACTCTTGAACAAAATCATATAAACATCAAAAAAAAAAAAAAAAAAAAAAAAAACAAAACAAAACATATACCTGTTAGGGGCAGCCTGAATTAACCAGTTTGCAGTTGGAATTTTGTAGTCGCCGGTCGGAATTATGCTGTCGCTGGGCGCTGAAGTGAGGCAGAGGGAGGGCGGGAGTCGCTGGTAAGTGGCAGCGATTTGGGTTTTTTTTTTTAATTATGTGCACTGATTTTGTTTAACAAAACTAGTAGTTGGATTGGGCTTGAATGCGTATTAAGTTATTGGGCTTGATGGATTGAATTTAAGTTTTATTAAAGGGGTTATGGGCTAACTTGTTTACATAATTTGATCGGATTTCAATCAGTGTTAACAATTTTTTTATATAAATTTCTAAGGGGTGCAGACAAAAATTTCCAATGGGTGCGGTCGGAATTTTCCAAGAGGTGCGGTTGGAATTTTTCAAGGGGTGCGGACGAAAATTTCCAGGAGGCGCGGTCGGGATTTTTCGCGAAAAATAACACTAATTTTTTTTTTCAAGTGGAATATGCATTTGGCTAAGCTTTTCAACACCCCCTTATAACTTATTGACTTTTATAAAAAGCTAATAAGGAGAAAAAATGTTTGGCAAATTTATAAGCACTTTTCAAAATGACTTTTTGCATAGGAGAAAAAGTTAGTTTTGAAAAGTTAGTAAGGAGTGACTTTTTAAAGCTTCTTATGACTTTTAGTCATTTTACATGAATAAGGTAAGACAAACAATTTTTAAAAAACAACTTATTGACTTATTGGTTTTTCCCATCCAATAAGTTAATCCAAACATATTTTTAAAAACTCTTTTTCAAAAAGTTATAAATCAATAGTCATTTTCATAAAAAGTCATTTTTAAGTTAAATAAGCTTAGCCAAACATGCTCTTAGAGTCATGCATGTCTTGACATGTGCCATTTTTGCCAAGGAGGCGGGTCCCTATGATTATTAATTATAGAACTAAAAGATCTTTTTTCTGTTTTTAACCTGATTTTAGATGCATTACTCTTTTTTATTTTGGGCTAATATAGTAGAAGTGATATAACCACAGGGGTCAAAAACGTACTTTACTCTTTTGTAAATTAATAAAGGAGTGAATTTCAAGAGTTACCCTTTATCTTTATACCCATTTCCATGCGTTGTCCTTTATGTTTAAAATTGACGAGTTTTGTCCTTTATGTTTTCATATCATACACGTTTTGTCCTTTAGGCCTAACCCAGTTAGTTTTTTCAGTTAAATTTGGTCATGTACTTTGTACATGAGGGCATTTTTGTCAATTCAAAGGTTGCAGAAGCTTTAAGCTGTAAATATGTCGTTGAACTTACCTTTGAATTGACAAAAATGCCCTCATGTGCAAAGCATATGACCAAATTTAACTGAAAAAACTAACTAGGTTAGGCCTAAAGGACAAAACGTGTATGATATGAATACATAAAGGACAAGACTTGTCAATTCTGAACATAAAGGACAGCGTCTGAAAATTGTTATAAAGATAAAGGATAATTCTTGAAATTCACTCTTAATAAAGAAATGAGTAAATTACGTTTTTGGCCCCTGTGGTTATATCAGTTTTACTATATTGGCCCAAAATAAGATTTTTTAACAGATTTGCCCCCATGGTCCCTATAACTAACCGTTTTGGCCCCTAAATCTAACCAACCCCTAACTCAGGTTACTTTATTGGTCACATGTTTATCACATGATATCTAATTTGGTAATTTTACCTCCCCCCTTTACAATCCCCATACTGACACATAATAAAAACAAATCAAAGCCCATTAACACCAAAACCCTTCAATTCGTATCACCTTCTCCAAGAAACCCCTAAACCTCCATTGAAATTCCAGTGATCAAACCAGCTGAATAAGGACGACGATCAAGCAGTACGACAATGGTTTTAACCCTCTGGTGGGTTCGTGAGAAAAAGGAGAAGTTTGATCCTTACGAAGTGTACGATATGTGTTTCTAACCTCAAAAAATCATTGCTTTAAGATTATCCTAGTAATGTTCTTAAAATCTTATACTTTATCACTGATTGTTGAATGGTAATTTCTTCATTACAGGGGATTCTCCTAATATATTCACTCTAAGAATCAACCATGGTGGTGTCTTTGTGAATTCCCCTGTTAAAAGGTATGTTGATGGAACAATTGAGCATGTTGCTAAGTTTAAAGTTATAGATGTGTTTACTGAACAATGGTCGTCTAGGTTGGGGGTTGAGTACCATTTTACATCTCCAGTTAAGTCATCTAGTGTGGTCATTGAGGAGTTAGAAAGTGAGGATCCACAACCATCTATGTCTAAGCCATCACACCCTAGAAGAAGACAACTATGCCTAGAGTATTTTCCACAGTTTGAGACTTCAACTGTTAATGCTGATACCAGTAGGCATGAAGAAACCAGTAGGCATGAAGAAACCAGTATGCATGATGAAACCAATAGGCATGATGAAACCTGTAGGACTGATGATCATTCATCAGCTTATGTTGATACCAACATGATGGATGATCATGCAACTGCTGAGGAAGTTGAAGATGATATGATAGAGGATGTTGATAACATTGTTGTGGAAATACCAGTTAACATGGATTCATTCAATTACAATGTTGGTAAAGACCAGTTTGTAGATGAGGATTTTGATGTTGATTTTGATTTAGATGATTTTGAAAGTGGTAGTGAAGATGAGGGTGGACAACTATGCGTTTAATACCCGTAAAAGGCTATTTTAAGTGATTTCCGGGTTATACCGGGAATCTGAGTTTTCTGATCAGGTGATAAAGTTCAAAATACTTTATTTTTTTATTTAAAATAAGTAGCAATTGGATTGGTGTCAAAATATTATGTAGAACTCATTTTATGACCGAAAATGGTATAATCGGTATTTACCGAATTAAGGTCATAACCTTAGGTTATGAGCAGGTTAAAAATAATTAAAAATCTTTAAAAATCCCAAAATATTATATTACATCAGTGGGTAAAAGGTTTGGCGTAAAAAAATGGGTTTAGATAGGCGTTATGCTAATGGCGCCGTTTAATTACTTAAAGGCGTCCTAATTACGTTAATGAGCATAACTCCTAATCTAGACCTCCAACTGATGTGAAATTTTAGGGACATGTTTATAAATCAGTAATAAAGATTATTGTCCTTTCACATATCCAAAATTCTCGTTTTATGGTCAAAAGGGCATATTGGTCAACATTAGGCAATTAACGGAAACATGTAAACGAATCGGACAAATCAACGATCCAACCACAAAGGGTTATACTAACATGTAGCCTGGTCCTAAGGAAGCTCTAAGGCATTTCCAAATCATCCTAAATCGGGTCAGAACTGAAGTCAAAGCAAAAGTCAAAGTTTTGCGACTTTCGGTTCCGAACCGGGTCTAAACAGAAAATTATCGGATCAAACAAGCTTAGACCAGTCCTTATACTTATTATCAAGTTATATGAGTGATAAAATAGGTTACATGCCTTCTACATTGCTAATTATGCGTTAATTCGAAGATTAGCATTCTGTTGACTTTTTCTAATCAACTTTGACCCGACAAATGGTCTAGTTAGAGTGGGAATCAGAGGGTGCCCTTTTAAGGGTTTATTGCCCACATAATTACCCACTTATAACTACCTTTAATTCGACTAATCACTGGACCATTAATGGTTAATTGCTAAGTCAAACGGTAATTACGACGGTTTGACTTTTAAGCTAAAACTAAGTAAAAACTTAACTAAGAAATGTTAAGGGCACTTACCAAAGTTCTATGCACGATTAGTGATGACTTGGTTCTGCTTTGGAGCTCTAGAAGTCTTCAAGAAAGTAGCTGGAAGGTGTGATCAAATGGTTGCAACATAAGGGCCTTTTATAGTGCTTAAATCTCATTAGATTGTTGACAACTAAGGCTACAACTGATCATGGATCACCCACAAGTGTCCCTAAGTGCCTAGGAATGTTTAGGGGTCGCTCATGGATGAGAAAATATCTTCTTAAGTCGGTTCCAAGGCTGAACAGCCAACTTTCACGTTTTTCTGCATCTGGGGGTCTGACGCGGCCCGCGTAAGATCTTAACATGTCTTACGCGGCCCGCCTAAGGCATGTTTTCAGGTTCAAAAACTTTTTCAGTTTGCACCCTTGGCTCTTGGTCCTTTGAAAGGTCATCCCACTTATTTTTCTTGCATTTTGAGCCCCTCAACTTGACTTATAAGGGGTTCATGACTTATACCCACTTTGTTAAGTTCTTGGTCACATTATGTTTACCCGAAAAGTCATGATTTTCAACGTTGACGCTTTAACCCCTCGTATACGAATTTGATCATAACTTTCTCATACGATAACGAAACTTTATGAAATTTTTATCATGTATTCTAGTGAGCATAATTTACCGTTACAAAGCTTCGGGTTAGCTAAAAGGTCACTCAGAGGTATACTTTAAACATGTTGACACATTTAACCCCTGTAGTTTGTAATTTCTCACTTTCTTTCATATTTAGCTTCGTATGATCCATGATTTATTCGTTTGAAAGTATGAGCATCATGTAGGGTTACTGTAAAGTATATTTATTCATTGTTGACATTTTGAACCCTTATATTCACATACTTTCCTTGTTTGTCAACTTTAGTCCCTCTAGAGTATTCTTTGTCACGTTCAAAGCTTATGACACATGTCAACACATTATAGGACGTGAATTTTCGAGGTGTTACATGATGTAACTGCAGCTGCAAGTTGTTTAAGTGCAGCTGAATAATTTTGGTCATTTGGGTCCAATAGTTTTGTAACTGCATTACATCGCATCCGAAACACTCAAACAACATTACATTGCATCCGAAACAGCCAAACAACATTACATTGCATTCCAAAACATTACATAAGTACATTACACATCCAAAATAGTATATTTCAAGATTCTAATTACTGGATCAAGACATATATAACAAACAACATCCAACTCATCAAAATTACTACTTTCAATCTCTTATTTTCAGCAATGGTCTTTCGTGCGTCTTCGTTAATTCGTATCATCCTCTCTAACTCTGCTGACACTTCTGAACAGTTTGGACATGTGGGGGGAGGGGGGTCAGCCCAAGCAACAAAACCACAGCCTCGACTACCCTGAAATACCCAGTATAATCGTCTTCTTAACAACATTGACATCTGGTAGGATGGAAAGGATAAGAAAAAAATTGAAAAATTACCCTAATCGGGCAGTAGTGGAATCATCTTCCAGGATTCACTTGAGTATGGGAGGTTCGAAGGACAGAAGGCAACCCACATCTGCATATCACCATCTTTGTCAGCTATGAAACGTTTTAAATGAACTGTCGAAGAAGAAGATGATTTAGTGAAGAAGATGAAGTGAAAAAATAGGGGTTTAGGGTTTTATTTATAGAGACATATTAGGGGGGAGGTCAAATTACCAAATTAGACATCATGTGATAAACATGTGACCAATAAAGTAACCTGAGTTAGGGGTTGGTTAGATTTAGGGGCCAAAACGGTTAGTTATAGGGACCATGGGGGCAAATCTGTTAAAAAATCTTATTTTGGGCCAATATAGTAAAACTGATATAACCACAGGGGCCAAAAACGTAATTTACTCTAAAGAAATAAACTTTTAATCAATTACAAGATATTTTTGCCAAGGAGTTGGGTCCGCAGCAGCTACTCTGCTAAAGATCTTTTTATTAGTTTAAAATAACAAAAAAAAATTGTAATACATTTATTTTAAAAGAGTAAATTACGTTTTCGGTCCCTGTGGTTATATCACTTTTACTATATTAGCCCAAAATAAGAATTTTTAACATATCTGCCCCCATGGTTTCTATAACAAACCATTTTGGCCCCTAAATCTAACCATTTTGGCCCCCGTGGTCTCTATAACTAACCATTTTGGCCTCTATAATATCTAGACATAGGAACCAAAATGGTTAGTTATAGAGACCATGAGGGCAGATATGTTAAAAATTATTATTTTGGGCTAATATAGTAAAAGTGATATAACCACAGGGGCCAAAAACGTAATTTACTCATTTTAAAAAGTTACTTTTACAATAAACTTTATTTTCTAAAGAGTAAATTTCGTTTTTGGCCCCTGTGGTTATATCAGTTTTACTATATTGGCCCAAAATAAGAATTTTTAACAGATCTGCCCCCATGGTCCCTATATCTAACCATTTTGGCCCTTGAGACTAACTCCATCCCAAATTCTGGTTAACTATTAGGCACATGACAGGCACATGATGGCTAAAAATGTAATTTCCCCTCCCCCTATTATGACTTTATAAATAAAACACAGATCTTGAACAAATCATCATCATCTGCATCTCTTTCTTGAACAAATCTTCTCCACTACTCATCCTTCAATTTTTGCACTGCAAATCCAGATGAAGAACCCTAAATTACGCAACTTACTACCATTGATACACACCTCCCTTTTCTCTTCTTCACCCTTTGTCTATAATTACAATCACCATCGATCCTTCAGGTTTCTTTCTCATTCACTCACCCTTCAAAACCCCAATCCCCCTTTACCTTTTCAGGTTCTAATCTTTCCTCTGCAAATCGTCCCGAACATCGAAAACCCATCAAAACCCATCAAGGAATTACCCCCAAATATCAAGATCGGAAACTACTGCGATCTTTACCAAACGAAATCGAAACCAAAAAACTGAAATTACCAAAAAAACGAAATCAAAATTGGTTAAATTTGGTTGGATCCTGTTAAAATTTTGACGATCTTCTGTTAGATTATCTTCAAGAACACCCATGGCAGCCACAGGTGGCGGCGCACGGTGGTGCACAACGGTGGCAGTCCAAGGTGGATTTGGATGTGGGTTTTGGTTAAGGGATGATGATGATGGTTGAAGGTGGTCATTGAAGATCTGGGTTTGAAGATGATGTGTTTTGTTGAAGATCTGGGTTGCAGATGATGATGTTTTGTTGAAGATCTTAGATGCAGAAGGTGAGTTGTAAGATGGGTACTTTTTGTTTGATGTGGGGATGATGATGATGGTTGAAGATGATGATGTTCGATAAAGATCTGGGTTAGATTTAATTGAAGATCTGGGGATGATGATGATGATTGAAGATGATTCGAATCAAACATTAACAGATTTGGGTGATTCAGAATCAAAAGGTAATAATGTTAAGAATATGTGGTTTTAGGTTTATATAAATGAATATGTACCTGTGCTGTATGAGCAATTGGGAGATTTAGGATTTGTATTGATGATTGATCCACTGGTGTGCTGGTAATTGTAAATCGGTTAATTAGGTTAATGTTGATGTGAATTTGAACATTATGTGAATAAGATTTGTGAGTTGATTGAGATTTATATTGCACAAACTGCAAATGGATTAAAATTGGTGCTAGTTTAACCGATTCGGTGTTAGTTCTGCATTTGAGAAGGTATTAGGTTTAACTGAACTGTTGATTTAATTATTAGTTTTATTTTATTTTTTATAAAGTCAGTAAAAGTAAAGGGAGAGGGGAAATTACAAATATGCCCATCAATGTGACAAATAGTTAACCAGAATTTGGGATGGAGTTAGTCTCAGGGGCCAAAATGGTTAGATATAGGGACCATGGGGGCAGATATGTTAAAAATTCTTATTTTGGGCCAATATAGTAAAACTGATATAACCACAGGGGCCAAAAACGTAATTTACTCTTTTCTAAATATATTCTATTAATTGAAATAATAAGAAAATAAAAATTTGGATTAATGATAAAAAATGTTGATTAAAAATAAAAGTAAAAATGTGATGATGTGGAAATGTAAGTATTAATAAGAATGTTTGCAGGGTTAGAGCGAAATTAAGTGTTTTGTATGCATTTAGGGTGTAGGGAGTGGTTAGACACTTGAAAGTGGTAAACTTCAAAATCAACCAATGAGAGTGTGCCATGTCATTTAATGAAAAGTATTTAAACTATGTTGAAAAGTGTTGGCAATGGTTAGACACTTCATGAATTGGTAAATTATTTAAAAAAAAAGAAAAAAGTTGTGATTGGTTGAGATGGCATGGACCCCACCACAAACACCCTCTCTCTCTCCTTCCCTCCCTCTCCCCGCTTCGGCAACCTGTTACCGCATCTCCGCCTTTACCGAGCGGCAAAACCCACCGGCGGCGGTGTTACCGCGCGGTAAACCGATTTTGCCGAGTGGGTTTGCCGCCCACTTCGGACACCTTTATAAAAATATGATGTGTCAGCTGACTAGACACATTTGTGAGTGCATTTAGCTTCTTGCATTGGTAATGGTCTTATCTAAACATTTAAAAACCAATGTTGGGAATACTCTTTGACTCCATTGGTCGATCTTGCCACATGGCAGTAAGCCGGTGGTCAACGATAATTGTTTTCTTTTTAATTTATCATACACTCGGACTCTATATACCATACCTCCCACTAGGAAATTTTGCAATAATCCCGAAAGCCTTACAATATAATAAGTCTACCAAGTGTTTGCGGAATCCTTTAGTCAGGCCTTGTGGCATGTCCACAAGATATGCCTGATACAAATGAGCAATCAGAGGCCCAAAGAAGATGAGAGTGGCAGAACCCACCTTGGTGTTTGAGTCTAGATGTTGGCAGAGGAGGAAACTTAGGAAGGTTTTGATATATCCGACTGTTGCGAGAAGGAAATTTGAATCAACGAAGTTCCAGTGTTTCGCCAGAGCTCAAAATTTGTTCCCGCAACAAGTGTTTTAGACGTGGTTTAGGGTTTTATGACGCGGTATCAGAGACCACCGTGTCTTAAAAGACAACCATTTCCTGTGTAGGTGTTTTGTGATACGGTTGAAAATAATGTTTGAAGTTCGAATTCACTGCGTCCAAAGACGCATTTTGTACTAGTGAACAATTTTAATAATTTTATATTTACATAAAATTATATTTTATCTTTACGATAAAGGATCATGTACAAGAAAATGAAAACATATGAAGTGTAGGGGGAAACTCATCCATTGATCTCCCAAGATCAATGACTCAAAATTAGGCGGCCACATTTTGGTAAGTATGAGGTTCAAACAATTGAAGAAACAAATTAGGCGGTCACATTTTGATTGTTAAACGGCTATAACATTTTCATACGTTAATATATATATTTTTTTTAAATTACACCATATTAACGTGCATTTCATTCTATTTAATTCAAGCAACCTATTACTAGTTTTCTTTAAAAACGTTACAGGATTTTGAATACCCGGTAAGTGACTACATAATTTTGAATATCCATTATGTGATTATATTATAGTATTTTATGTGAAACCCCACTAAGTGATTACATAATTACGTAACAATGGTTGGCTATGTATTATTACGTGACTACGTGATTTTGAATACACATTTCGTGATTACATAATCTAATTATAGTATTCATGTGAAATCCCACTGTTTGATTAAAACAAAACATGTAATACATAATATTTCATGGAATACCTAATATTTCAGGTCTAATAACGTATTAAGTATAAATGTAATACAAAACATTAACCAATCAACCTATAATAACCACATAATGCCTTATATTAGAGATTTAATCAGGTAATAAAGCATAAACAATCAAGTTCTTATTATTGAATGTGTAATCACGTAATGAATTTATATTAAACGTGTAATCACGTAATGATTTATTTTAGACGTGTAATCACAAAATGGCTATTCAACAATCACGTAGTCATGTACATAGTGTTCAAAATCACGTAAGAGGCATTGGGTATTCAAAATCACGTAGCGAGTGTTCAAAATCCTGTAATTTTTTTTAAAGAAAACTATAGTAATAGGCTGCTCAAATTAAAGAGAATGAAATGATCGTTAATACGGTGTAATTTTTTTTTTTTGAAAATATTAACGTATGAAAAAGTTAGCAGTTTGAAAATCAAGAGGGAAATTAGTTCATTAAGAAAACAAAAAATTACCCCGTGCTGCCAATGACACTTGTCACTTCCTTTTTTTTTACCTTGTCACTTGTACAAAATCCTTTCTCTTAGACGATGTGTAGTCATAAAGCCCTCTAAGGGGCGTTATGCGACAAGTGGTGAAAAATGTAAAAGGGGGGTTTTATGGGACTTTATATCACAAGAGTATGTAGTGGTAAGGGGGTTATATAACCCCTTCAATTATACATACATATGCATGTATATATGTGTGTGTGAGTGGGGGATAAAGGGCAACGGTCAAAAATTTGAAATCACAAAACTCTCACGCCGCTATCAATATCACGGGAGTTGGAAAAAAACCATGCCATAGCACCCGCCGTAGTGGTATTGGCGGCACTATGAGGGCGCCATATATCATTTTGGCGTTATAAAATGGCCCACTACAGGTGGCCTTATCTTTACATCCCTTTTTTCTGAACAAAAAATTTGGATTACTTTACATCCATTTGAATTTGTATCGATATTTTACGGCCCCTTTTATTTACACACACCCTATATCTTATTTTCACACCCCCTATTGTATACGGGTCGTATAACATTATACGACCCGTATAGAATGTTTTTAATAGGAAAATGTGCAGGGAATGTTTTTTGATTTAATAGTATACAACCCGTATATAGTTATACGGCCTGTATACATGTGTATACGATCAGTAAATCGTATTCGGCCCAATGGATTTATTTTGTGAGGTTTTTTTCAAAGTTTTTGTTGCTACCACATGTATACGGGCCGTAAAACTGTATACGGGCCGTATGTAAGATTGTTTTTTCCATTATCCCATTTTTTCCAATAAAAACACAATCATTCTAGGGTTTCTAAACTATTCATCACCTTTAACAATGTTGATAAATGTTGATCGGAACATGCCACTTAAATCGGAGCACAAGTAGAGTAACATTACCGATCAGTCCGTTGATGGAAACCTTAGCGATCGCAGAGGTCTTCGTGTTGGTTATTTATCGATTCTGCTAGTTATCGGTGGGGATGGGTACAGAAACCACCAAGGGTGATAATGGATTGGTTACAGAAACCACTAGTAGAAGAACCTGACATGTCTTCTATGATGATCCGAAACATTCTGAATAACTAGCAGAAGAACCTGACACAAACAAGTTCTCCACAGTTTGTTATTCGGATCTCTATTCGGTCATCTTTCCAAAGTACAACACACGATAACTTTAAACTTTATATTGTGTGATTTGAACAGGAAAGGATTTGAGGTGATTTCTACTTTTAATAAGCTGTCACAGTTGTCAAATTCGTTGCGTGCATTCATATTGTTGAGACCGCCTTGTTAATTTTAATGAAGCAATGAAGATTGAATGTGCAAACCGCAACCGTCTTTGATTACGGAAACGGTGGCTATGGGAAATCACCATTTCCGATTACCTAAATCACATCTTCCATGGAGTCACAGATCCAACAATAGGGCTCACGCCTCATTAACACTTTAACTACCAAAAGAATGCATACACAAATAGTTCTAGTGGACGAAGCAAAGAGGACATGAAACTGAGACCGCTTTGTTAATTTTAATGAAGCAATGAAGATTGAATGTGCAAACCGCAACCGTTTTTTACTATGGGAACGGTGGCTATGAGATGGATGTCCGTTATCTCAACGCTTCTCCTTACATTACTGATCTGGAATTGGAGAACCGTTGTGTATTTGCTTACTGATCTGGAATTGGAGAACCGTTGTGTAACAACCCTCGGTAAAACCAACACCCTCATAATATGTCTAACACTCTAATATATTATATAATGTCCCAATATGTTTTATATTACACCCCGTATGTGAAAACCGAGCCCTAGTTATGTTATAATTATAAAATAAATCAAAAACATGAAATATAGGGCTGAGGCGGGCCGCGTAAGCCCACCTCAATAGTTCACGCGGGCGGTATCAGGGTCTAAACCTGATATCGTTGATTCCATTAGTTCAAGCGGGCCGCGTAAGCCTTAGCTTACACTAACGCGGGCCGCGAGACCCTATACACGCGAAGACACCGGATGCCGACACGTGTCGACATCGTGGAGAGTCTAGTAGCTGACCCAGCTAAGCTATGCGTTGACCCTCGGTTTGACGCGGGCCGCGTAAGGCTTCGCCTTACCTTACGCGGGCCGCCTGGAAGTCAGATATCAGCACTATAAATAGATGGCATCGGATTACAATTTCCGTCGCTCATTCATAAATCTCAATCTCGAATTCTGAAAGTATTAGACATAATATTTGGGTATTATACCCCTAATTAGCGAGGTTCTGCTCCGTTGTAAGTATTATAACCCCAGTTTCGTAATAGTTACGCTGCCCGATTGATTTAGGGTTCCGTAACAACTGTCGTGGTTCTGCCCGACGTAGTTGTTGGAATGCCGTCTCGGGGAGGGTATCATTAATATTTTCAAAGGGTTATGGTACTAACCAATGTACATTTGTATAAATTATAGATTATATCCAGGAAACCCTTACGAAAAGCCTAAGACAGCAATGTGAGTTTATCCTCTTTTTGTTAACCTTTTTGGAATGTTTTACAAAACCTAAATGTTTTACAATATGATTAAGCGGTGATTGAGTCTTTGTAGTTCTTCAATTACTGCCGGTATTATGGGGTTTTGTATACAAAATTTATTACTACTTGTGAGTAGTAAGTCAGGAATGACAGTACATTACCATTGGACAACGAGTTAGCCAATGGGTAATTTGACCATAGCCATAGATCCGGTCGAGTGGCAAATACTGAATGAGTAATTGTGTAGAAATAAACAATGTGATCGCTCTCAATACTGTTTTAATTGATAAAATGTCTCTTGATTAAACTGGGATTCACTCACCAGTATTTCCGACTGACAAATGTTTTTAAAATGCGTTACAGGTAACACAATGTGAACAGCCAATTAATGAAAGCCAGCTGGAGAGCACTGAAGGCTTGGGAAAAATGTGGCTATAAAAGTTACTGATGTGTGCTAAGCAGACTATAAAAATAAACTATGTTAGACTCTCTAGACTAGACACTAAAAAGCTTTAATTCTAGACTCGACCTAAAACCACACAATCGGCAAGTGTACCGATCAATGTAGTATAACCTAGGAAGTCCGGATATCGAACCACAGGACTCTATGTATCACGTAGACTAGACTCTGACTAGACACTGACAGACACGACTAAAACTTGTTTATTTGTTTTGAGGGGGGGGGGGGGGTTACGAAAAACTAAGGAATTCTATATTAAACTACTAAGTTAAACTAGAGCTAGACTAAAGACGAATGACGACTGTGGACTTTTCTTATATGAGAACGGGACCACCTAGACAAGAATCCTGGATTGTTTTTAAGAGAATACCGATTAAGTTAAATGCACGAATTATGGAACCGGGATCTTAAAATACTAAACCTATTAAGAACCATCGAGGCCCCTCGACCCTTCTCAAGGAGAAACCTGTGGCACTACCTAGGCCGTTAATCCTACCGGTTATTAGACGCCTTCCCAGTTGTCTAATTATTGTGTAAGTACCCTAATGCTGACCTATTCTTTTCCAATCCTAGATCTAGGGTAGTTTGAAGTAATTAATTTGACTTGATAGACTAATAAGACCGACAGGTAAACCAAGACATAACCTTTCCCAAGGACTATCTAAAGCAATTCGCCGGGTAAGACCTACCAATAGCCCCTCACTTCCCAGGTATTAGGACTAGTAGAACACTAAGACTTAGCAAATTATTACTACTTACTTCTAGAGGTTATTGGCCAATTCTCCCTAAAGAGTTAAGGTTTTCTTATGTGATATAGACACTCACCGAAACCCTAAACCCTAATATGACTCTATGTCGTGATATAGACCGTCACTAAGAATCATATGAAGCAAGTAATAACAATAAACCAACTCAAAGCATGCATACACATCAAATCATTAAGACAGACTCTTTACAAATCACAATTAACCCATAAAAATCATGCAAATAACGAAAACGGTAAAATCTTTATATTAATCCATTCATCAAGTCTAGGTGGTTTATAAATTTAGCCGAGCATGTTAAAACGTGAAAACAATTCAAAGATGTTTAAACAAGAATTCATCATAACAAGTTTCGTAAGAAAAGTCAAGAACAAAGAACTAGAAAACCCGATTAGATCTTCAAGTCTTCTTCCCCGAACTCGTATCGATGATTCCTATGCTTCAAGAACTCCAAAATTGCTCCAAGAATGCTCAAAGATTGCCCAAGAAGTCCCAATTTCGAATTAGGGTTTTTTCAAGTATAAAATTGTATTTATATGACTTTCCATAACAAAAATCGCCAGCTACAGGCTTCTGGCTGGGCGCCACAGGATCAGGGAATGGGTGATGGGGTGCCACCTTGTTTTTCAGCTCATGTACTACCTTCAGACTCTCGCCGGGTGCCAGAAACTTCTCGCGGGGTGCCAGAGAGTGATTTTTCAGCTCTTTAACTCTATTTCAACTCCTCGACCTTTCCAACATGCTCCAAGACTTGACTTTCCAATATTTTAACTCGTTTTACTCGGTTTTCCGCATATTTAAGCATCAAGACCTGCGAAACACGATTTGATCAATAGCATGCACATTCTAACGAAAAACAAAACTAAATGTAACGAAAACTATACAAACTGTACACGAATAAAAGATGTATTTTGCAATACATCAGTTACCTAATAAACGATGTTTTAAATTCAATAAAATAGGGTTTGTCCCTATAAATTTATTGTAATAAGAAACTTGGGTTTTACCCATGTGATTATTAATATTAAATGAGGTGGTTTTACTCTGATAAACATTTCCTAACTACGGTCCTGATGAAAATTCCACTGCGAGATTTAATAACCTGATACCACCGAAACTCTGAGATCGTGTCCGCCCGTTCCCGGGAATTAGGGATCGGGGGTTGCGACAGAAGGTGGTATCAGAGCCTAGCCACTGGTCTGAGCCAAAGAAGTGTTCTGCTGACACTTAAATTTTAAATTTTGTGTTAGGAAATAAATTATGGAAATATATGCATAACTGTATTTATTTGTTATGTGTTATTTGACTATCTGTTAGTTTACAGTATGAGTGATCAAGGACCCTCAGACATGAATAGTCTGTTGTCTGAATCACCTAAGAGTGAAGGTACTTCGTCACAGCCTGCCCTTTCTGGGTATTCTGCTGATCAGGAAGAAGAAGTGTTTGCTTTTAGAGCTCAGTCGGAAGAGCCATTCCCTAATAAGAAACGAGGATGGTTCAGTAAGGAAGCTTTTGCTCGTAGGAAGAGAATGCGAAAGTTGCAACAGTAAAGAGTTCTAGCAGCTGGTAAGCGTAGAACCGATAACCATACACAGGATATGCTTAATAGAAGCCTAGCTAATTTTCATATCCTAGCCACAACTGCTGCTGACCCAAGTCGGGAACAATTAGTAGCACCCCAACCACAACTACCAATCCAAGATCAACCCATGGAGATAGAAAACCAGGAAAACCAAGTGGAGCTGCATGATTTTAACCCAGAAGAAATTCCTAGGATACCTGCACCAAACCCCCTGGACCCAAATTACGACCCCTGGTGGGACGATAATAGGGATTTTGTGCAACGTTACCCTATCCAGGAATATCCACCCATACGGAACATAGAAGCCTACCCAGGTATGGACCCTTTAGATCCCTATTACCAAGATGAATATATTAGGGAAATTTTAGAGGATCCTTACCGATTTCAGGAATTGTCACCCCCATATCAGGAACCCGCACCCCAGATTCCAAACCCAGTCCGAGAACCTGCACCCCCAATGAGTGCAGAAAACGTCCAAGAACTTAGGACTTTCGGGGAGGAAATTTTAGAAAGCAGTGAGAGAATGAGTCAGGTGGGAGAGCGTCTCGTATGGAAATACGATGAGCACAATATGGATTTTTGGATAAATCCATATCCGTGAATGAGATGGTGAAATAATGGTAGTAATAATATTATAATAATAATATAATAAAATAAAAATATGTGTGTACGGAGGCATATTACTATTAGTATAATTTTCTTTCTGTTGGTATTGTAATCTTTAATTCTGTACTAGTGTGTAATAGACGCATAGTATATGAAAATAGAGTACAAGTCGTAATGATCAACGGTTTTGGTTAAATTACGTGTCATGTGATTAATTATATTACCTATTATTTGTGATATTAATATGGGGTCAATGTTTAAAATTCAGATGGCCGACGAAGGAAATCAAGGAAATCTGAATAATGATAACCAGAGTAACATTAACGTGGTTAATGAGAATCCAAGCATCAATAACAATAACAATCAAGTGGATAATAGTGCTATCCAACACATAGTAGCACAGGGAATTATAGATGCAATGCCATTTATTCTTCAAACTGTTAAAGATGCTGATAATAAAAGTAAGCATAGCAGTAAGCGACCAAGTGAACCAGAACATAGCGTGAACAATCGACCTGTACTTCAAATGCCCATTCCCAAAAGAAGAAGAACCATGCCTTATGGTTGTTCTTATAAGGAATTCTGGTCTTGTAAACCAATGGAATTCTCGGGCAACGAAGGGGCCATTGCAACTTTACGCTGGATAGAAAAGACTGAGGCAGTCTTAAGGATAAGCAAATGTGCTGAAGAAGATAAGATACTGTTTGCTTCTAATCTGTTTAAGAATGCAGCACTAGAATGGTGGAACACTATCCTCCAAACAAAAGGAAGTGATAGAACCTATAATATGGAATGGGAAGAATTTAAGGACAAGGTAGAAAGAAAATTCTGCCCTCCTAATGAAAAGGAACAGATAGCCAACAAATTCCTAAACCTTAGGATGACTGGTGTGGATAGCAAGGGGTACACTAAATTATTCTTTGAATATGCTAGGATAGTGCCAAATCTTGCTTCCCCAGAACCAGTGTTAATCTCCCGTTATATTTGGGGATTAATTGGGGAGATAAGACATGTAGTCAAGGCAGCTAGACCTCAAACCATAGAAGAAGCTGTAGAACTAGCCAATACCTTGATTGATGAGTTAGTCCGTACCCGAGAAGAGGATCAAAGGAGGAACCTAACTCAGAAGTTAACCCAAGAATTTCGTTCTGGAAATTCTAACCGTGGGAAAAATATAGGTTTTACCTCTGCACCCTATTGTAGGTATTGCAAAAGAAAGCATTCTGGAAGATGCTCCATATATTGTAACTTTTGCAAAATATCGGGACACAAGGAAGAAAACTGCAGGAAGAAAGCTAACAGCAAGGTATGTTACAATTGCGGAGAACAAGGTCATTTCAAGCTAAATTGTCCAACATTAGCTCCATGTCACGGGCCAAATGTTTGAAGATCGCAATGCTATGGGCCGTGCTTGAATGCTTGGGTTACTGGCTAGTCCTGGACTTTATCAGGGGACGGAGTCAGTGTCAATGAAGAGGTGTACGTGCCTAGTCATGCAAACGACGAACGCACCACTGGTCGAGAGCTGGCGCCGCTCTCCTGATGAGTCCAAGGCAGGACGAAACCAGTGACCCACACAAAGAAGCGGGATGGATTGGCTTGTCCCCGGGGACTTGGGGACGCCACATAGGGGTCGAAAACTAACCCCGTGACAACGTGGTATCAGAGCAGAACGATTCTCGGATACGTTGGAACGTGACTCTTAACCAAAATGAGCTTAACATTTAGAGTATGGTTGCGCAATGGTGGTGGGAGAAGACCAAATATGGGTTTGCTTCGGCAAAGGTCTTTGTACTCCGCGAGTATGGGATCATGAGAGCCACTCAAGTATAGTTGCAGTGAAGCCCTCCGTGTTATGTTAAAAAATCTACGGTTCAAGCAGCGCCGTAAAAAGGAAGTTTTGTGAAAGCTGCTACAACTATTCAGGTCCCCGTATTCCTGAAACAAGGCGAATTATCGGCACCTAATCCGATGCGGCGGACGTCAGCACCACTTATAACCAAAACTGACGTACTATATTGAACATGCACGACAGAAGATCATTGTTGTTGTGCTTTCGGGTTTCCTACCCTCCCAAAGTGAATCATGCTCAACATAAGGGGGATCATGCATTGTCAAGTATGCGAGCTGGTATGGGACGGCGAGCATGCACGAGGACGTGCATGAAATGGTGGTGGGAGAGTGTCACGGGCCAAATGTTTGAAGATCGCAATGCTATGGGCCGTGCTTGAATGCTTGGGTTACTGGCTAGTCCTGGACTTTATCAGGGGACAGAGTCAGTGTCAATGAAGAGGTGTACGTGCCTAGTCATGCAAACGACGAACACACCACTGGTCGAGAGCTGGCGCCGCTCTCCTGATGAGTCCAAGGCAGGACGAAACTAGTGACCCACACAAAGAAGCGGGATGGATTGGCTTGTCCCCGGGGACTTGGGGACGCCACACGGGGGTCGAAAACTAACCCCGTGACATCCAGCTCCAGACAACAAGAATACTAAAAATGCTAGAGCATTTGTTCTGACTGCAGAAGAAGCCAAGATAATTCCAGATGTCATAGCTGGTACGTTTTTAGTTAATGATGTCTTTGCTAAAGTATTATTTGACTCTGGTGCAAACCAAAGTTTTATTAATACATCGTTTTGCAAAATTTTAAATCAGTCATTAACTAAACTACCACATGAATGCTTAGTAGAGACAGCCAATGGGGAAACTGTTAGAATTTCTGAAATCTTGCAGGGAGCAAGAATATAAATTTTAAATCAGAAATTTATTGCAAATCTTTATCCCATGAGTCTGACAGGATTTGATGTTGTTTTAGGAATGGATTGGTTAATAGCCAATAAAGCCAGTATTTTATGTGATCAAAAGTTAATTCAAGTAAATTCACCAAAAGGTAAAACGATCACAATTAAAGGAGATAAATCTTCTAGGTCAACTAAATTTATCTCTGTGAGGAAAACGGCAAGTTGTATGAGAAAATGTTCTATAGTGTATTTGATTTCTATAATCATTAACACTAAAGGAAAAGAACTAAAAGATATTCCCATAGTATCTCAGTTTTCAGATGTATTTCCAGAAGAATTTCCAGGGCAACCTCCGGATAGAGAAGTTGAATTCAGAATCCATTTAATACTAGGAACAGCAAGGATTGCCAAAGCACCCTACCATTTGGCACCTGCTGAAATGCAGGAATTAAAGAAGCAATTAGATGAATTGTTAGAGAAAGGATTCATACAGCCAAGTTCGTCGCCATGGGGAGCACCGATACTCTTTGTTAAAAAGAAGGACGGATCAATGCGGATGTGCATATTAAACAAAGTTACGATTAAGAATCGGTACCCATTACCGAGAATCGATGATCTGTTTGATCAGCTGCAAGGAGCCCGATTTTTCTCAAAAATCGATTTAAGGTCAGGATATCATCAATTAAAGGTACAGGAAGAGGACATTCCTAAGACCGCATTTAGAACAAGGTATGGTCATTATGAATTTACTGTCATGCCATTTGGTTTAACCAATGCCCCAGCTGCATTTATGGACATGATGAACCGAATATGTAAGCCATATTTGGATAAATTCATAATTGTCTTCATAGATGATATTCTAATTTATTCTAAGAATAAAGAAGATCATGCAAAGCATTTGCACGCACTTTTAAGCCTATTAAGAAAGGAAAAACTTTATGCTAAATTCTCTAAGTGCAAATTTTGGTTAGAACAGGTACAATTCCTTGGACATTTAGTCAATCATGAAGGAATTCATATGGATCCAACCAAGATTGAGGCAATTACTAAATGGAAAACCCCTGAGTCGCCAACTGAGGTTAGAAGTTTCTTAGGATTGGCCGGTTATTATAGAAGATTTATTAAAGATTTCTCTAGAATAGCCATTCCCTTAACTAAGCTAACCTGTAAATCTGTTAAGTTTGAATGGGAAATAAAACAAGAAGAAGCATTTAGAATTCTTAAGCAAAGATTAACCCATACACCCATACTAGCATTACCAGAAGGAGCTGAAGACTTCGTAGTTTATTGTGATGCTTCTAGATTAGGTTATGGATGTGTGTTGATGCAACGCCAAAAGGTTATAGCTTACGCATCTAGACAACTTAAGAATCATGAAGAGAATTATTCAACCCATGATTTAGAATTAGGAGCTATAATTTTTGCTCTTAAGATTTGGAGACATTACCTTTATGGTAGTAAGTTTACCATATTTACTGATCACAAAAGTTTAAGGTATGTTTTCGGGCAGAAAGAGTTGAATATGAGACAAAGACGTTGGATGGAATTTCTTAGTGACTATGATTGTGATATCCAGTATCATGAAGGAAAAGCAAATATAGTGGCAGATGCGTTAAGTCGAAAGTATCATGAAAAGCCAAAAAGGGTACGTTCTCTTAAATTAAATCTGCATGTAGATTTAAATGATCAGATAAGAGAAGCACAAGAATCAGTAATCAAGGATGATTCTGAAAAATTAAAAGGTATGCTAAAAGAATTGGAACAAGGAACAGATGGAATTTGGAGATTCCATGAAAAGAGAATGTGGATACCTAAATTAGGAAATCTACGTCATCGTATACTAGAAAAGGCCCATAAGTCTAAATATACGATGCATCCAGGAAGTGATAAGATGTACCAGGATTTAAGGAAAAATTTCTGGTGGATAGGAATGAAATAGGACATAGCAGCCTATGTTTCTAAATGTTTAACTTGTTTACAAGTCAAAGCTAAACACCAGAAACCCTCAGGTTTGTTACAGCAATTAGAAATGCCAGTGTGGAAATGGGAATTTATAACAATGTATTTTGTTACTAAATTACCCAAAACAAAGAAAGGAAATGATACAATCTGGGTGATTGTAGATAGGTTAACCAAGTCAGCTCATTTCCTACCAATGAAGGAAACAATTAGTATGGAACAATTATCTAAGTTGTATGTAAATGAAATTGTTTCTTTACATGGCATTCCTTTATCAATTGTTTCTGATAGGGATAGTCGTTTTACATCTCATTTTTGGTCAAGTTTCCAAAAGGCAATGGGAACCAAGTTAAAGTTAAGCACGACTTATCATCCTCAAACAGATGGACAAAGCGAAAGGACAATTCAGACAATGGAAGACATGCTTAAAGCTTGTGTAATTGATTTTGGAGGTAATTGGGACGATCACTTACCTTTAATAGAATTTTCTTATAATAATAGTTATCACACAAGTATCAATGCTGCACCATTCGAAGCACTTTATGGACGAAAGTGTCGAACCCCAGTCTGTTGGGCAGAAATTGGGGAAAAGCAACTATCTGGACCTGAAATAGTGCAAGAAACAACCGACAAAATTATTCAAGTCAAGGAACGACTGAAAGCAGCACGTGATAGACAGAAAAGTTATGCTAATAACAGGCGAAAACCCTTGGAATTTCAAGTAGGAGATAGAGTATTATTGAAAGTCTCTCCTTGGAAAGGAGTTGTAAGATTTATCAAACGGGGAAAGTTAAGTCCCAGATATGTTGGACCTTTTAAGATTATTAAAAGAATAGGACCTGTAGCCTATCAGCTACAACTGCCAGAGGAAATGGCAGGAATACATGACGTGTTTCATGTATCAAATCTCAAAAAGTGTTTAGCTGATGAATCACTGATAGTACCTCTTAAGGATATAGAGGTAGATGAACAACTCAAGTTTGTAGAAAAGCCTCTACAAATTGAAGACAGGAAAGTCAAGAATCTCAAACATAAGAGACTAGTTCTGGTTAAAGTGAAGTGGGACTCTAAAAGAGGACATGAATACACATGGGAACTTGAATCTGAAATGAAAAGAAAATATCCGCACTTATTTCAGTAGATCTCGAGGACGAGCTCTAAAACAAGGTGGGGAGAATGTAACAACCCTCGGTAAAACCAACACCCTCATAATATGTCTAACACTCTAATATATTATATAATGTCCCAATATGTTTTATATTACACCCCGTATGTGAAAACCGATCCCTAGTTATGTTATAATTATAAAATAAATCAAAAACATGAAATATAGGGCTGAGGCGGGCCGCGTAAGCCCACCTCAATAGTTCACGCGGGCGGTATCAGTGTCTAAACCTGATATCGTTGATTCCATTAGTTTAAGTGGGCCGCGTAAGCCGTAGCTTACACTAACGCGGGCCGCGAGAAACCTATACACACGAAGACACCAGATGCCGATACGTGTCGACATCGTGGCGAGCCTAGTAGCTGACCCAGCTAAGCTATGCGTTGACCCTCGGTTTGACGCGGGCCGCGTAAGGCTTCGCCTTACCTTACGCGGGCCGCCTGGAAGTCAGATATCAGCACTATAAATAGATGGCATCGGATTACAATTTCCGTCGCTCATTCACAAATCTCAATCTCGAATTCTGAAAGTATTCGACATAATATTTGGGTATTATACCCCTAATTAGCGAGGTTCTGCTCCGTTGTAAGTATTATAACCCCAGTTTCGTAATAGTTACGCTACCCGATTGATTTAGGGTTCCGTAATGTCACGGCCCCCGACCCGGTTTTACCCATTTCAGGAGCCGCGGGACAGAAAATCCCGTGGTATTAATTTAACAGCGGAAGTTTTCTTCAGGATCTTTTTAAAACTGCAATTTCCCGATTTATTTTATTTCACAACTCGGGATAAAACCCCGGTAATTTACATTCATATGATTTCACGGAGAAATCTTTATTTTACAAAACATGTTTCTTTATTTTATACTGAGCCACTTCCTTAAGCTGATAGTGCTTCACGGCACTTTTCCTGGATCACAACAGATCACCTGAAACATGTTTGAAAAAGGTTTTGTCAGCGGAAAATACTGGTGAATCATTCTTTTTAATAAAATGACACGTTTGTTATAATTTACAGTATTAAGAGAGATTACAATGTTTCAGATATCAACCAACTACCCACAGTATTTGTCACTCGACATTCATCGGTAGCCTCTTAGCCCGATGGTGTCTGTGACTATGGTCATATCACCCCTTGGCTAACTCGTTGTCCAATGGTGAAGTTTATCAAGTAATGTATACAAAACCCCACATACCGGCTGTAATTTGGTGATTACAAAGACTTAATCACTGTAATTATAACCTTGAAAATAAACATGCTTTTGAAATCAAATTTGATAAAAAGAGAATGACTCACATTGCAGATTTAATTTGAGCAGAGCCTAGCCTACTGATTAGCCTTTTAACCTATATTTAATAACATGCACACAACTCGGTTAGTAACTTAATACAACATTTACGATAACTCACGAGATTAAACCCTCACATCGAATGACAAAGTGCGATACTTAAACATCCATCGATTTAACGACGAATGACAAAGCATAAACCCTAATGTGGGCAGCACTTAAACATCCATTGGATAGTTTAATTGATCGGACATTGAATCGTATCAGCGATCGAGTTATTACCCTGTTTGCGGCAGCGATTCGGGATTCGTGTGTGTTTTAATAGTAAACAGAGCGTAACTCAGTGTGTATAACGAATTTGTTCGTCGTTCAAGTGCCAAAATTCCAGTCCCAAAGTCTACTATTTATAGGTAATTTTTTGACCCCCTCGCGTGACGCGAGGGGTCCTACCCTGGGCGTCGCGTGACGCGAAGGACACCTATTTACTATAGGGTAGCCACGTCCTTGACTAGCCTAGCTGACTTGACGAAATCTTAAAATTTGATACTAACAACAAGTTATTTAGATAATCGTAACTAGGGTTTTACCCCCCCCCCCCCTGAGTTTTAGGGGCCCTGATCCTGATTCCAATTGTTCTGAAAATTTTAGGCTTTATGCAGAATCACTTGGGTGTCTCAATTAGGGTTTCCTATTGGACAAATTATTTTAATAAATATGACTTTTGATGAGAGTTGTTACATTCTCCCCACCTTAATAAAAATCTCGTCCTCGAGATTTATTGGAATAAGTAGGGATACTTTCGCTTCATTTCAGATTCCAGCTCCCAAGTTTATTCAGCTCCTCTCTTTGAATCCCACTTGACTTTAACTAGCACTAGTCGTTTTTGCTTGAGAAATTTTACCTTTCGATCTTCTATCTGAAGAGGTTTCTCAACAAATTTTAACTTGTCGTTTACCTCTATGTCTTGAAGAGGTACTACCAAAGATTCGTCTGATAGGCATTTCTTGAGATTGGATATATGAAATACATCATGTACTCCAGCTAATTCTTCTGGTAGCTGTAAACGATAAGCAACTGGTCCTATACGTTGGATCATTGAAAATGGTCCTACGTATCTTGGACTTAGCTTTCCTTTCTTACCGAATCGAACTACTCCTTTCCAAGGAGAAACTTTCAACAGTACTTTGTCTCCCACTTGGAATTCTAACGGCTTCCGTCTATTGTCTGCATAACTCTTTTTACGATCTCAAGCCGTCTTCAGTCTTTCCTTGATTTGTGTGATCTTATCAGTCGTCTCTTGCACAATCTCGGGACCTGATAATTGACTTTCTCCTATTTCTGCCCAACAAACTGGAGTTCTACACTTCCTTCCATACAGTGCTTCAAATGGGGCAGTTTTAATGCTTGCATGATAACTGTTGTTATAGGAGAATTCAATTAACGGTAAGTGATCATCCCAGTTTCCACCAAAATCTATTACACATGCTCGGAGCATGTCTTCCATAGTTTGGATTGTCCTTTCACTTTGCCCGTCTGTTTGGGGATGATATGTAGTGCTTAAGTTTAGTCGAGTTCCCATTGCTTTCTGGAAACTTGTCCAAAAATGAGAAGTGAACCGACTATCTCTATCTGATACAATGGAGAGTGGAACTCCATGTAAGGATACTACTTCGTCTACATACAATTTGGCTAACCTTTCCATACTAAAGGTTTCCTTCATGGGTAGAAAATGAGCTGATTTGGTTAATCGATCCACAATTACCCAAATCGCATCATTACCTTTTCTGGTTTTGGGTAACTTAGTAACAAAATCCATTGTTATGAGTTCCCATTTCCATACAGGCATTTCTAGTTGTTGTAGTAGACCTGAAGGTTTCTGATGTTCTGCCTTAACTTGTGAACAAGTAAGACACTTAGAAACATACCTAGCTATATCCTTTTTCATTCCTATCCACCAAAAATTATTTCTTAAATCTTGGTACATCTTATTGTTTCCAGGGTGCATAGTATACCTAGATTTATGGGCTTCTTCTAAAATCTTATTTCTTAATTCTCCCTGCTTAGGTACCCAAATTCTCCTTTTGTGGAATCTCCAAATTCCATCAGCTCCTTGTTCTAATTCTTTAATCCGTCCCTTCATTCCTTCAGCATCATCCTTGATTGCTGTTTCCTGAACATTCCTTAATTGTTCCATTAAATCTAATTGTAGATTTAATCTGAGAGCACGAACCCATCTCTGTTTCTCATGGTATTTACGACTTAAGGCATCTGCAACTACATTTGCCTTTCCTTCGTGATATTGAATATCACAGTCGTAATCACTTAGGATTTCCATCCATCTTCTTTGTCTCATGTTTAACTCTTTTTGCCCAAATATATATTTTAAACTTTTGTGATCCGTATAGACAGTAAATTTACTTCCATATAAATAATGTCTCCAAATCTTAAGGGCAAAAATTATAGCTCCTAATTCTAAGTCATGAGTCGTATAATTTTCTTCGTGCTTTTTCAATTGCCTCGATGCATACGCAATTACCTTTTTGCGTTGCATAAGCACACATCCTAATCCTAGTTTTGAAGCATCACAATAAACTTTAAAATCTTCAGTTCCTTCTGGCAACGCTAGGATTGGGGCATTCGTTAACTTTTGCTTTAGTATCCTAAAAGCTTCTTCTTGCTTAGGTCCCCATTCAAACTTAACTGCTTTACAGGTTAGCTTAGTTAATGGTATAGCTATCTTGGAAAAATCCTTAATAAACCGTCTATAGTATCCAGCTAAGCCTATAAAACTTCTAATTTCCATTACGGATTGCGGAACCTTCCATTTGGTAATTGCCTCTATCTTAGCAGGGTCTACATGAATCCCTTCGTGATTCACCATGTGTCCTAAAAATTGCACTTCTTGTAACCAAAATTCACACTTCGAGAATTTGGCGTACAGTTTTTCTTTTCTTAACAAAGTTAAGAGTGCATGCAAGTGCTGACAATGTTCTTCCTGATTTTTGGAATAAATAAGTATATCGTCGATGAAAACAATTACAAATTTATCCAAATACGGTTTACAGATCCTATTCATCATGTCCATGAATGCTGCAGGTGCATTCGTTAATCTGAAAGGCATGACTATAAACTCGTAATGACCATACCTAGTTCTGAAAGCAGTTTTAGGTATGTCTTCTTCTTGTACCTTTAATTGATGGTATCCGGAGCGTAAGTCGATCTTAGAAAAATATCTAGCTCCTTGAAGTTGATCAAACAGATCATCAATCCTAGGTAATGGGTATCGATTCTTAATTGTAACCTTATTCAGTTCTCTATAATCAATACACATTCTCATTGAACCATCCTTCTTCTTTACAAACAACACTGGAGCTCCCCAAGGGGATGAGCTAGGTTGTATGAATCCTTTAATTAGTAATTCATCTAATTGCGTTTTCAGTTCTAACATTTCGGTAGGAGCTAACCGATAAGGTGCCTTAGCTATCGGTGTAGTTCCAGGAATTAGAGGAATCCTAAATTCTACTTCCCTATCTGGTGGTAATCCTGGTAACTCTTCAGGGAATACATCTGGGTATTCTGAGACTACAGGAATTTCCTTAAGTTCTTTACCCTTAGTACTAATGATTACCGAAATCATATACACTATTCCTTGTTTTCGTTCATAACTAGCAACTTTCATTACTGATATGAACTTCATGAGTTTACGTGGTTTATCTCCTGTAATCGTGATTACTTCTCCATTAGATGCTTGAATTTCTACGGAATTCTTATCACAAAGGATTCGAGCATGGTTGGCTACTAACCAATCCATTCCTAATACGACATCGAATCCAGTTAAATTCATTGGCAATAGGTTTGCATGAAATTTATAACCTGAGAGTTCTATATTTTCTTTTTGCAAAACCTTAACTATTTTGACAGAATTTCCATCTGCCGTTTCGACTGTAAAAATCTGCCTAAGTTGGGTTAAAGGTAAGTTAAGAGCTTGGCAGAATGAAGTATTTATAAAACTTTGGTTTGCACCATAGTCAAATAATACTTTTGCATAGATGTTGTGAACTAAAAACGTACCAGCTATCACATCTGGAATGAGTTCTGCCTCCTGAGTAGTTAATTGGAAAGCACGAACATTCTTCTTAGTGGCTCCATCGGCTGGTTTAGCTTTGTTGTCTGCTGGTTTAACCAATTTAGGGCATTCTGGTTTAAAATGTCCTGTTTCTCCACAATTATAGCAGACTCTGGTCTTCTTTCTGCAGTCTTCTTCGCGATGTCCTACGGTTTTGCAAAAATTGCAGATTACATTACATCTTCCATAATGTTTCTTTTGCAATTTCTGCAAAACGGAGAAGTTGAAGATTGCCCTGTTCCTCTTTTCCTGAAACTGCTGTTATTACCCACACGAAATCCTTGGGTAATTTTCTGAGTCAGTTCCTTTTTCCTGTTTTCATCTCTTGTGCGTACCAGTTCGTCAGTTAGGGTGTTAGCTAATTCCACAGCATCGTCAATAGTACGAGGTCTCATAGCTTTAACGATGTTACAGATTTCACTAATCAGTCCCCAAATATAGCGAGAAATGAGTACCGGTTCTGGCGAAGCCAGCGTTGGTACCACTCTAGCATATTCAAAGAATGTCGAAGTATAACCGCGACAATCTACACCCGTCATACGATGGTTTAGGAACTTATTTGCCATTTGATCTTTTTCATATTCGGGACAGAATTTTCTTTCTACAAGATTCTTAAATTCTTCCCAATTCATGGCATAGGCCCTATTTCTTCCTTTAGCTTGTAATACCGTGTTCCACCATTCTAGCGCCCCTTCTTTGAAAAGATTTAACGCATACATAACTTTGTCATTGTTGGCACATTTACTGATTATAATCACTGCCTCGGTTTTCTCAAACCAACGCAGTGCTGCAGTCGCTCCTTCATTGCCTGCAAATTCAGCGGGTTTGCAAGCAAGAAATTCTTTGTAGGTGCAACCAGGCGTTGTAGCTTTCATTTTCTTAGGGAGTGGAGCTTGTCGTGGTTCATTATCATGATTAATATGATCATTGCCTCCGTTTACACTATTACTGAAGTTATCTTCAGAAATACGTTTACTGGGAATGATTTGTTGAGGTTCAGCAGGTTTCTGGACAGCAACGACTATTGCTGGAATAGCATTGGCTATCCCTTGAGCAACGATATTTTCTATATCTTGCCTAGTCATATATTGATCCCCCGGTTGTTGTTCAGATTGATTAACCTCATTTACTGGTTCATTATTAGCGTTTTCCATCTGATAATTAATTTAAAAATAATTAGTATAAAATAAGAAACAATCCAATATAACAATTAATCGCACATAATTACGTAAACAAATATACAACCAAAATTTGCAAATTTTTTTTTTAATTATATTATGCTTCCATATACATTTTATCTTACAACCGTTTTATTGTTTAATTTACACATACTGATTTTTATTAATATTATTGTTATTATGCAAACACAGATTTACCACCTACTTCTCCCTCGTCAACTTGCATCTTTAATAACGATGTTCCCTCTCATCATATTTCCATGAGATTTGTCCTCCAATCTCTCGGATCCTATTCCCAGCATCCATCAGTTCTTCGCCAAAATGGCGGAGTTCAGCCATATTCTCATTACTCATCGGTGGATTTGGTAAAGGTTCTGGATAGAATTGAGGAAGAAAGGAATAAGGACTATTGAGCAGGTGTTGGAATTGCCAATCATTAGTCCACCATTCATCCATTCCTAGAGGCTGGGTGTGGATTATAGGTTCTGGGTTTGCTGGGTCCAAGTTCATTGGTAATTGTGTTTCAAGAGTAGGGTATAGATTATTATTAATTGGCCTGACGACATCACAGCTTGCCAATGCCTGATCTAATTCTTCCTGAAAAGGTAACTCATCAATCTGTCTAGAGCTTTCCCCGACTTCTCTCTGGGTTTGCCTAGAACCTTCTCCATACTCCAATCCCGGTGGCCTAGAATCTCCTCCCAATTCTATTTCCAGTGGCCTAGAACCTTCACTAACTTCAACCCCTTTTCCTTTGTCTAATGGATTTTCTATTTTAGGGATCTTCCTAGTTGTAGGCTTCCTCCTACGCACACGTCTCCATCCCACAAATCTCCTCCTTTTCTTGGGTTTAGGTTTCTCTGGAGGTGGAGCATTGAATTCCACAGGTTCTTCTATGTCTGGTATATACCTATTGAAATCTCTGGAAACCTCTATTTTTACTGGATAGAGATTTAGGTAGCGTTTGGTATGCAAGAATGGAAGGTGGAATGGAATGAACCATTGAGAGGGAATGGAGAAAAGAGTGTTTGGTTGGTCGATGGAATGGAATGGCCCATTCCAAAATGCATTCCATTCCCTCAAAATCATTCCATCCCTCCCCCCTGTTTTTTTTCCATTCCATTCCATCTTCACCCTTCATTAACAACACCACAACCCACTACCGTTGCCACCACCCACCACCACTGTCATCCACCGACGTCACCCTCCTTCGCCGCCACCCGCCACCGCTGTCACCCACCTTCGCCGCCAGCCGCCACCGCCGTCACCCAACACTGTCGCTGCCGCCACCCATCTCCATCCTCGCCACTGCCGTCGTCGCCATCCACCATCGCCGTGCCACCTCCGATCACCGCCACCACCGCTACCACCTCTGACTACTGCCGCCACCCACCTTCGCCGTCACCCACCACCACCACCGCTGTCACCACCCATCGCCGTCTCCACTCGCCGCCGTCTACACCCACCACCACCGCCGCTGCTACAATTGCCACCTATCACCACCCACCATCGTCGCCCATCATTGACCACTGCCATCCGATTTTATTCCTTCGTCTTTTCTCGCATACCAAACAACAAAAAGTAATGGTTCATTCCATTCTCACATGGTAACCAAACAAGACATGGAATGGTAATGATCAATTCCATTACCTCACCCATTCCATTACCGCGTCCATTCCATTCCCCCATCAATTCCATTACCACATACCAAACAGACCCTTAGGTTTTGAAGGGCTTCAGACAAGTCATTCATGCTTTTTAGCACATATGCAAAATAAACAAAAATTACTAAGTCAAAATTTTCATAAATAACCTTTAAATATTATTGCATACCACGTGACTACAAAACAACTAAAATTTAAAACACACTATGGTTTATTGTAAATTTATTTATTTACTGAAAATATTTTCTAGCTTGTAGGTGATATGGTTACTAAAACTGAAACAAGTTAAAGATTTGCATTTACTGCTACGGTAGCTAGCATATAGAGATCTGCCCATTTTTCATCTAACTTGTCTTCCCAAGGTGATTTACTGGTTAATTCCTGGGTTTCCTGTTTAACTTTCTTTTCTCGAGATTTCTTGATTTTCTCCTTACTTTTCCTAATAATCAAATTTCTTTTATTGGGAGAAAGTGGTTCCTCATATTGTGCCTTTCGCACAAATATTCCTTCTTCAGGGATTGCAAAATGATTTGAGGGTTTGGTTTGGGATGTACTTCCCTTCTCGTTGGATGACCTATCTAATTTAAGATAGATGTTTGAAAGCTTTTACTTACCCATACTGTAACTAACAAATAGTCAGTTAATAAAACACATAATCACATAATAGCAATTAGTGAAATTAAGTATTTCTAAATACTTAATTGGCTTAATTCAGTGGCTCTGATACCACCTTTTTCTGTCACGGCCCCCGACCTGGTTTTACCCGTTTCAGGAGCCGCGGGACAGAAAATCCCGTGGTATTAATTTAACAGCGGAAGTTTTCTTCAGGATCTTTTTAAAACTGCAATTTCCCGATTTATTTTATTTCACAACTCGGGATAAAACCCCGGTAATTTACATTCATATGATTTCAAGGAGAAATCTTTATTTTACAAAACATGTTTCTTTATTTTATACTGAGCCACTTCCTTAAGCTGATAGTGCTTCACGACACTTTTCCTGAATCACAACAGATCACCTGAAACATGTTTGAAAAAGGTTTTGTCAGCAGGAAATACTGGTGAATCATTCTTTTTAATAAAATGACACGTTTGTTATAATTTACAGTATTAAGAGAGATTACAATGTTTCAGATATCAACCAACTACCCACAGTATTTGTCACTCGACATTCATCGGTAGCCTCTTAGCCCGATGGTGTCTGTGACTATGGTCATATCACCCCTTGGCTAACTCGTTGTCCAATGGTGAAGTTTATCAAGTAATGTATACAAAACCCCACATACCGGCTGTAATTTGGTGATTACAAAGACTTAATCCCTGTAATTATAACCTTGAAAATAAACATGCTTTTGAAATCAAATTTGATAAAAAGAGAATGACTCACATTGCAGATTTAATTTGAGCAGAGCCTAGCCTACTGATTAGCCTTTTAACCTAAATTTAATAACATGCACATAACTCGGTTAGTAACTTAATACAGCATTTACGATAACTCACGAGATTAAACCCTCACAACGAATGACAAAGTGCGATACTTAAACATCCATCGATTTAACGACGAATGACAAAGCATAAACCCTAATGTGGGCAGCACTTAAACATCCATTGGATAGTTTAATCGATCGGACATTGAATCGTATCAGCGATCGAGTTATTACCCTGTTTGCGGCAGCGATTCGGGATTCGTGTGTGTTTTAATAGTAAACAGAGCGTAACTCAGTGTGTATAACGAATTTGTTCGTCATTCAAGTGCCAAAATTCCAGTCCCAAAGTCTACTATTTATAGGTAAATTTTTGACCCCCTCGCGTGACGCGAGCTGTCCTACCCTGGGCGTCGCGTGACGCGAAGGACACCTATTTACTATAGGGTAGCCACGTCCTTGACTAGCCTAGCTGACTTGACGAAATCTTAAAATTCGATACTGACAACAAGTTATTTAGATAATCGTAACTAGGGTTTTACCCCCCCTGAGTTTTAGGGGCCCTGATCCTGATTCCAATTGTTCTGAAAATTTTAGGGTTTATGCAGAATCACTTGGGTGTCTCAATTAGGGTTTCCTATTGGACAAATTATTTTAATAAATATGACTTTTGATGAGAGTTGTTACACGTAACAACTGCCGTGGTTCTGCCCGACGTAGTTGTTGGAATGTCGTCTCGGGGAGGGTATCATTAATATTTTCAAAGGTTTATGGTACTAACCAATGTACATTTGTATAAATTATAGATTATATCCAGGAAACCCTTACGAAAAGCCTAAGACAGCAATGTGAGTTTATCCTCTTTTTGTTAACCTTTTTGGAATGTTTTACAAAACCTTAATGTTTTACAATATGATTAAGCGGTGATTGAGTCTTTGTAGTTCTTCAATTACTGCCGGTATTATGGGGTTTTGTATACAAAATTTATTACTACTTGTGAGTAGTAAGTCTGGAATGACAGTACATTACCATTGGACAACGAGTTAGCCAATGGGTAATTTGACCATAGCCATAGATCCGGTCGAGTGGCAAATACTGAATGAGTAATTGTGTAGAAATAAACAATGTGATCGCTCTCAATACTGTTTTAATTGATAAAATGTCTCTTGATTAAACTGGGATTCACTCACCAGTATTTCCGACTGACAAATGTTTTTAAAACGCGTTACAGGTAACACAATGTGAACAGCCAAATAATGAAAGCCAGCTGGAGAGCACTGAAGGCTTGGGAAAAATGTGGCTATAAAAGTTACCTAATAAACGATGTTTTAAATTCAATAAAATAGGGTTTGTCCCTATAAATTTATTGTAATAAGAAACTTGGGTTTTACCCATGTGATTATTAATATTAAATGAGGTGGTTTTACTCTGATAAACATTTCCTAACTACGGTCCTGATGAAAATTCCGCTGCGAGATTTAATAACCTGATACCACCGAAACTCTGAGATCGCGTCCGCCCGTTCCCGGGAATTAGGGATCGGGGGTTGCGACACGTTGTGTATCTGAATTAGGTTCTCAAACAAACACCACTAAAGATGAGTTGGTATTGAACCAAGAATATGTAGATCACGGTGCAGACACGTGGGAAGAAAGTCCTTGGACTGCCGCAGATGAAGTCAAATGTGATCAAACTTGGACATCAGACGTAAATCTTGAAGCAAATATGTGGTTCCCAATTGGTTACAGAAACCACTAGCAGAAGAACCCGACACGTCTTCTATGATATGTTTGAAAACTTCAAACCCTTCATATTTTACTCATACAAAAAGTAGTAATCTTGATCAAAGACAACGATGTAGACGCGGAATTTGAAAAACTGAAACAACAAATCATCTGCTTCCTGAATCTGAATCTGAAAGTTAACTTTGACTCATAAAACCCACTAGCAAAAGAAGCGCTTTTATCATGTAAGGGAGAATGTTCTCGAAATTGAAGGAAAAGGAAAAATAGTTGTTGATGTTTTTCAGTATTCGGATTTTGTTGGTTTGTTTCCAGTTAGGGTTTAGAATGGTTGAAGGAATGTCGGGTTATGTATCTATCGTTCTTGTGTTACGTTGGTGTTTCTATAATATTCATGTGGTTATTAACTATACATTATGAATCCCAATGCTTCTCTATAAATATTTGTTTCTTTTCCTTTTCATGAGGTAAAACCGGTTTCAACATCAAGGGAGAATGTTCTGGAAATTGAAGGAAAAGGAATGTTGTAGAAATTTAATTAAGAAGTAATTGCAAGACTGTTAGTCAGGCTTCCAATGCAAACACAGGGTAATAACCAACGCTGATATGGAAGACATGTCGGGTTCTGTACCCATCCCCGCGTTGATAGCTTCCGTTTTATTACAGTCATACGACACATGATAAAAGCGCTTCTTTAGACAATCTAGGATTATTTTCTAACTAAACCCTTGAATCCCAATGCTTCTCTAAAAATATTTGTTTCTTTTCTTTTCATGAGGTAGACTGGTTTCAACATCAATCATTCTTCTAACTAAACCCTTCGTATTTAAATACCAACGTGTTCAAAACATTCCAAATAACTAGTAGAAGAACCCGACACGTCTTCTATGATGATTCGAAACATTCCGAATAACTAGCAGAAGAACCCGACACGTCTTCTGCTAGTTATTCGAAATGACAATCAGATGACACATGATAAAAGCGCTTATTTAGACAATCATATGAAACATGATAAAATCAGAGATCATACGACACATGACTGTTAAATCTCTTTAATCTAATAGAACGATTCTTGTTTTGTCACGTACATGCGTTTAACTCCCAAACATCATTACAAATTCCACGTTTACATTGTGTAGTTATTCGGAATGTTTCAGATCATCTTTAGAAGACGTGTCGGGTTCTTCTGCTAGTTATTCGGAATGACAATAAGATGAAGCAATGAAGATTGAACGTGCTCACCGCAACCGTTTTTTACTACGGAAATGGTGGCTCTGGGAAATAGAAACCATTATCTCAATGCTTTACCTTACATTACTGATCTGGAATTCGAAAACCGTTGTGTATTTGCTTACTGATTATTGAAAAGATTTGTTGAAATCGATGAAAAGAGTAAAAAAGATGAAATGAGGTGTGCATTGTTTAAATCTGAATCAGGTTCTCAATCAAACACTACTAAAGATGATCCGAAACATTCCGAATAACTACACATGTACGTGACAAAACAAGGATCGTTCTAATAGATTAAAGAGATTAAACCACGTCCAAGATATAATCGTTTTTTACCATTTTTTACCCTAAGAAGTAATTGCAAGACTGTTTGTCGGGCTTCACCGCTAGGGCTGGCAATTCTGACACGAACACGATAACACGACACGAACCTACACGAAGTTATCATGTTTCGTGTTTGACCTTAATAGGTTTCGTGTCTAAAACAGGTCGACACGATAAGAACTTAACAGGTTCGTGTCTAAACAGGTTAAAACCCGTTAACCTGTTAAGACCCGTTAAGTACATGTTAATAATTAAAAAATAAAAAATATTATATGTGGGTGTGGACATGGGGTCATCAGTCATGGGGCCTGGGATGAATTATACACAAACACACGTCGTTCTTTTTCCACAATCTAAACCCTAATTTTCAAATCTCTCTCACAAACACCACCATTCCAAATTCGGTTCACAGCTCCCCCAATTTGGTTGTGTTCGTGTCTTAAACAGGTCGTGTTCGTATCTTAAACAGGTCATCTTTGTGACAACCCTCCTAATTACATGTATCCGTACGATTCATTAGTGTTAATTAAAGTGCTTGATGACTGTGCTGAATTATTTAACTACTTTCTGATTACTGTGTGTAAGACCCTAATTCGTATTTGACAAAAAGTCGCAGCGGAAATTCGTGCCATAAAATTTCTTTCATTACAAACGTCTGGACTTACTTGAAAGTTCGTCTTAATATGTATCTTTTACAAAAATAAAGCATAAGTCTTGTTTACTAATAGTACATACTCAATTATTCCCGTACAATCTATCTTGTGACTCGGTCTTCGATCTCTATTCCTCGTGATAACCGCCCGTGATTTGTACAACCTGCACTCACCATATACATTCATCACATTAGTACACAATACATAAACAAGATTCAATACATGTACACTTTCCATTCAGCTTTCTCTCTAATTTTAAGCATATCATTCGCATATCCATTCCCTGGTGAGCCTTCAATAATGTACCTGCATAAATCTTCATTTTCCAGGCACACAATTAATAACATTAACACTCAGCGTATCCAAAATCATACTTACATATACACGTGCATACATCCATGCCTCTCTACATACATGCCTGCACTCATACGTATCTTCATACATACATAAATACACATCTGTATACGTACCTACGTTCCTACGTCTTTACATACATGCATACGATCACACGTACTTCCATACATACATAAATACTCATCTGCATATGTACGTACATTCCTACGCCTTCACCTACATACATACTATCCTACGTATCTTCATATATACATAAATACGCTTCTATATACGTACCTACATTCGTACGTCTCTACATTCATGCATACACTCATACATATCTTCCATATATACATAATTACACATCTACATACACGTACAAGATCTTGCATACTTCTTACATACTCGTACGTTAATTACATGGGACTTAGACTTTGATTTATAGCCCATAAACGTCAAAGGAATGATTAAAATCATGTTTGGGAGGCCCGTCGTGGTCCACGAATGATAAACCGAAGCCTACTATACCCAAATCAACTTAGAAAACATTTTTTAGGTTTTTGAACATGGGGAGGCCGTCAGCGACGGCACTAGGGTCGTCGGCGACGGCCCTTGCAAAAGCCCGTAGCCCAAAAATACCGTAGACAGGCAAATAACCCGTCAGCAAAAAAACTGACTTTCCCGTGCCCGTCGGCGACGCCCCCCCTACCCGTCGGCGACGCCCTCTAGAAACTGCAGTTTTCCGCAGTTCCGTTTCGTCGTCCGTACGCACTAAAACGCGCATAACTTTTGAACCGTTTACCCGTTTAACGTCCCGTTTCTTCCTACATGCTTGTAAATTCACATTCTATCATATGAACTTGAAATCCAACATCCGGTATAATAAAATTTCAGACTTTTAACTCTTCGGCTTATTACCCTCTTACCAATTTTGACCCGTTCATGCATTTATCAACATAACTTGATTGTTTGACCTAAATTCCTCATGAACCCTATAATTTCAACATTGTCTATCATAAAAGATTAAGTTCTCGGATGTCTTGCATCCTCTTGACCCATTTTCGCTCAAGAGCTTATTTTGACCCGTTAAGGGTATTTGCGCATTTTAAGGTCCTTAGCTTACGAAAATCATACTTCTTGCTTTCTTACTTTTTCAAAACATTCATTTAATCAAATAGCTTGTTTGTAATCAACTTTTAAGACCATTTGCCCATTTTACCCATCAAGGGCGTTTTTGTCAACTTTGACCCATCCCTTACTACTAAAGACTTCATTGCATAAATTACCAATCATGCGACTTATCTACACTTGTAAATGCACATACCTGGCTCGGATCAAAGCTATGACCCATTTTAATACTTCATCCGCTAAATTGCTAGATAATAGCAACGCAAATCCTTTTTCTATACATTCTACAAATTCATAATACTTAACAAAGCAATTCATTAGTCGATAACGCCAAAGGGTGACATCTTCACCGTTTGACCCGTTAAGTCTAAATGTCCATTTTATCCTTATGGGATGTTAGTTATTCATCATCCCATCTATGTAACTTATTACTTCGTTAACTTGCAACCAAAATTACCATAATACCCTTTTATCCCTTTTTAACCATCAAACTTAGTTTCTTGTCATGAACACATGTTCCGACCCGTATCAAAACTTGTCGGAACTTCATACCTCATTTATAAACTTATCATATTCATAATCTATAAAATGAATAGGTATTCTACAAGGAGGGTGTAAGCTTAACTTACCTAGCATCCGGACATGCTTCCCGTGCGCATTAGTCCCGTTTGACCCGCTTCTTTTCCAAGCTTCCATATCGCTTATCAAGCATCAACTATCATATATCATTCTCAAGATAGTTAGCTTATTCATTATTCATCACAACCTTTTCATTACACGGATCTTACATGGAATTTATCATTCAACCTTATAACATGCTAATCTATCATTTCTTATCCGATTTCTTTAAACATTCACACACATGTATAATTCCAAACATTATTAACATAAGTAAATCATCAATTTACATTACATCATCTAAAACCCACTTCATAACTACTTTGTTAATCACTTACAAGTGATCTAATCTTAAGTTCTTCATAATTTCTTCATGCTTTTGATGTGTGTACTACCTCCTAAGCATAGTGTACAACTAGTTCGTGCATATCCTTCTAATCTCATACATAATTCATCAATTTCCTCCTTCTAATCAACATGAATCATACATGCATAAACATCAAACATACTAGTATCACATTTCTTTCAATTCCTCCAACAAGAATCTACCATACATATCAAAATACATCAACATTAAGCAAGAATTTAGACATGGATGATTCATTCAAGTAGTCATCATCACCATAATCAACGGGTTTCATCTCTAAACATCAAATTAACTTAAACCATGCATAATCCATGTTCTATATCACCATTCTAACACATACTCATTCCCAATTTCATAAAATTTCGCAATTTACATCATAACCCACTTCGTGAAAGATCACCAATCCAACTTTTAAGACATACCTTATGATCCCCATGAGAAGGTGATCACTAATCCATGCTTGGTTATGAATTTGAGCTTCATTTAGCCTTTCAATTTGGTGATTTAGAGGAAACTTAGGGTTCTTGGCTCCATGGGAGCCTCCTGCTCGTTTCTAGAACACACTAAAGTGTGTGTTTGTGTGTTTTAATTTTTCATAAATAAAACCCATGTTTCCTCTTAACGGTTTTGGTCCCTCAAGTTTTGTTTTGATTACATATGGAACTAAAACTCACCTCCTTGTTACTTATATGAATGACACCACTAGGCTAGTTTACCCCTAGTTATTTTGTTTATGGGTTCACTTTTACCACTAATGGTACCTTACCCACTTATTTTTCTTAACCGGGTTCAAAATTACCAAACCCGTTTTTGGGGTGTTACACTGTGTCATACTTACATGTGCTTGTTAACATACTAGTCTTGTGTAGAAAATTGACTAAATGGCCCTGTATGCTTTCCTAAGTGTTGGGAGTTAAAAGTGTTACAAAAAGATATATATAGGACACTATATGGAATAACTTAGCACTTTAACGGAACGTTATCTAACCGAACAACCGGACATTACCCGGAACACTAAAATATTGCAAGAAACATTGTTTGTATTTTTCTGAGCTAGTTATGGTTCCCGAACACTTGAACACACTACATAAAGCATGATACATACTAAACACTAGACTTACACTTAACATATCCACTAATTACCTATTTTACCATCAACAATTACCATTTACCCCCCCCCCCCCATGCTACCTACGGCTCCCTTGGTGGCCCCACTCCAAGATTTTCTAAATCTTCAAAAATCCTTCCCATAATCTATTCTTGGAAATTGCTAGATATTGTTGTACTTGGGGGAACACATTGTATAATGGATAATAAGGGTTAGAGTGTTATAAGAACCTTAACCACCTTCACACAACAACAACAACTTCACCTTCCTCCCCTCCATAGAAGCTTAGCTGAAACCCCCCTATATACCACCACCATTTTCCATTTCAATCTCACTTGTCCAAGTGCACTACAAGGTGATACAAGGTATATAACGAAGCTCGGTGTTCTCGGAATTTGAAGGACCTCTACCACAAGCTTTTATCCACTCATTTTCCCCATTGATCTTCCCTAGCTTTAAGCTAGTTGTAAGCTTCTTGTTAATCCTTGTTTACTCCATGTTTTTAGTGGTTAATCGTTATATCTTGATGAAATCTCTAGAACACTAAAAGATCATAAACAAAGTCTTGAACATAAGCTTTACATGAGATGAAATAATGCTAAAATGATGTTATTTTGAGTATGTATGATGTTACTTGGTGATTACTAGTAATATGATGATTGATCATCATATGGAACTTGTTAAAGCATGATTAAAAACATGGTTTAACAAGTTAGAGGTGATTATGTGATTGTATGAAATAATCATCTTCTAGTCTACACATGAACTTGAAAGAAAAATGATTTTTTCTTGAAAAATAATAGACCAAGTGAACTAGTGATCTTGTAGATCTAAAACTTGTGAATGATTTTCCTAAATAAACCAAGTCTAAAAGACGGGTTTTGAAGGATCATAACTTTTCTTGCATATACATTATTTTTGGAAATTAAAAGGAGTATAAGGATGCAAGTGAAACATGAAAATGTGGTAAATAATTTTTTTTTTAAATATGTTCACAAGTTGTGAACATCTAAAAATCACGAGAATGAGATTTTAACAAAAGTAAACACACTTTGGAGGGTAACTAAACCCACTAAACTCCTTACCAAGTTACTACGCGTTTTTATGAAACCATCAAGTTCATGTTGGTTTGTAAATAGAATAGTTTGCTCTTGGTAAATTGTTGTTGATTGTTGAATGATTTTTTGGAAAAGAAAATGATATGCTATGGACACCTCCATTTACAAAGGAAACTCTGGCGAAATTTTCTAAAAATTCCAACACTTAGAAATTATTTTTCTAACAAGTGTTCACAAATACGTTTTAACTTTTTTTTTCAAAATAAACTTCACCATGAGTTTTGTTACAAAAATACAAAGTATCGGAGGTTGACTTTTACAAATAAAATGGTTAAATATATATTTAGAGTATGTATTTTATACTAGAACACTTGTGTGGATACTTGTTTATTTTGTGAGATAGTTATATTATTTTAGGGTAAAATAATGTAACTTAACAAAGTACCTTGACATTAGAATTGTGTGGTACGTGATAGAAGTAATGAGTAGATAAACCGTATGTAGGATACGTGTTATGCATGAGAAACTGATTGTTATCCGTACCTTATTAGGACGTGCTTGATTTCTGATTATTAGAGTAACTAATCTAACCGAGCAAACCAAGGTGAGTTCACACACTTTCTAAGGCATGGGATTCCCGGTGGTTGGGAATGGGTTAAAGAATTAAAACGAAACCTACATATCATCCTTGGGCAGGATATGTACCGCCATCCTCCATAGGTAGGATGCCAATATTAATCCTGCGTATTCTCCTTAGGTAGAATACATACGTTCGTCCTCCTTGGGTAGGACAACAACCTTAAAACTTACTAGACAAAACTCTATCATTAAGTCCCTCATTTTATATCGACTTAATCGCCGAGGCCAATGGCGAGCGGGTCATTAGTTAATAGCGCTATTAGGTTTAACAAACCTCACACCGTGCCAGTCGGACGGGCGTGTACTAATGGACTACGGCAAACTGTCAATGATGATAGACATTGACGTAGGGCACAACTATTGTTCATCAGTTGTCGATATGGTAACGGTCTAGTGGTTCACATGGGGAAGCCCCCACTGATTATGGATATGGTTTGGGTAATAAAGAAGGAACTGAGTAATCATATTTTCAACTATGGGGTAACCCCCACGGCAAGTAAGCCAGCAAAAGACAAACCATGTTTTCGAAAACAACTTAAAACTGAACAACCAAACGTGAACTCACTCAACTTTGTTGTTGACTCGTTGTTACATGCCTTACAGGTCGTTTGATGCTTATGGAGCTTGCACGAGGAGGAAGTCGTTGTGGGATGCGGACTATTATGTCCCATGCTAAACATTTAATCCTTATGAACTTATTAAACTTACGTTTTGGACTTTAAACTTATGAACTGTGGAACTTATGTTTTGGACTTACGTTTTATGCTTCCGCAATTAACTTAAAGTCGGTTACTTTCTTTTGGTCACCAATTGTATTGGGGTTGGTTTATTTACTTAATTACGTTGTTCAATATGATTGGTGGCTCGATCCTGGTCATGTCACGCCTCCAAGCGGTGATACTCCGCATGGTGGATTTTGGGGGTGTGACAATCTTCGTATCTTAACAGGTCGTGTTCGTGTCTTAAATAGGTCGTATGATACGTTGGTAATTTTTCGTGTCTTAACAGGTCGTTTCGTGTAACCTGTTTATTAATAGGTTCGTGTTTCAAAAAACTGACACGATAAGATTTCGTGTCGTGTCGTGTCGTGTCGTGTTCATGTTTATGTGTTTCGGGTTCGTGTCTTATCGTATTCGTGTCTTAACAGATCGGATTGACCCGTTATGCCAACCCTATTCACCACAACCGTTTTTAACTACGGAAACGGTGGCTATGGGAAATACAAACAACAATCGTTTGTAACTATGGGAAACACAAGTTTACTTTTTGAGCTTGATGGATGTCCGTTATCTCAACGCTTCTCCTTACAATACTGATCTGAAATTGGAGAACCGTTGTGTATTTGCTTACTGATTATTGAAAAGATTTGTTGAAATTGAAGAAAAGAGTAAAAAAGATGAAATGAGGCGTGCATTGTTTAAATCTGAATCAGGTTCTCAAATAAACACTACTAAAGATGATCCGAAACATTCCGAATAACTACACAATGTAAACATGGAATTTGTAATGATGTTTGGGAATTAAACGAATGTACGTGACAAAACAAGGATCGTTCTAATAGATTAAAGAGATTAAACCACGTCCAGGATATAATCGTTTTTTTACCATTTTTTTACCCTAAGAAGTAATTGCAAGACTGTTTGTCGGGCTTCCAATGCTCACACAGGGTGATAAACAACGCTGATATGAAGACATACCAACTGCTTTATCTTGAGTCCATACATGCATTCAATTCAATCAATCATATCAATACATCATTACAAATTATCAAAACTTGAAACAAACAAACAGTGAAAGTTATCAATACATCTGCTTCCTGAATCTGAATCTAAAGTAAACTTGCCCCTCTTTTTACTTTGAAACAAATCTCATCTTTTACCTTTTCTGTACCCATCCCCGCGTTGATAGCTCTCGTCCTATAGTTGACTTTTGTTTACTTTGAGACAAATCCTATTTTCGAGGAATACGGCCCGTATATAATAATCATATATATTGTATACGACCAGGTAACTTATTTTCACATGGTGTATACGGGCCGTATATACTTATACGGCCCGTTAGTGGCGAAGCTTCGCCCCCCCCCCCCAATTTTTCCGAAACCGGGGGGGGGGGGGTGGAAACGTATATACCTAAAAAATTTCTATACAAAATTACTATTCATAACACTACGCATCGAAAAGTTCGAGGGGTCGGGCGCCCCCTCGGACTTCCACTAAGCTGCGCCTCTGCGGCCCGTATACATCATGTGAAAATAAGTTTTTTCCATGTGTTTTTATCAGGACTCTATTTTACAACTAAATTCCTTATTTTTATTTTTAGTTTAAATGGTATATATAATGATAATTTATATAGAAAATTTCGTATCTCTAAATTATCTTCTAAAAATAATTTTCAAATGAAACTTTGGAGTCAGATTACAACCTGTTAAAAAAAAGTTGCAAGCTGTTTTATCCGTCCTAATGGCACCAGTTAGCCAGCATCAATCATTAACCTTCGAAGTCAGGAGAAATGCACCGGAGCTAATAGTTCCGGCAACATCCACGCCTCAAGAACTGAAGGTTCTCTCCGACATTGACGATCAGGCGGGTTTCCGGCATCTTATCCCAGTTATTCAGTTTTATCCCAACAACCCGAAAATTAAAAACACAAATCCGGCTAGCGTGATCAGGGAGGCTTTGGCAAAGGTGCTAGTTTTCTATTACCCACTTGCGGGCCGGATAAAGGAAGGCCCAGGGAGGAAGCTGATGGTAGACTGCACGGGAGAGGGTGTGTTGTTTATCGAGGCGGAGGCGCATGTTACGTTGGAGCGGTTCGGGAAGCCGCTTCATCCCCCGTTTCCGTGTCTAGAAAACCTGTTTTGTGATCTTTCGGGCTCCGGTTGCGTCGTTGGTTCGCCATTGGTACAGATTCAGGTGATGCTTTTTTCTTCTTCAACGGCGACTAGCAAGAAACTAAAATTAGAGTCTTGATTCTCAACTTTTGTACACTTGTTTCTTGGATAGTCCATAACGTGAATGAAGGTTATTTTTCTCAATTAGTGGATGTAAAAAGATTTAAATACCCTTACGTAAAAAACAATACCTTAAACATAAAAATAAATATACTTAAAGTTCATTTAATTAAGTGGGGCCCACTTCATCACCTCATCCGACTATCCGAGAAATGAGTGTGCAAAAGTCGAGGATCAAGGCTGTAATTTTAGAAAGCTAAGGACTATAAATGAAATTTCGCTAAACCACAGGGACTAAGCAGACATTTTCCTCTTTATAATAATAAAACAACATGAATTACTATTATTTTTTATAAAAATTACTTATATAATTTTTATTTTTTATACTTAAGATAATTGATTTGTTAGTTATATATAGTTTATTTTTTAGGTCTGGTCTATTCGCACACGGCCTTTGTCTTTTTGCACACTCGAAGCGCCCCGCTTTGGCCATAGCGGGGCGCTTTGACAAAGGTCAACAGACAAGGACTGACTGTCAGTCCTTGTCTGTTGACCTTTGTCAAAGCGCCCCGCTATGGCCAAAGCGGGGCGCTTCGAGTGTGCAAAAAGACAAAAAGCGTTGGCTGTTGACTTGTGTTGTTTTTTTTTTGAAATAGGTGGGATGTGGGTTAGTTTGGTAGTGTTTTTTGGAGGAAAAATTGTATTTGAGTTTTATAATGGGTGGCCTTTATAATACGTTGTTTTATAATTACGTTTTTTTACGTCATTATTTTTATAGAACGTATATAATATAAGTGCGTCTTTATAAACTGTTAACCTAGTTTATTTTGTTAAATTAAACGAACACGTTAAATAAATTGTACAGAAAACCATAAGAATTAAACGTAAACAATCCAAAACCAACGTGATGTAAATAGAAGATTAACTGCAATATATATATACATATATATATATATATATATCAGTTTGTACATACAAAAAAAAAGGTACAACTGACTGCATAATACATAACAAAACACTATACAAACAAACTAAGATACTAATCCTCGTGCGGTGGGGACAGTGGGAGGGGAAGTGGAGGCAACCCAGCGTGCTCTCGTAGAGAAACGAGCATCTCGATGATCCAGTCCTGGCGTGCGGCCTGGCGTCTGAGGCGCCGGTCGAAGTCCCGAGCCACCTCACGCGCTACCGGAGGCAGGTCAGCGTAAACGTGCTGCGGGTACTGTGGCGGCTCAGGAGCTGGCTGAATTGGTGGTACCGGGATCTCCTCGATATGCTCCTCCTGAGCCGGATCCTCTAATACAGGCTGAGCCTGAGGCTGAGCCTGAGGCTGAGCCTGAGGCTGAGCCTGAGCCTCAGCCTGAGGCTGGCCCGGAAACTCATCGAGTCCCAGAGCCTGTAGCTGAGCCTGCCGAGCGGCCGCCTGAACATCAGGAGGGGCCAACACTCCAGCCCTCACCTCAATAACAACCGGGATGACCTCCGGCACCGGCTCCGGCTCCGGCTGCCAAATCAGCCCGTTTCCGCCCCTAAACCTCAGACCAACATCAAAGGTACGGGTGATCTGCATGCTAGAAACTGACGCGCGGCCCAACCTGGTAGACGGGACTGGATCGGACAGCACCGGATCTCCCTCGGGCACGATCCCGAGCGATCGTGCGATGGCGGTGATGTATGAGCCAGTGTGCACCCACCCGCGGAGCTGCCGGTGGTATGCTGTGGCAAAGTAATCTGCCAGGCTGGCTGCTAGATCGCAGGGCTGTCGTCGCAGTAGGCAGTATAGAAAGAAAAGGTCACTGAGGTTGACCTTCTCCCTGCTGGCACCCCGCGGCACGATAGTTGCCGCGATAACATGGTGCAGGTATCGGAACAAGGGGTCTCTGATGGTGGTGGCCTTTTGCCAGGATCTCCCAAAGGGAACCCTGGAAATGGACCTCTAGAAACTGATAAGCGTCTGCCTGTCCATCATCGTAACTGCCTGCGTATATAAATCAGTATCAAGCTCGGCCTCAGTGTACAAACCTGTATAAACAAATAATATTAAATAAACAAATAATAATAATAAACAAATAATATTAAATAAACAAATAACATTAAATAAACAAATGATATTAAATATAAAATAATAAATAATATTATTTAAACAAACCTGTATGGACAGCAAACTGCCGCACACTCATCTCAAACTCCTGACCAGCGAGACGGAATGTAACCTCGTGGACTGGAAAATCCGGGTCCTCCACGTAATCCGCCGGATGCGGCGCGTATGTAAACGTGGAAAGAAACTCCCACGTAAGCTCAGGGTACGAGTCCTCCATCGCTAACTCAAATAGGCGCGACCAAGGAGTATCTAGTCCAACTATCTCACGCGCCCGCGCGGCCTCTCCCACGGTCTCCAGCAGGCCCCAGTCTATCCCTACATGCTCCCCAATGGGGATGGTGCGCAACCTCGCGCATCTCCCCCTCGCCCGTGACCCCGGCGGAAACTGCAGGTACGGACATGCCGGCTCTCCCTCCTCTCCCACATCTCCCTCAGCCTCCATATGCTCAATCTCGTCATCGGAGGAATCCATCCCTGCACGTTGACAAGATAATATTAAATATAAAATAATAAACAAATAATATTATTTATAAAATTTTAAATAATAAACAAATAATATTAAATATAAAATAATAAACAAATAATATTAAATATAAAAGAATAAACAAATAATATTAAATATAAATAATAAACAAATAATATTATACAAATATTATTAAACAAATAATATTAAACAAATAATAAATAAAAAAAAATTAAAATGAACCAAAGCGCCGCGCTTTGGCCTCGGCGCGGCGCTTTAGTTCTTCGTTTTGAAGAACAGCCCCAGCTGATCGATCATACCGCCCAAATCAAACAAAATTCAAACAAACTGAAACAACTAACTTGAACCAAAACAATAAATGAAGTTAGATCGTACCTTTTAGCGGTTGAAAGCTTGAAAACGTTGATGATCCGGCTCAAGTGTGTGTAAATCGCACCTTTTGTGTGTGTTTTGTGTTTTGTGTTGAAGTGGGGGAGAAGCTGCCCCGCTTCAGGTATAACGAGGGACCAAAGCGCCCCGCTATGGCCAAAGCGGGGCGCTTCAAGGGTAAAGCGCTTAGCTTTGGTCATAGCGGGGCGTTTAAGGCCTTTTTTTTATTTTTTTTAAATTGTTTTTAATTCACAAACGCGTCGATAATAGTCTAAATTTTACGTTTTTTCCATTATACATCATTTTTTATTATATATGGACTATACTGCAAGTTCCGGATCAAATCGGTTACGTGTGATGTCTTATTCCGTTATATCGTATCATTTTGGTTTGAAAGCACAAGTACTCCTGTGAGAGGTGTTATGTGTATCAGCCGCCTACCGTACATGAACATGACGTATTTTTTCATTAATTGTAGTATTATGATGTATATTGTCATTAATTGTACTCCTGTGAGAGGTGTTATGTGTGTCGGTGACATTCGGTTTTGGACGTGATGTAACGCATATATTGAACAAACACAAACGTGATTATTATTAAACACATTTAACCTACATCGTGAACATATGGGGTTACATTAAGGTCAGGGGCACGATACGTAAGCATTTCGTACGTGTTGATCTGATCCCTGTATAATGTATGCCAGGCTGCTGCGCGCTCTGTTCTGTGTGCTGTCCAGAGTGGGTTTGGGGGAGGCATTGGATAACAACCTCCAAGCTCTACATGTATGAAATGCCCATGGTCGACGAACACAACCGCAACCACCAGGTGAGGTTCCTCAGCTTCGTTTGGCCCGCCCAGCAGAGGGAAAATTGTACAGCTCCCACGCATGTCGAAGGTGTGAACAATCACACCGTATCGTTGGGCAATAAGAAACCCCGTCTCAGGCATCGTCATGTAATTTTCGATATCTGCTCGTCCCACCCCCTTGAAATTGATCCGTCTAAGCAGCGCATCATAATGTCCTATGTTTTCCGGATCGAAAAACTGCCTCCAAAGCGATTCGTTCGTACATAACTCCTTTATAAGTTGTTTCCGGATCATCAAATATGAATTTTGTTTCACTCCTAACCCAACAGCCACCGATCGAAACCCACAATGACCATCTGGTTTCACGTCCTTTATTCTAACGATGTATGGATGGATCACTTCGGGAATCTGAGATGCGTAGTTGCGGATCGCTATATCCGTCTTAGGACCGAGCTTGATCATCGAGAAATCAGGGTGCAGGTTGATCGGTTTGGTATTCTTTTGTCTTCTAGAATCTTCGAGTGATATGTACGAGCTGTGACGGGGAAGATCATCTGAGGCCTCGACCCAAGTTTCTTCCGACGGAATGTACGAGCTTTTTCTAGCGGCTTCAACCTTTCTTTCTTCCTGCGTTTTCAATGTTGGGCGACCACGAGTTTTCTTCAGAACAGCAGGAGGTTTTTTGTTATTGTTCCCTGGATTGAGGATTTGCTGAAACTTTTCAAAGAAGCTCCTTTTCACTTGAGGGGGTGTTGGATCGATCTTTTGTTTCAATTTTTCAAATTCCGCGTCTACATCGATATCCTCTATGTTTTTCTTTGCAGGCTTGAAGTTAAGCTTCTTCCAGAACACGTCTATGTGTGTGATCCGGAGTTGCTGACCTGTGGATGAAAACAAATTAGGTGGCAGAATCATAACGAGAAAGGTCAAAGATATTAATTACCTTTATTTTCCAACTTTTCCAAACGACAGGCACATGGCAAACCACAGCTGGTAAAAAGTTGGCAACCACAGCTTGCACCGTAGGCTCTCAACCCGTCTTCCTTACGTTTTAGTTCCCTACTCAAAAGCTCAATCGCATATATTGAAACCTTTCTGAGAATATATGCAAGCATGGGCTGCTTCTTGTGGTGCGTCATCACTTTTCGGAGGCTTGTTTCAAAGCTTGTACTAATCTCGGTGTATTGTCTATCAACAACATGATCAACATACAATACAAGTTTATCCAGTGTGTTGCGATGACTTGGAAAGTGACTTTTTAGTGTTGCATGCATGCCCTCAACCCTGTTGGTCGTAGTTTGGTGAAAGTTGATAGTTTTGTTAATCCAGCATGATACAAACTTTTCACGGTACGGATCCAACCAGGATTTCTTCAAATAATCAAAAACCTCTAAAATTAAAAAAAACGTAAATAGTCAGTTTTTGTTATTATATAAAATTTGAACATAATTATGTAAGAAATACCTACGTTCACGGTCATCTTCTTTCAGCTGTGCTTCAAGGTTTTCCAAGTTATACCTGTATATTTCCTCGGTCGTAGACTCGCACAATAACCAAAATGTACGTACGAATTCTTTCCATTCCTTGTCAGAGAATTTCTTCTTGCTGTTCTTATTAATATTTTGTTGAATATGGAACCGACAAAGATACTTATGCGCTTTTGGAAAAACTTGTTCACACGCGTTCATTAGCGCAAAATCCCTGTCTGTTAAAATCACGCGCGGTTCCATACATCCTACCAGCATAGACTTGATCCTCTGCAACACCCATAGGTAGTTCTCTGACTTCTCAGCGGAAATTACCGCACAAGCAGCCGTAAACGATTTGTTTGTCGACGTCATGCCTACGACCTGAACAAATGGCAGGTTGTACATGTTCGTTTTGTAGGTGGCGTCAATCATTAGCACATGCGGGAAGGCACACCACATATTGAATGATCTTTCGTGAACAAAGAAGACATCTTCAACTTCGTTTGATATTTCATTCGTGCGCATGTAATAAGTGTAATTTTTTTCGAGAAGAATGCTTTCAAGTTTTTGCATCGGAGACTTACCGACATTTTTTTCGGCGTTGATCTTCTGAACAGCGTTGTGTATATCTTTCGGAATAAGCTTTCTAGCCGGATTGTTTTTTGTCAGCGTTCGCCAGATACTTTGGTTGGGAATGTCTTGCTCTGCCAGCTCCTTAACCAGTTTTGTATCCTCCGAAGAAAGCCTTCTCGCATACGCGTGACCCTCTAAGTTTTCAATAGGAGTGTGGTTATGCTTCGCCTTCGTCACCTCGATCCTCCAAACACTTCCGGATGATTCCGAAAACCCGATCATCTCGAACGGGCAGCCTATTTTCTTGCTACCCGTTTTCCTCTGTGTAGCTATACTCTTATGCTCCCCACCAAAAGTACATTGAAACCAAATCTTGTAATTCTCTCCTCTTTTATTCGACCTCTTAGTCACAATGAGGTAACCGTTGTCTTTTGCCGTGTCTTGTACCCAACGCACCAACTCTTTACGTGACGAAAAGGTCTGCGTCGTATCAAACGAAAACGTAACCGGGTAACAGCCTTCCTCGTCAACAGACACATCCCCCGGCTCACCATCGTCACCGAGGTCCGAATATACTTGATGTTCAAAGTTGTGCTCGCCACCGTAACCGAAATTCGAATAACCTTGTAAGCTCTGTTGACAACCGTAACTGTCGTTTGGACCACACTCCTGCTGTACAAAGCTGTACTCGCCACCGTAACCGAAATTCGAATAACCTTGTTGTGCGTAAGGGTCCTCCACAGGGGTATTCAAATCCAGCGTCACCGTGTTATCACGATAACGAATGCCAGATACAACCTCTGCCTCCCTCAAGTTGGACGAGACCGGTTTCTCATACGAGTCAGAAATAGCGGTCCCCTCGTAAGAATCAGGAACAACTGTCTCGTCAGAATATTGACCGAAAATATAGTTGTTTAACCACGACATCGTTTTTTGTAAACAACAAACAACAAAACACTCGAATACCCACGTATGTTTGTAAACAACGTGAAGAAGAAGAAGAACGAGCTTTCTGCTGAAGAAGAACTTCAATCAGTAGTTTGCTTTTAAAAGTGAAAAGTTGGATCGAAGCGCCGCGCTATGGCCAAAGCGCGACACTTAGGGTTAACGACAAAACATGTCAATCAGCTTTATGTCAGTCAAACAGTAGGGAATGTCTCAAACGTCAATCGAAGCACTTTTGTCGATCATAGCGCCGCGCTATGGCCAAAGCGCGGCGCTTTGAGGTGTGAAAATAATTTTGGCCGTGTGTTAATAGCATGACCCATTTTTTATCCGCCTTGGGGAAACCATGGACTTCAAGGAAAACAACAATTTTAACTCCAATAGATTTGCCAGAGCAAAATCTCCCACAATGATTTTTGATGTTTGATAACGATACAACACTTTTATTTTCACATCCTTTTCACTTTATCTTAGCATATAACTAACTATATATGTAACCTTTCATTGATAGGTGACATGCCTGTTATGTGGAGGTTTTATTTTTACTTCACAAATCTACCATACCGTAGGTGACGCAATCGGAATGTCGCAATTCACAATGGCATTAGGTGAAATGGCACAGGGTGCAGTCGCGCCTTCAATATTGCCGGTCTGGAAAAGGGAGTTTCTTTATGCTAGGGATCCACCACGAGTCACATTTCCTCACCCCGAGTATAGTGATGTGGTCCATACCGAAAAGAACATAATCATGATCAAGGAAATGACTGAAAAATCATTTTTCTTTGGGCCAACTGAGATATCAGCCCTTCGTAGGTCTGTTCCTGAACACCTAAAAGGTTGCACCACCTTTGAGGTGCTAACGGCTAGTCTTTGGCGTTGTCGTACTATTGCTTTACAACCAAGTCCAGAAGAGGATATGCGTCTAATGTTCTTTGTCAATTCACGTGGCAAGTTTAATCCTCCGATCCCTGTTGGCTACTATGGAAATTGTGTCGTTTTACCATGTGTGGTTTCAAAAGCCGAAGATTTGTGCAATAAACCATTAGGTTATGCATGAGAACTTGTAATGAAGGCAAAAGCTAGTGTCACCGAAGAGTACGTGAGGTCAACAATGGATCTTATGGTTGTCAAAGGACGACCTCATTATAAAACTGATTCGACCTACATAGTAACAAACCTTACTAGATGTGGACTCAACAAAGCTAACTTTGGGTGGGGAGAAGCAATCTATGCAGGGCCTCCTAATGATGATCAAGATATCCCTGGTCTCTTTTCTATGTACTTGCCTTCTACAAATGACAATGGGGAATATGGAATTGTTGTACTCATTGGCTTGCCAATCCCCGCGATGGAGTTATTTATCAATCAACTTAAAGTTATGTTAACTTAGAAAAACGTCAAGTGTTCGTAAGACTTTACGTCTACTTTTGTAGCAATATATCTTTAAATAATCAATAAAAGTGTTACCTTCCTTGTATATTTTTGTGCCATCATTGGCATTTTGTTATTCACTGAACGTTTTTCATTAAACTAGTTGGTGTTTAATCGAATCTTTGTTGGCATAACCGAAAAGTATATTTCATGCCTGTCAAGTCAAGTTCTAAACTATGATTTGCATGATAGAATTTTCCAGGATTCTCGTGTACCTGTAGGTTTACCATTACGTTTTATACCCATAATTGTCAATTCACGACTACCCTTCTTTCGTTTTATCATGTTTCCTCTGTTGTCACAGAATGATCATTGCTATGTACTAGTGTTTGACAAAGTCACATCACTCTATACGTTCAGTTAATTAAACATGGAGGAGCCGACTTAGTCAGCAACTTTTTTTTTTTTTGAACGGCTGCTCACCGGTTTGTCTCAACACGGGTATTGCGCGCGGCCCGGGTTCGAGACGGCGCCGTAGGCGTCTGCGACAAGCATACCAAACCGAGGCCCGGCCAAAGGTAACTCGGGGCTGAGTATCCTTCCGAATACGAATATGTGAGGAGAGGTTCAACACAGGAATCAGGGTGGAAATTTCTTATAGAATTTCAAAAGATTCATCTCATTTGGACCCTAATCAAACCTATTCGCCCTTTGAGTCAAGTGGTCAACAGTGTTGATGGGAGAAAACAACAAATGTAAATGCAGCAAATGAATACAACTGATGTGGATAACTACGTGTGTGGTGGGGGAGCCGTCCATCAAGAGTCTGAATAGACAAACCAAGATGAGAGAAAACAACATCTATAGGATGATCAATCACTAAGTGTGTGATCGATAAAAAGTTTTTGGCTAAGTCAGGAACCACAAGTACATGTCTAAGAACAAGGCTACGATCAAACAAACGAAATAGAGTAGTACCAATATGTGAAATACAAAGAGACATATTGTTTCCTACAACGACTCGTTCGAAGCCGCTGTAGGGAGTGATAGGATCCGATTCTGATTAATAAAGATGGAAACTGAAATTGATACGAAGAAGATGATGATGCAATCGGATCTTACAGACTCGATAGACTAACACCGAAGTGTTCCCATGGCTACGCCCTCTCTCTAAACCAAGCTAGAGCCTAATAAACTGAATAATACTCTCCCTGCCTCCCTAAGGATTATTGATACCTATTTATAGAAATATAAGTTGCACTTGACCCCCTCCCAAAATAGACAAATGACATTTAGACTAGAAACTAGAACATGATTCCTATCAGGGAGTGACATCATAGACAATAGAAGAATCAACAGTCATATGTGCAGTAGCGCCTGAGTCAGGAATCCAAGAATCGACACACTCACATAAACTCGACAAATCAACCATTAATCCATAATGTGGATGGCGCCAATGTTGAAGCCAAAAGCCAAGTCACAAAGATTATGAAATAACTGATGCAGAGGTTGAGTCAAGGGAGATTGAAATAGATGAAAATGCTAACGAGGCGAAGGAAGGGAAGAAAACTGACACACACGCACACACCAAAAAAAAAAAAAAAACTGAACACTAAACTTGATGAATGAGATTGATAGAGGGAAAGGAGGAAAGTCTAGTTAAAGAATTCAAGGAGACCAATGCAGCTGCAGCAGAAGTGGCATAAAACTATTTCATGTAGTAGTTTTTTTTTGTACCACAACATATATACTTACAATTATAATTTTTCGATCATATCATTCCACACGAAAAAGGGCAATTACAAAGCAATGGCAGGTAGTCGGGCAACAAGTTGCGCCGCCACCCCCTTTTGAATAGAAAAACCAATTCTACTAAATACAAAGTTTGAAACCTTTAGCGACGAAGAATTACTATTAACGACTTTTTGAACCCGATTCAAAAGTCGCACAGCGTCAGGAGCGAGACCACCAAAGGTATCAAACGCAAACGGGACAAACACATGTATGGATGACATAATATATAAAAAGCCTTTTTCATCATATCAAACAAACTTTTTCAACCCCGGCCCGTCCCATTGTAACCGGCGTAAAATTACCTGCTCTAAACCGTTGCTCAACCCTCTCATTTTGCTTGCCACCTCTCAGGAGAAGGATTTGTTAGTGGAGAGGTGGCTGACATGATCTTAATGACCTATTTCTTTATCTGAAATGTCCTTAAGGTGGGGCTCTCTATATCAATGATCATGTATAAATGAGTCTGCAGATAAAATTGTGTGCACAACTTGACTAGTTTTATGCTAGCAATTTTCTTTTTAGGCGTTAACAAAAACATAAAGAAAAAGTAAGATCTTGTATGATCTACATTTCTTAGCATTGAACAACAAATAGTCACCCCTCTTTCATTAGAACCGGAAAGTGACACGTAACACATTATAAGTTTATGTGGTCTTGGTTGGTGTAGTTGTGAGTCCAAACCCAAACGGGTATAACGGGTCATAATGTGGGTCCCCGACATTCATGGGTAGCTGATCAACCGACTTAAACCAAGTACGGGCCAGCTTTCCCGTGAAACCATAATCACCAAACAAAACATCTGCGACACCTTGCCCTTCTGTTCCAGGAAGCCACGCGGCTACAAGTGCGTCTGTGGTGTCTATAAATGGCTGCACCACCAACGGTCGCCCAGCAATTAGGACCACCGCACATTTTACTGATCCACATACATTTTTGATAGTGCTGGGGCCCGGCTCGGGGATTGTAAGATTTAAATTGTCTCCAAATCCCTCTGTATATGGTGGCTCTCCTACCACAACTATAGCGAAGTCGAAACTGTTGGACTTTAGGAAATGTTGGTTGGGGTTCTCGTTGTAGATTACTTTAGTATTTGGATCAACCGTTTTTTCCACAGCAGAGAGGATTGTCGTGCCTGTAAGATTAGTAATATTAAGGTATTAGTTTAAAATTTTAGTAAAGGTAACAGAACGGGTGGGTCGAAGTTGGTTAAAACTTAAATTGTCATTTATCAAGTTTAGGACTTATGATACTAATATCCATACCAGTTGTAACATTGCCTGAACTTCCTTGCCATTCAACTGTCCACCCGCCACATTGATAACCAACACTATTAGCATGTGTTCCCGCAACTAATATCTTTGATCCCCTTTTAGGAAGCGGTAACAATGGCTTCATTGAAGATTTACCATTCTTTAACAACACAAGTGATTTCCTCACTGCTTCCCTTGCTAGGTCTCTATGCTCCTGTTTTAATAAACAAAGATTAGGGGTTCAGGGTTCTTGATCATGGTCAAACATGAAAAAGTTTGACTTACCTGACATCCCAAGTACTTGATCATGCTGTAATCCGCCAACGGGTTTTCAAACAGACCCATTGTAAACTTCACTCTCAAAATTCTCCGAACTGCATCGTCTATTCGGCTCATTGGTATAAACTTATTTTTGACCAAGTAAGTCAAACCATCAATAAACTCTGTGTAGTTTAATGGGACCATGACCATGTCAATGCCAGCGTTAATTCCAGCTAATATGGAATATGTGTAATTTGCATGCGGAGGATCAGTGATCGAGTCAATGCCTTGCCAATCTGATATCACAAATCCCTGAGAAAAAAAAGTTAAAAGTTCATCTGAACTGTTCAGTTTTTTCCCTTCTATGCCAGTTATATCTGAAATTAAACTGAAAAAGTGAATATATACTTTGAATTTGAGTTTGTTTTTGAGGTAGCCAGTAACAAGCTTACGGTTAGCGTGCATTTTAACCCCGTTCCAGCTAGAATATGAAGTCATAATGGTAGCCACTCCCTTAATGACTGAATCATTGTATGCTGGCATGTGTATACCGAACAATTTTTTACTGCTTATCATCGTGCTGCCGGTATTTTCTCCTAGGTGAGTTCCTCCATCACCTACATAGTGCTTAGCACAGGCTGCAATTTTTTGTCTGTAAAATAAGAAAAAATCAATGGATGTCGGGTCAAATTATATATTTTTAATCTTAAAAAGGTCAATCAATAATGTGGTTTTTAATCACCACATGAACATGATAAGCAGTACATAATATCACTTACTGTCCATTAACAAAAGGGGCACCCTTTTTGGAATCATCAGTGATCTCTCCTTGTAAACCTGGTATGATTTCCGTCATTAATCTTACAATTTCAGGATCTTCGCTGTAGCTTTCATAACAACGACCCCATCTCGGATCTCTACAAACCTGCTTAAGTATAACTTATTATTTACTTAAATATTAAATTAAAAGAAATTCAGTAATTTTTAATCTACTTACTGCAATACAAGGTGCAAAAGTATATTGTATGCCAGTTGCTCTAACTTCAAGTGCTGTTGCAGCTCCAATCTTCTTAATTAGTAAAGGATCCCTATTGAATTGTTCACATAAAACAATCAAGTTTAGTGCATCATAGGGTTGTGCTACACATATCTATATATTATATGTACTTGCCTGGTAACTCCAAGACCAGAATTATGAGGAAAGATTGTTGCTCCATAGGCAGCACTATGTCCATGAACAGCATCAATCCCATAAATATAAGGTATCCCTAAACGTGTAGATAATGCGCCATTTTGGAAATCGTTGACCATGTTGACCCATGTCTTTGGGGTTGCATGTTTAGATGGGGTACTTCCTCCTCCACTTAACACACTCCCTGAAATCGCAAGACATATGATCATTAAAAGGAACCAATAAACCTTCATGGGATGATGCAGTATTAAGTGTTATTGTAGGTTTTATGATTTTTATGGCCTCTATATCTCTCATGAATCATGCATAATTCACTATCATATTGATATATTTGGATGGTGCCTATCGAAAGTTCAATCGGATAATTCACTTAGGTATGAATATGGTGTACTCCATAGCTCTTAACTCGTATTAGTATTAATTCTTAATTTCTTTTGGTATTACGTAAATCCAGTTATACTAAAATGATCAAAATGACACTAAGATCACGAGTCTTGAATTACCCCGCGAAAGTTGTGTTTTACCTAATCTCATTTGTTAGGAGGGTATTGGTGCGTCTCATGAGTTTTCCGAGAATAAGGTTTCACGATTTACAAAAAAAAAAGTTACCAGGGTAAATGTATGATATTGTTCGGGTTTGAATGATTTGTATAATACCTATTAAATACTTCTTCATGACCTCTTTAGATGCAACTTTTCTTTCAATTTGGGTCATTTGACCAATCTTTTCTTCTAATGTCATTCTCTTCATCAAGTCATTTATCCGAACACTTTGCGGTTGTTTGGGATCTTTGTACAACATATACTCTCCTTCAGCCATTAAAGCCCAACACCACATCAAAACCATCATCAACAAAACTGAGAATTTCCCCATAGGAGATCACTTCTACTGTAGAAGTCAAATAGAAAGTCAAATCAGGTCAAAGAAGAAAAAAAAATCATTCTAAGACAAATAAAGGATGTATAACTCAAACATGTGCATGCATTCCCCATATATTAAATGTGATTTAAAGATGAATATAAATAATTAACATGTGATGTGGTAACGTTTTGGAATTTTATTCACAGGATATAGCTATAAAATTCAAAACTTAAGCTAATAAAGTAATAAAGAAGGTGGGTGTGGTGTGGTGCACTAGGACTCGAACCCATGGTTACAAAAGATTCAAGCCCATTGCTCCAGCTTGGTGTACCAAGACTCAAGACCATACCAATGACCTTGCCAGTGACTGACTAGAATGCATGACAAATTGTAAGATTAGAACTGTGTTCATGCTCATTGTTAGCTCAGTTACTCAACAATATTTGAGTTTTTTTTTTTTTTTTTGTTAGCTAAATGTTGAGTTTGCAGAGAGTTGGTGAATACTTACAGGAGATTCAGAGTGTGAGGGAGGGCCTGTGAAGTTAAAAGATGGATATTTGTAGGGATTTCTTATTTATTATTATTATTATTATTATTATTATTATTATTATTATTATTATTATTATTATTATTCTTTTTGCAGTCCATTTTAATAACTTTGCAGGTTTATTTGTAGGTTCAGACAACCAGAGGGCATAATTTGTAAGAAAATGTTTTGTGCACTTAGAATACAAAATATGTTTGAAATATGTCTTTTTATCTGGACACGTATTATAATGTGGTAATGTATAGGACGTCTCTTTATCTGGACTTGTGTATCATAACGTGGTAACGTATAGGCGAAGTGGCGCTGAAGGAAAACGAGAAAATGGCTAGGTATGTTACTTTTAGCAAACTTTCAGATAATCCCTAATGAGAAAACATTTATGAAATTATGATGAATTTATGAATTATGATATCAAAAGTTTTTGTATGAATTAGATTTGACCCAAAAAAAAATTATAGGTTAGTATAGCAAGTAACAAAGTATTACACACAAAAAAAAAAAAGTTTTGTGTAATTAGATTTGAATTTATGGTTGCATATTGAGTAGAAATTTAACTTTTTTTTAAAGTAAGTAGGAATTTGAATGAAATAATGAATTTAATCAAAATAACCAAGTAGACTTGATTAAAACATAAAGAAAAACCAAGAATAAAAAGTATAAAAAAAAAACTTTCAAAATTTCATAACTTTTGAAAATGGTGATTTATGGACCATTTTATCCATTCCTTTTTTGTGTTCTCACTGGTTGGTGCATCAATTCTCCAATCCATTCTATTAACTTTTTTTCGTTGTCATGACCTTAAACGAATATTAAAAATATATAATATATATATCCTTGTCATGACCCGTACCTTCAACTTGAAGGCATTGGATTCCCAGAGAATAATAATGTTTGCAATAAGATAAGGGAGAAAAACATGTTAACCTTCAAAATCATATGTAATATTTCAATTTGACATAATGTAATCAATCCAACAATAACTAGTTTAATACCCGTCCGGTGGACGGGTTATGCTAACAGCGTAGCAAACAAAAATAATCATATTAGTGCCAATTTTCTTTTTCTGTTGGTGACATGTACATTTACCATATAAAACAACTGTTGTATTCCTACAAATTAAATAAAACTATACATTTTTAAGACCATAATCCAGAGTTTGATAGCACACTTGATGCATAAAAAGGCTGCATAAAGGCAGGTAGGGTTCTAAGCGTCAACAGTGAGCCGTCCATGTCAGATTTTGAATCCCCGTTGGCTTGGAAATTTTAACCCTATGGTTATAGAACGCTGTCTCGTAACCTAAATTTTTATCCAGATAATGTTTTACTCATTTGATATTTTGACCCATTTCAGTTCCTGATCAACTCATTATATATATCCATAAATATACAAACAGAAAATTTAAATGTAAAACTATGAGCACATGTCACAAAGCTATTTAAAAAAAAACAAAGGTGTAACGGAATACATTATAATAAATATCAGTTTACTTCTGCTGCCAGGAGCTACACTAAGGTGCTACACACGTCCACTGATAAATGAAAAACCGTAAAGCAAGTAAAATTTCCATGATTCTCCCTCTTATACATGTATATTTTAAATGCTCCTGTTCTGAATCCCACCATGATTCCAACCTTCTATAGTTTTATCTTGTACGATTCCAATCCCACCACGATTACCTAGCCACCGTTTTCAATCAGTCCAATCTTTGGTAGCAAACATATATAAATTAGAACTCTAGTATGATTCCCCATAAACTTGATATATAACCAATAACATACCCAACACAATCCCTTTCACAAAGTGACATTTTGAGTATAATTATAATTATAATTACCCAACATATAAATTTTGACATGTTTACTAAAATTATAATTTTGACCAATTCATGAAAAAATGGTATGTTGACTCGTTTACTACAAAAAAAGAGTTTGACCCGATTACTAAAATGGATGAGTTTGGCGTGTTTAATAAATGTCACACCCCGATATTTCCACGTTTCACCGGTGGGCCCGGTAGGGGAGTATCGTGACGTAGTTGATATCATCATAGTCAAACAACACAATATATAAATGCACAGCGGAAGCAAAAGATAAATATATTACAATCCGAATATAAAGTAATATCAAGTATTACAACGGAAAGTAAAGGATCCACAGGCGGATCTTAAAACTTAAACATTGTTCAACAGACTTTAGACGTCTAGAACTTGCAAGATTCCTTATTAACCCCCTGAGCTTCCAGCCAATTTCGTTCAGTACCTGTCACTTAACTTTTTTTGGAAAATATGTCAGTTTACACTGGTAAATACAATTAACCGACTCATTTGAAAAGGTTTAATAAAATTGATTTGAATGCACAAGGCACAACATATCTTTTATAACTTGGGACAATTATATTATAATCTTGTATACAGATTTACATGTTCGTTGTACGTTCAGGGCCCGATGTGGAAACCGAGTCAAAATTAACAGACACACCACAAGTATAGGCCCACAAGAGAGTGAGATACCGTTTCCCTTATGCACTGTCAGGTGTATGCCATTCAAATCCCCTTATGCATTTGAGATACCGAGTCAAAATTACTCTCGCTGGGCAACCCTTACGGACCGTAAGGGGGTGGCTTACGGTCCGTAAGCCTTTTGCAGAAGGCAAAAACTCTTGGCCTTTCAAGCATTCGAACGGGCAACTATATATTTCGAATTTGGGCCCTTATTTTCAGTATGGGGCCTCTTGTTTGGGTCTTGTATAGTTTGCACCACCTTGATATGATATAAGGTTTTTCTTGGATCCTTTTGAAAGTGCCGTAAATGAAGGTTGTCGTGCATATCCTCGTAGGATCCCATTCTTGTGTAATTTGAATCAATCATTGCTAGCATTTACCGGATTTGAGTATATCGGATGTTTATAATATAGATTAGGGTCTTGGGATTTATAATTAGGTTGTTCAGATGTATTTAATTAACATGTCGACGCTTTTAAATCCTACCATACATCCTTGACTAGATCCGGGTTCTTAACACTTTGTCTTGCAGGACACGTGTCGTTATTTTATTGAACACAAATTTTCGAGGTGTTACATCCTCACCCCCTTAAAAGAAATCTCGACCTCGAGATTTGCTAAAGTAAGGGAAGTAACTTCTGTCTTATATTGGGCTTAATCTCTATAGTATATCTGGAGCTTTTCCAAGCTCCCAAGTTAACTTTTATAATGGGTACATGTATCCTTTTTGGAGCTTCTTAACCTTTCGATCCTCAATTGATACAGGATGCTCATCACATCATAATTCTGCATATCATTATGTGATAGTGCTTCTTGACTGATTGGCGAAACACATCCTTCAGTCACTAGTGTGCAATGTATTGCGAGCTCCGCTAAGCTCCTTAAATAGGTTTTGGCTTATAAGCTGCTTGATCTTGATACATTCGATTTCCTTCGAATGATTCTATATACTCAGAGCTTAACTAGCCTGATAATTTAACAAATTTGGCACACCCTTCCTGGGTGATATCTTTTGTTGAGCCTTATTCCTTAACGAGAGTTTAGGAGGATTGCTATTTTCATAAATCCTTGATTTCCTGTCGTACTGGCAACTTACAGTCGATTATGGATTTGTATGATCTTATTTGTTGTTTCCAAGGCAACCTTCAGATCCTGATAATTGGACTTACCAATTCTCTATCTAACAATAGATGCTTAACATTCCATCCATACAAGGTCTCCCAAGGAGCAGCCTTAATACTTACCTATCAATTATTATAGAAAGCTTATCTTAAGGTGGGATGGTCATCCCAACCATTACTTAAAACTAATCTTAAGGAATAGCTAATCCTTATAGCTAGTTGAATAACTCAACGATCCTGGATAGTTGATGGCGATTCTCAATCGTTGTTAAAATAGGGTTGCGGTAATGAATGCATAAGCAAAATGAACCGTCTTTCTTACCTAACAATATCAAACTCTAGGAATATCGAGTTAGGCTATATGAATCTCCTATCTTAAAATTTACTTAATCAAGGTTTCGATTATTCCATAATCAACATGGAGTTCTTACAACACTCCAACCCAAAGCGGGATGTTAATCTTAACTCTACTTGCCTCTCGGGAGGTAAACAGGGTAGTCTTAGGAGAAGATAATCAAGATACAAGGAGGTTACAGAGATTTTCCAAATCTCAGGCTCCAGTTCATCCATCCTCGCTTGTGCCAAATGAGTGACACATTTATGTTATGAGTCCACAGGTTCCTTTACCAGGGAACATTTATTTGGACAATTCTATTCTGGATATCTTCTTTAAATACCATTAGTTGACTTTAGTACCATATGATCATTGGGATATCTTTGTGGTTCCATGCATTAAACCTCCATACTGATCAGGCATGGAAGCAATCTATAGAACTTATTAAGATACACCAATCCTCATGTGGCGCTTTTGTCATACCATCTGGTATTCGCAATCGATAGAGATCAGGAGATATCCATTACTTATGATGATGTACTTCATCTGGAGAAAGGGTATACTAGAATTTTATGACTGAAGATTTCTGACAGAAACAGAAGAAATGGTTCCTATGATTTTCGTCTGTAAGTTTTAGCTTACACTTAATATCTAGGGCTCTTATGATAGATTTTTAAAAGTCTAATATACTTACAATTTATGAAGGATTTATTGGTATCCGAATTAAAACAGAATTCTTAGAATTTATACTTAAAGAACATACCCAACGTTATTATTGATATGGACTACTCCTGACACTCTTTAGGAGAGTTTAAGCGCTATCATTCTTAGACTTTCTATCCTTAACCGTATTTCCTTTGACAGATTTGGGCACGTAGCATTTGGCTCCTTGAACTTTTTCACGGCCTTCTTCACAGCTTTTCCAACAGTTGCGTCTATCATAGTTTGAAGAACATCTTTGGAAATTCTAAGGTTTACAATTGTAGCATCATTAGCATACGTCGCATCATCACTGGCACGATTGACTGTTGTCTTATCCGAGTTTGTCATACTCAAGATTTGGTTCCTATTACCAAATGAATCATTTACTTAGTTGCAATTCAACAACTGCTATTCATCACCCTGATGGCCTTAACATGTACTAATCATGGTTTCATTAAACTATACAGGCCAATATGGCACTAACATTCTTAATGAACGTTATTTTAAAATATATCAATATCACTTAGCCTAGGTCAAAAGACCATCAATGGCATTTAAGGGTTGGACCTAGTCCATCACCTTTTTGACAGGGGATGAAAATGTCACGTTTGTCTTTATTATATTGATGAATTTGGATAGCTTGAAAGCTTGCCATAAGGGTATCAGAAAAGAGTGATTCCAATAGATATAAAATATAAATCTAAGATTTGTTGGAGCATTCTCTAAAGTATCATCGGTCAATTTCTACCTCGCATTAAATGACCGGATTCCTAATCAGCGGAGACAATAGTTCTCAACATTTATCGTTCCTTATAGTATCATATGTGCCAGTATCAAATAAATTTCTGTATAAACTGCTTGATAAGGAAAGGTACCTGCTATATAGTTATCATTTTGCACCATCTCCTGGGCGTTCATCTGGAAGACTCTTACGTTTGCTTTCTTGGCCTCTTCAGGCTTCTTCAGATTCCTAGGGCAGTTAGTCTTGATATGCCCCTTCTCGTTGCAACCATAACAGGTTGCGTCTTTCAACTTCTTGCAATCCAAGGTTTTATGTTCCTTAGACTTGCAAATCCCACAAGGTAGAGGTTGAGATTCAAATCTGCATTTCCCAAGGTGGTATTTCCTACAGATTTTGCACCTGGTCTTCTCACCCGACTGCTGGCTGTCTTTCTTAAACCCGGAACTCTCCTTATCCTCAGAGTTCCTCTTTGTCTTCCTATCGGAGCGATGAGAATTCTCATCCTCCCTTTTACGCTTTCCATCTTCAGAGGCTTTGGCAGCCTTGTTTCTGACCACATCGAGTGTGAGAGATAGCGACAGATCTGCCGCTGACCTGAATGTAGTAGGTCTCGATGCTTTCGCACTGGCCTTTATTTCTGGGGCTAGACCCCCAATAAAGCGAGCTATTCGCTTTGGTCCCGGTGTGATCAAGTAAGGAACCAATCGAGACATGGTATTGAAACTTGTAAGGTATGCTTGACAATCTAAGTTCTCCATGACTAATGTCAAGAATTCAGTCTCAATTTTCTCAACTTCATGTTGAGGACAGTAATTTTCTTTGATAAGAGCGACGAACTGATCCCAAGTCATGTTGTACAAAGGGATCTTCCCCGTAGCTTGGATCAGTGACCTCCACCAAGCTAGAGCTTCTCCTTTAAAAGATTGTGAAACAAATTTCACAACATCTTGTTCCGCACAACCGCTGATGTCAACAACAGTGTCCATCTCCTCGAGCCATGTCATGCAATCGATGGCTACTTCTTCTCCTGTAAAGTCTCTGGGCTTGCAGGAGACAAAATATTTATATGAGTAGGTCTTAACTGGTGCCTCTTGATGAAACACAACATGTCTAGACGGAACACTCCTCTGGTTTGATGAGTTATGAACATCGTCTTCCTTTGACTCATGTGATTTGGAAGGGGGCTTACTACGAGCCACAGATAGAGTCTTAGAGTGTGTATCACTTGATTCATTATACTGTCTGTCGAGGGCTCGTGTAACAGCATTATCTATTAATGCCTGCAGTTCCGCACCAGGTATATTAATTCTGGCATTATTTTCCCTCAGGTGGCTGTTGACCTCATCCGATCCAGCCATGTAGCTTGATTGCTACATAAATATTGACGATGATTCATTCAGAGGTTATTATGGATTCATCACTTTTGACGATTCATCAACCATGGTAATATAAACCATATTGGTTAATTTGTTAGTTATATTTAATTAGCATTTTCATTATAATTTATCCTAGTTATAAAACATTAAGGATATTAAGGTGGCGCAAAGGGCCTAGTCACAAGGACATTTTTAAATTTACAAGCCATGATTTCAGAGAATCGAGGCATTAAGGTTTGAACATATTTCATTACCTTTTCTTGACAGAGAGTCAAAGACTACTACTGTCTTTAGTCTTAGAGGACGTTAATTATAGCCCGTAGGCACTTTATCCTTAAGGGATGATTATTTCAAATAAGGGAATTTAGATTAACCCCCATTTTAAAGATGGCCTGTGTGACTTTAACGATTCACAGTTTGCCAAAAATGTTAACATACTTACAGATGTTAACAGGGATTGGAATCTTTTAGATAAGTTTTACCGTCTTGGCCATGTCTACAATGACATTTAGGCTAGGTTTTACCTTTAAGATTCTTTTAATATTTAACGCAGAACAATCCTAAATTGAAATGTTAACAAGGATCTGAATCTAATTGTGGAACTACCATCTTGGCCCTGTCTTAATGTGACATACGGCTAGGTCTTGTCCTTTTTAGATTTTGCCATTTTATTATAATGGTAGATCTTATAATATAGGAATGATATTTTTAAATATAATCGTTCCATTAAAATTTAAACAAGTATATGGTTGCCCTAAATGGGACTTCTAACAGAAAATGACTTGCCCATGCAAGGGCTAATCAGAAAACAACAAAGGAACCAAATAAGGACAAAATAAAACGAATTAGGATTTGTCCTATGTTCTTGTCTAGACTCAAGAATGTGCAACTGTGTAACTGAGATTAAACACAAAAGGCTAGCGTTTAATTCACTCAGTGTTGGCTCTGATACCAACCTGTCACACCCCGATATTTCCACGTTTCACCGGTGGGCCCGGTAGGGGAGTATCGTGACGTAGTTGATATCATCATAGTTAAACAACACAATATATAAATGGACAGCGGAAGCAAAAGATAAATATATTACAATCCGAATATAAAGTAATATCAAGTATTACAACGGAAAGTAAAGGATCCACAAGCGGATCTTAAAACTTAAACATTGTTCAACGGACTTTAGACGCCTAGAACTTGCAAGATTCCTTATTAACGCCCTGAGCTTCCAGCCAATTTCGTTCAGTATCATGCGCGGTGACGGTAAACCTATTTCGGCTGGAATGACGGCCTCAGACCCATAGACTAGACTGAACGGAGTTTCGCCGGTGCTAGTCTTTGGCATTGTTCGGTGCGCCCAGAGGATGCTGGGAAGTTCGTCAACCCATCCTCTGCGCGCTGTCCCGAGTCGCGCTTTTATGCCGTCAACGATTTGTTTGTTTACACTTTCTACCTGTCCGTTCGCTTGAGGATGCGCAACGGACGCAAAGGTATGCTCGATCTTCATTTCTTTAAACCATTTTTGAAGATCTTCTGCGGCGAAGTTTGTACCATTGTCGGAAATAATGCGCAATGGTAATCCGAATCTGCAAATGATATGTTCCCATATAAATTTGCGGATTACCATTGCTGTTGTTGAGGCCAAAGCTTTAGCCTCCACCCATTTTGTGAAGTAATCCACCGCGACGATGATGAACTTTACTGCACCTGGCGCGTCAGGAAATGGTCTGACAAGATCGATGCCCCACTGTTGGAATGGCCAGGCGGAAGTAACGGGAATTAGCGGATTCTTGGGTCGGAGTGTTTTTGGTGCGTGGCGTTGACATGCCTCGCATCTTCTTAATAGATTGACTGCATCCATGTGCATTCCTGGCCAGTAGTATCCAGCGCTCATTATTTTTGCTACGACCATGCGCGGTCCCGCATGTATCCCGCATAATCCTTCGTGGATTTCTCTGACAAGGTACTGGGCGTCGGTTTTATCGAAACAGCGTAGTAATGGGCCCATGAATGATTTCCGGTAGAGGACGCCATCCGCCATTTCGTAATTTACTGCCTTGTGTTGTATTTTTCGAGCTTCTGCCTTTCCTTCCGGTAGTTTTCCGTGCTGGAGGTACAAGATAATTGGAGACATCCAAGATGGATCTCCCATTTCTATGACGTTTACTTGCTTGAGATGAATGGAAGGGTTGGATAATACCTCTATGCGTACCTCCTTTGCTAAATGCTTAAAGCTGGTAGCAACTAACTTGCTTAGCGCGTCAGCATGTTTGTTCTCGCTTCTGTTTATGTGATTAACTTTGAATGTTTGAAATTGGCTGATTAACATCCGCGCTTGTTCAAGGTACAACGCCATAGCTTCTTTTGCATCGTAATTGCCATTAACTTGCTCGGCTACCAGTTTTGAATCAACGTTAGCTTCAAGATTTCTTGCCCCCATTTTTAACGCTAAGCGAAGACCTGCCAAGAAGGCTTCGTTATTCGTGTTTTTGAAATCTAAGCGTATAGCATATGTGAGCTCGTGGTTGTCTGGGCTGATTAATTGGAGACCTGTTCCTGCTCCATCGTCATTAGAAGCACCATCTGTGTGTAAGGTCCAGACTCTGTCGTCGAAAACAGGTGTTGGGTTCTGGATTGCCTCACATTCTTGTATTTTATCGATAGGAACTTCAGTGGCGAAGTCTGCTAGAACTTGCCCTTTGATTGCGGGTCTTGGTTTGTAAAAAATGTTGTAACCTCCCAGTTCAATTGCCCATTTGGCCAGTCGTCCCGCCACGTCGGGTTTGGATAAGATCTGGCCTAAGTGGTAATTGGTAAGAACTGTGATGACGTGACCCGAGAAATACCTGTGTAGGCGTCGGGATGCATGTACTAGTGCTAGGACTAGCTTTTCTATCATTGAGTACCGAGTTTCCGGGCCGGTAAGCATTTTGCTGATGTAATAGATTGGAGTTTGGATGTTCTCGCGTTCCACCATCAATACAGCACCAACTGCTACTTCCGCGGCAGATAGATATAAAATCAGTGGCTCTTTTTCTTTTGGTGCTGTCAATGTTGGCAGCTGAATTAAACATTCTTTCATTTGTTTGAACGCGGTTTCCGCTTCAGATGTCCACTGAAAGTCAGTTTTCTTTGCGCAGTTTCGTAGCGTACTGATGAATGGATAATACTTCGCTGCGTGATTAGCCAAAAATCTGTTCAAAGCCGCTAGGCGTCCGGCGAGCCTTTGCATTTCTTTAACTGTTGCGGGTGACGGCATTAGCTGAATAGCCTGCACCTTTTCTGGATTTACTTTAAAACCATCTTTTGTGACGATGAATCCCAAAAATTTTCCTTCTTCCATGCCGAAGGAGCATTTAGTTGGGTTGAGTTTTAGACTCACGCTGCGCAAGGAGTCGAATGTGCGTTGAATATTGTCAAGCATTGTGCCTTCCTCATGGCTCATGATGACGAGGTCATCCATGTATACTTCGACAGTCTTGCCAATATCATCTTTGAAAATTGTGTCCATTAGGCGTTGATAAGTTGCGCCTGCGTTGCGCAGGCCGAACGGCATTTTGGTATAACAGAAAATGCCTTTATCTGTGCGGAACGCCGTTTTGTCTTCGTCTTCTTCTTTCATATGGACCTGATGATAACCCTTGTAACAGTCAAGAAAACATTTCCATCTGAATGATGCTAGAGAGTCGACTTTTTTGTCTATCTCTGGGAGCGCGTAGCAATCTTTTGGGCATGCTTTATTCAGGTCTTTGAAGTCGACGCACATTCTCCACCCGCCGCTATGTTTTTGTACCATCACTGGGTTGGCGACCCATGTATGGTATTTTACTTCGCGCAAGATTCTCGCATTAAGTAACTCTGCTACTTGCTCGTCCATTGCTTTTGCTTTTTCTTCACTGAAGCTGCGCCTCCCCTGAGCAACAGGTTCTACTGATGGTTTGATGTTTAGACAATGTTGCGCGATGTCGCGTGGAACTCCAGTCATGTCTGCTGGGCACCAGGCGAATATATCTTTGTTGTTAGACAACAATTTTTTCAGTTGTATGCGTGTTGCTGGGGAAATGGCTTGTCCTAGCAGAATGGTCTGTTCTGGATATTCGTTGTTCAAGACCCATTTCTCTGGTTCGTTTGGTGCCGAAGGTTTGACTACCTTTGCTGGTGGTTCGTCGTCTACGGACATGACTTCTTTGCTTGAATAGAGAATTGCCACTCCGGTTTCTGTCGGAAACCCACAAGCAGCATGTGGAATGGAAGTGATCATGCTAAATTCCCTTTGTGACCTTCTCCCGAGCAAGACATCATGACGTGATGTTGCCGGCCTGACCATGAAATTGACTGTAACTGTTCGTGAATGTTCGCCGTCTGATAAAGTCACCGGGAAAGCGATTTGCCCTAATGGGAATACAGCTTCATTACAGAATCCAGTGAGGGGAAAATCGACTGGTTCTAAACGTGCTTTGTCTTCTGAATCAAGCTGTTTAAAGCCCTGTTCGTATATGATGTCCATCGAGCTCCCTGGATCTATGAACATATAGTCCGTTCGGTAATGAACGAAAATACCAGTAATAATTACTGGTCGTTCTTCCTGAGGGCCCCCAGGAACAACGGGAAATACGACTTGCTGTTCACTCCAATGTTGATCATAATTTCGTTTATTTGGTCTTCGTGACAGACCTCCTTGAACCATGTGTATTTGTTTCTGATAACTGCTATATTGGCTGGATTGGATGTCCCCCTTACGTAGTGTTGGTGAATCCAATACTGTGGTATTAATTTCTTTTCCAGATCTGATGTTTGGGAATTCAGATCTGGCGATTTGAATAACGATTGTGTTTAAAACAGCTTGACATCTGCTAAACCAATGTTCTGGGGATTCTTCTACTAGTAAATTGTTTCCGACGTTTGGTCGAGGACCAAGTTGCCGGTGAGATGACGAATTTTCTGCCATGTGTAAAGAACAGAAAACGGAATGAACTGAATCGAAACGAGGTAGAAACTAGAAAAACTGAGAAAACGGTGGGCGCCAATGAAGAAACACTAACTAAATGGTCGGAACCGAGATAGTTAGGGGTTTGAATCCGCATAAAAGGGTTAGCTCTCTCTCGGTTGATTCAGTTGCAACGGAATTTCTTCTCCGGTGGTTCTGCAAAAAAGAACACCGTTAGCCTCGTCAAGGGGAGAAGAGGGTTCTCTCCTTGACCCGACTCCGGCGTGAGAATAAGTATTGGTAATGGAGAAGATAAGTATTTGAGAAGTGAGTGTGATCTGAGTTTATACCTGAACAGTTCTCTTATTTATAACCGGGAGTTTGGGAGGGAAAACCTGTTATTGAAAAGATCACGGAAGATGCTAACGCCGTAGCGGTTATCTTTTCTTCCGTTAAGTTCTTTGATCTTTTGTTAAATTGTCTCGATCCGATGTGAATGCACACGGATCGTGGTTTGATCGATGGCCGGGGGATTGCCACGTGGAAAGTGATTAAGTGGAGATTACTCTCCAATTGCATGCCTTCGTTGTGATTCCGGGGTTGCTTGTGGTGATGACACGTGTCCAGACGGTTATAACCGTCTGGGTGGTGCACGACTGTATTTCTTTCTAGAAGATTACTGCTGTAATCTGGTGTGACACCTTGCTGTGTGGACACAGACAAATAAATCCCAGGTCTGGGTAAAATAATATCCAAGTCTGGATATTTAGGCGGAGGTATTGAACAAAGGATTTAAATCCTTTGTTAAATGGGAGAAGGCGCAAGGATTTATGTTCTCCTTTGGGCGCGCGATTATGAATCGCTGACTTCTTCTTCTTTGTAAGACCGATGCGCGGCCGCGCAAGGTCGAAAGGCTAAAAAGGTTGGTTTGTGGTATGGTCTCAAATCCCTTTTATGAGGTTTTTGGGACCTTACCCCTTCAAGTATTTACCTGAGCAAAGTATAAATCCAATACAGTAAGTGCACGTAGCTTTTACTGGGCTCCTAATCTGGAACGAAGGTTTTTTAATAACCTATTAGAATTCTAACGGGTCTTTAATTAAGCTTAGACTTAGACCGGTTAGTTTTCAAAAGGAAAACACGGATCAAACGCATGATAAAGCGAAGACCGGTTTAGAATGTGGTTTTGACCCGTCAAGCTTGTATGCTTGTTTAATATGGGTACCTTAAACACATTCTGGATTTTGAGATAAAAACGATATGGTTTGACCCGTTTCGGCTAATATATGTAAACTAGTTACATAAGCCGATCCGAACGCGACAAGTGCGTAACGAGTAACCAAAAGAGTCACATACAGGTTTCCTAAGTTAATATGCCTTAAATATGTTGTGATATCAGTAGGATACCTTCCATTATGCCCAAAACGAGTTTAATCTCAATTTAAGCCCCGTAGGGGTATTTTGGTCATTTTAAAGATTATAAAAGAGGTTAATTGAGATTCTGAGATTCGGGTCCGAATACATCAGTAAAATAACTTATTTTATTAGGTCATATCAGTTGGTAATAGGTCTTATATGACAAAAATGGTTTTAAACCCATACTAGGCGTTTAATACGCGTAAAAAGCCGTTTTAAGCGATTTCCGGGTTAAACAGGAAATCTAAGTTTTCTGATCAGGTTATAAAGTTCAAAATACTTTATTTATTATATAAAATCAGTAGCAATTGGATTGGCGTCAAAATACTATGTAGAACTCATTTTATAAACAAAAAGGGTATAATCGGTATTTACCGAATCAATGCCATAACCTTAGGTTATGAGCAGGTTAAAAATAATTAAAAATCTTTAAAATCCCAAAATATTATATTACATCAGTGGGTAAAAGGTTTGGTGTCGAAAAACTGGGTTTAGATAGGCTTTATGCTAATGACGCCGTTTAATTACTAAAAAGCGTTCTAATTACGTCATTGAGCATAACTCCTAATCTAGACCTCCAACTGATGTGAAATTTTAGGGACATGTATATAAATCAGTAACAAAAATTATTGTCCTTTCACATATTCAAAATTCTCGTTTTATGGTCAAAAGGGCATATTGGTCAACATTAGGCAATTAACGGAAACGTGTAAACGAATGGGACAATCAATGAACCAACCACAAAGGGTTATATTAACATGTAACCTGGTCCTAATGAAGTCCTAAGGCATTTCTAAATCATACTAAGTCAGGTCAGAACTGAAGTCAAAGCAAAAGTCAAAGTTTTGCGACTTTCGGTTCCGAACCGGGTCTAAACAGAAAATTGTCGGGTCGAACATGCTTAGACATGTTCTTACATTAATTACTAAGTTATAAGAGTAATAAAACAGGTTGCAAAGCTTCTACATTGTTAATTATGTTTTAAATCGCAAATTAGGATCCTGTTGACTTTTTATAAACAACATTGACCCGACATTTGATCTAGTTAGAACGGGAATCAGTGGGTGCCCTTTTAAGGGTTTATTGCCCACATAATTACCAACTTATAACTACCTTCAATTCGACTAATCACTGGACCATTAATGATTAATCGCTAAGTCAACCGTTAGTTACGACGGTTTGACTTTTAAGCTAATAACTAAGTAAAACTCAATTAAGGAAGGTCAAGGGTACTTACCAAAGTCTAATGCACTATTAGGGATGGCTTGGGTCTGCTCTTAAGCTCTAGGAAGCTCCCCAATTGCAGATGGAATGAATGATCACAATGTTGCAACATTGTGGCTTTATATAGTGATTTTAATTGCTTGTGATCTTGACACACAAGCCTAGGATTGTTCCCAGATGATTTACAAGTGTTCCTAGGGTCTAAAAGCATGTAGGGGTCGCCCATGGAAGAGGGGAATCGTTTTTAAGTCGGTTACAAGCTCATAACAGCCAACAGCCAAAATTACTGTCACTGGGCAACCCTTACGGACCGTAAGGGGGTGGCTTACGGTCCGTAAGCCTTTTGCAGAAGGCAAAAACTCTTTGCCTTTCAAGCATTCGAACGGGCAACTATATATTTCGAATTTGGGCCCTTATTTTCAGTATGGGGCCTCTTGTTTGGGTCTTGTATAGTTTGCACCACCTTGATATGATATAAGGTTTTTCTTGGATCCTTTTGAAAGTGCCGTAAATGAAGGTTGTCGTGCATATCTTCGTAGGATCCCATTCTTGTGTAATTTGAATCAATCATTGCTAGCATTTACCGGATTTGAGTATATCGGATGTTTATAATATAGATTAGGGTCTTGGGATTTATAATTAGGTCGTTCAGAGGTATTTAATTAACATGTCGACGCTTTTAAATCCTACCATTCATCCTTGACTAGATCCGGGTTCATAACACTTTGTCTTGCAGGACACGTGTCGTTATTTTATTGAACACAAATTTTCGAGGTGTTACAATAAAGTATCTCCTTTTGACCTGTTTACTAAAAACGGTAACCTTCACCCCTTACTAACATGGTAACCCTGACCCCTTTACTAAAGATGGTAATTTTGACCCATCCTCAAAAATGGTAATGTTGACCCGTTTACCAAAATGCTCATGTGACCCGGTCACCCAAAAATGATAATTTGATCCGGTTACTATAAATGGTAATCTTGACCCGTTTAAAAAATCTTAATTTTTACCCATTTACAAACGCGGTACCTTGACCCGTTTACTAAAAGATGGTAAATTTGACCCGTTCTATTGACTAAAAAGTGGTAACCGATAGAAGCTGACCATCTTTTCTTACCCATCTTGTGTTCCTATCTTCCAACATTGGAGCACGTTTATGTTGCTCTCCAATCGCAGAAGCTACAAATTTAACTAAAAAAACATTGAAAACTTCACAACAAAAATCATTAAGTTAAACATCTTTTTAGATAAAGATTAAGAAGTTTAACCAAAAAACATGAAAAATGAACAAAAACCATTTAAGTAAACAACTTTTTAATCACAAATAAAGAGTACCAGCAAGATTTGAATGGCATTTGATAAAGCCAAAGAAGATGAAGCGCCTTTGCCACCACCCGACCTATGTTATTCCAAAAGATATCTTATCAAGAATACTATATGCGAACTGATATCAATGTTATTCAGCTTACACCCAATAATATTTTTATTCCCTCATGAAATGATCAAACAGCATAATGATTCATGGGGAGTTTAAATGTGTGTTTCCAAAGTGTATGTGATGTTGGATAACAATCAAATAACTAAAGTCATAACAGTTACTTCTTTTTTTGATTGTTTGACATTTTTTTATTATGCAATGAGGTAAGTTGATAAATAATAAAAACAATGGTTTAAAAGGGGTAAATAAGTCATTTTACTTTCTCCTTCGATTTTCAATTCTGGTGTGGCTAGGTATTAAAATGAAAAATTTGGGCCCTTGATAATCATAAGCGGAATATTTACTTTTTCAAACTGCACATCCAAACACTTCCAAAAGGAAAGACGAGAAAACATTGAATTAGCGGAGTAAATCTCACCTTTAACACTTGAAGAGCATTTGAAAAGGTTTCTTCAGCATCGTCTGCAAACTCCATGTAAATGGGGCATACTCCTTGATACAAAGCCAATTTCTGTTGTACCCTTTTACTGTTTATCAAAAGCAATATAGAATATCAGAAAAAGAAAACAACAATAAAAACAAATCTGCAGAAAAAGAAATAAAAAGATAATTCTACGTGTCTGATAGAGCTATGGGACTTACTCGTCTGTAAAGGCAAATATAGTGCCATTAGGCCGATAATGGCTCAGTAGGACAGCCATGTTATATATAACCAATAACATACCCAACACAATCCCTTTCAAAAAGTGACATTTTGAGTATAATTATAATTACCTATAAATTTGGCATAGAAAATAACAAATCCGCGACTAAATTTATCCTGATTTAGGAAGTATTTGGTGTTCGTACATTAAAAAATAAACTTTAGAGGTTAAACAAATTTGTCCTCAAAGCAGATGTAAATCAGTAATTGACCATCTTACCCATGCCACTAGGTGCTTGTTGCTTCGGTTTCCTAGAGCGTATAAAGTTTTGGCCCCCTTTTCTTTTTTGTCTTCTGATTGATGCTCCCCGTTATACAGTGCATGCTGATCAATAAATGTTAAAAAAAACCCATTAAAGGTCCGGTGTGGCTAAACCTGTTTGACCCGTTTACTAAAATTATAATTTTGACCCACGTGTTTACTAAATATGCTATGTTTGACCCGTTTACTAAAATTATAATTTTGACTCGTTCACTAAAATTATAATTTTGACCCACGTGTTTACTAAATATGCTATGTTTGACCCGTTTACTAAAATTATAATTTTGACTCGTTCACTAAAAATGGTAATTTGATTTGATTACTAAAAACGATGAATTTGACCCGTTTACTAAGAGCGACAATTTTGACCAGTTCACCAAAAAATGGTATTTTGACTCGTTTACTACAAAAAAAAAGAGTTTGACCTGATTACTAAAAAGGATGAGTTTGGCGCGTTTAATAAAGTATCTCCTTCTGAAGGTCGGTGGTTGTTGTGATGCAACAAAGAAATTTTAAAAGATGATCGATGATGAACGACTTACCAACTGGAGCTCCACTTCATTTCCTTCGAGGTTTCAATTTGAGACCTAATTAAGCAAACTCATGACTTTAATCTTTATCTGCAATCAACTTATCACAACTGTACAATTATAACTACTCGTATACATTTTGTACAACACAACCAATAAATAATGGTTATAAACTCTTTGCAATTGTGGAAAATCTACTCAAAAGTTCAACAATTTTCAATTCATATTTCCTTTTTTTTAATCAAACTTTCAATATGCAAGTTCATTGAGGCATTAGATCGAAATACCTGGATAAGGTTGTACGCTGAAGGAGAATCTAAAACCATACACATCCCAGTTGTTGACTTTTGACCGTTCTTATTCTTGTTCGTCGACTCCAGCGGTCCAGCCCTTCAAATGAAGAAAAAAACGAAAATTGAAGTGAATAAAAGAAATAACAGTCAATCGTTTCATGGTTAATTAAATACCTAATGATGATGAAACCCTTACTATTTACACGAGGAACAAAGCTCCGCCCGCAATCCTCCGGACTATGATTATACACGACGCCATGGGTTGGTGAGTTAAAGAACTTAATTACCTTGAACCCGTGGGTGGAACCCTAGATCAATTAAATCAACCCCTGCTCACTCTGTCAATCGTCGGAGGAATCTACTCTCTTGCTTTTTGATTTGGAGATGGAACCCATAGATTTATGGGTGGGTGAGAAGGAGATGAGATCAAATACAAACATCAATATGTGTAAGAACCAACCACTATTAGACATGTGTCCTTCATTAAAAAAAACTAGACAAGGGTATTTTAGACTTTATCACTCTATTTTTTGAATTTAATTAATTCCAAATTTTAATTATCCCATATATTCATGCACTATTTCAAATCAAAATTTGAAAATTTCCAACAACAGGCACTTTGTAAATCAGCACAATCTTCACAAATCGCAACAATAGGCACTTTGTTAATCAGCACAATCTCCGTCAACAACAGGCAATTTGTTAATCAGCACTTTGTAACAAATTATTACAACTATATGATTGTTTTAAACTACGATAAAAGTCAATAAAGATAAGTACCAAGAATTCAAATAAAGAAATAAACAGATAAACTAAAATAAAAACTTGAAATTAATTTTCCATTACGCAGTTAGCATGTGTATTTACATAAATGTAGTTTCCTGTTGTGCTTGTTTTTCAAGTGCAGCAAAAAACAAATTTAATTCCCTGTTGTGCTTGTTTTTCAAGTGCTGCTAAAACATGTGCTACTTATTTTTTTCAGTATGTTTTTAATGTGTTGTTTACACATGTGCTGGTATGTTTCTAAAGTTCTGTTAGCACACGTGCTGATATGTTTTTAAAGTGTTGTTAGCATATGTGCTGGTATGTTTTTAAAGTATTGTTAATACACGTGTTGGTTAGTTTTCAAAGTGCTGATTCAAATCACCTTCAACCAGGATAAAATCTTATGGGAAGAATATTTAACAAATTTTATGAAATATCTCGATGGGCAATTATATTGTAATTAACACATAATCAGCACAATTATAAAACAACCTTTGGTAACTTTTTTAAAAGTTACTTTTATAAATAAAAAAAAGTATAGCAATATGGTACTCATATTAAAGATAAAAAATACTTAATTTTATGGTATATTTTAAAAAAAATAATAATGAAGTATATAAAAGTTATTTTAGTTTAAAAAACCTTGGTGAAATTTGTATTTAATTAAAAATGTCAAATGACTAGCAATTTTACATAATTACCCCTAACTTGTTAGGGTTAGAGGGGCACTCCCCTAAGAGGGGAGTCCCCTCTCTTACGCACCTCCAATCAGATAGTGTCACGTCAACTCTCCTCTTAAACTCCCCTAACACCCCATTTTGATGGCGGCACTCCCCTCTTTAGGGGAATTGGGTTTTTTTTTTATTTGTTGTAAAATTATACATGTTTATAAATTAAAAAAATATTAATAAAAATAAAAATTAAATAAAAGACATTTCATTAAATTAAAAAAAAACAACCTAGAAAAATAAAAATTACATTCAAACTAGAAAAATAAAAATTACATTCAAACTACAAAATAAAAATTACATTAAAACTAGAAAATAATAATTTTAGAAATCGCACGGCCACCCGTACTTGTTAGCGATGTCGCGTTTTCGGGCGAGGATGAACGGAAACATATTTGGCGGAACATCGTCGTGCGGCTTGATGAATGTTTCCATATCTCGATCGTAATTGTAGTTTTTCATCGTCTCGCGTTGTTCCGATATGAGCTCGAGAGCCTGCGCCTCTCTTTTCTTCCTCAATTCAATCGCCTCCAATTCAATCGTGTGCTTCCTTTCTTTCATGGCGGTGTACTCTTTGAATTGTTCCGCCAACTCGACCGAGCTTCCCTCGGACGATGTCGCTTGACGCTTGTCTCGCCGTTGTGCTCTTTGTGGCGAGGGGTCTTCGTTCATATCGGGTATGGAAGGGTCCACCTCAACGGGCTTTCTTTTATGTCCCGAACCTTCCCCTTCCTCACCCAACAATGGGACTTGGGCCCATTTGTCGTGTTTTCGAAGGACCTCCCACGCCTCGACATGTTGAAAACCGTTCGGAAATCTCTCTTTAAATTCTGTTAAAGCGACTTTCATCACGTCGAGATCCTTGACTCCGCTTCCTCGTGTGCGATCCTACATATTATAAAATAATAAGTGTTAAAAAAATATGAACTTAGTAAAGAAAATTAAAAAATATACAATGTTAAAAAATATAATTTTTACCGCTTGTTGGTATAGGCCGTTGAAAAAGTTTATTTTCGTGTGCATCGGGCCCCATTTAGACCGTACTTGATGCACGGTCCGGTTACTTCCACCGACGGTGGCGTTAAAATGATTTAAAATCTTACGCCAAAAACTATCGCGGTTTTGTTGATTGCCCTTCTTTTTGTTGGTAGGGCAATGTACCCACGCCTTCGCCAACGCCTCTTCTTGGACCTTTGTCCATTTTTCGCTCGTCATTTTTTCCTTTTTATCCCGAGCGTCATCTTCTTCGTTGCCCGCGTCTTCATCCGCATTATATTCATCGTCCTCGTTGTCACACCCTGGCTTTGCGGAAGCGTGGTTAATTTGGTGTGACTTCTTAATACCATAGCTTAACCATAACAAAGCTATATGAAATAAAACCATGCAAGATCATCCATTTGATTAAGTTTTAAAACCAGAGTAACATAACATTGTCTTAGAGACTTACAACATCATAACATAAAATATTGTTTGAAAGACATAAACATCGACATGAAATAAACGCAGTTTAAGATTTGTGACTCGTCCAGGAAAAAGTCACATTTCCTAAACTGGGATGACCTCGGAACCCTTATGCAGCGGGAAAACATAACATACCGCGCCAGATCTTTAATTTCCTGAAATACATGTAAGTTGAAAAATCAACAATAATGTTGAGCGAGTTCATGTGTAAGTGAGTAATTAAACCTTTGTGAGTATAAAAATCCTGGTATGTAGCAAATAAGGAAAAAGAGATCACCAACGGTTTGCAAGGCCATTGATATGTGTGAAGTGCAAGTAGGAAGACTCAAACCTTGCGATTTTGCGTCGGGGCACAAAGTCACCCCGAGGTCCGTACTGTTGGACCTGGGGTTGGGCTCGCTACACCCAGATAGATCTACCGCTTACGTCCCTCGGTCCTATAATGAGGATTAATGGCCTCTAGTTCACGCCTACCCACTCACATGATCTAAGTAGTAAACCTCCTTACGCTAACCATACCATGTATAAAGTACTCATAATCATAGTAACATGTATTTCACCCCCGCAGTTTAGAAAACTGAAAACAGTTAAGAGAAAAGGGGGACATGAACTCACAGTGGTGCGTCTCTACCAAGTATGCCTCCAAATCGATCAGCTGTATGACGACCTACACGTACTAACTCTATTAGACGGATGGTCGTGCCTTAGCTTTATGGTTTAAGTTTTTTTTTGGGAAATAGTTAGGCAACTATTTCGTGTTTATATTTTTGTATACTTGGTAGTTACTCTCCTTCCCAAGGATGGGGGATTTAATACATGTGTGTTCGTATACTTCGGATTACACTATTAAGTCTCACTTAATATATTTTATTTCTAACTCCCAAAATATAAATATTCTTCTCAAAAATATTATATTCTAATACATGTGATTTTCCCAAAATAATACTTAGTAATATTATTTTTACTCTAAAAATAATATTTACGTAGTTCACAAAATAATAATAAACACTTATACAAGTGATGTTGTGAAAAATATATACTAAATATATATATGTATCACGTTTTATTTTGTGAAATCCCACCTCCGGTATTTTGTAAATAAGTCGTGGCGAAATCTATATTTTGAAAACAAGTCGACAAGTATCTCTAACACTTATAGTGAAAATAATTCTAAGTGTTAGGTTTTTAGAGAAATTTCGCCAGAGTTTCCTCTGTAACTGGAGGTGGCCACGCTTTCAAGCGTATCATTTTCTTTTATAAATCAAACCAATCATTTTTATCATTCAATCAAAACAATGTTCAAACCACAAACTAGTCAAAATATATATAAATCGCATAAATTTCATGAACTTGTGATTTATTCAAACTATGAAGTAAATCCCATTACTTTTAGTGGATCTTTATATAAAACAATCCGGTTTCGTAAAAGTCTTGTTTTTAAAGAAATTCCATCTTTACAACTTCTTGTCAACTTTTACAAAAATAGTTATTTTGTCGAAACTTGTGTTACACAAGTGTTTACACACTTGTGTGTTCTAAAAATCATGCATGTTAGTGTAAGATCCGTCTTTAGAAAACATGGTTTTTCTTGACACGTGGTCCTTTGAAAATACCGCTTGTAGATACGTAGATCTACTAGTTTTAAACACTATTGTACAAATAAAATCGCTTTTACACAAGTTCATGATATGTGTGTGGTAGAGTTTCGCCCTTTAACCCTTGTTACTTCCAAAACAACCTTATGTCATGATCCAAGATCGTGACCAACCCGGGTTAAATGACGATCCGAGCTACCACAATATAGATCGGGTCCAAATAACCACACAAATCAAATACTACAAGTTTTACACAACTTATAAGCTTTTAACCAACACTTTTAGCATTTTAGTAGACTTTAAAGCGTTAACTTGTAAGATTTCGAGTTTTAACCGTTACACGTCATATTAACCACTTAAAAATAGTTCGAGTAGGTGATTTAAGTAACATACCACTAGCTCGAGGCTAGGGAAGAATCTAAGCACAAATAGGGTGGATAAAAGCAAGAGAATGAGGTCCTTCTCCTTCTGATTGCACCAAGGTTCCTTATATGCGACCCTTAACACTTGTAGATGATTGGAATGTAATGATCAAAACCGAAAGGTGGTGGTGGTGTTGCTTGTGTCTTCGGCCGAGAACCAAAGAGAGAGAGAGGAGTGTTTTTTGTGGTGTGTGTTAAGTGAAATGATCATGTGTTAATGCTTAGAACTTATAGACAAAATCTAAGGTGGTTAACCATTGGACACTATGTCTAATTGATATTAGACATGGAAGATTAAAATAATCAACAAGAGTACAAGTGTGTCCCCCTCATGGGGACGGTTTGGTTAAGGGGGGGGGGGGGTACTAGTTTGATTCCAACTAGTTAGTTAGGATATTAGTTAGGTTAAGTAAGTTAGTTAAGTGCTTAACCCGGTTAGTTGTGTGTAGTGTGTTGCAGTGGGTGTTAGGGTATTCAGGGACCCTAACTGGCTCAGAAAAAGATAAATAATGAAAATGACATTATTTTCATGTTTCGGGTACAGTCCGGTTGTTCGGTTGGATAGTAATCCGTTAAAGCATTAACAAAGCTTTAAAGTGTCGTTATTACCATTTTTAGTGACACAACTCATTTCTGACACTTTGGAAAGTGTCTAGTAACATTTTTTTTATTATGTTTTGGCACTTTATTAGTTAGCTAAAAGCTGAATTATTATGTAAAGTGCTGAATTTTGTGCTTAGAGCATGTTTTAGGCACATCCAGTCATTGTAACTTATTCCTAGAGACGCAGTTCTACAACCCTTGTATCCCTACACTCACCACTAGTGTCACACCCCGATTTCCACGTGTCACCGGTGGGCCCGGTGGGGGAGTATCGTGACGTGGTTGGCAACGTAATAGTCAAACAACACAATGTAATAATGCACAGCGGAAGCAATTTAAAATATAATACAACCGAATTTATTTATTGTAATCAAAGTCGCAATATCCGGTGTTTATCCACAGAACGGATCGAAAACAAAATAACATTTATGGTTCACAGACTTCTGGCATCCTAAGTTTGCGAGACTTCTATTGATGCTTAGGAGACAATCCAGCCAAATTTCGTTTAGTACCTGCATTCAGTCTTTTTGGGAAAATACGTCAGTTTACACTGGTAAATACATTCAACTGACTCATTTTGGAAAATGATTGAAAATTGGTTTGGATGCACGTGGCATAAATCATTTTATTTAACTTGGGAGAATTATTTAATATTATAATCTTGTGAACGAATTACATGTTACTTATGCGTTCAGTAGCCCGGAACGTATCCGGGTTAAAGATCAATGGACACACCACAATAATGAGTTATACACGGGTGTACGCCTACACCCCGTGCTCAAGTCGCGGCCATCTCGTAAGATGATGCCAAGGATATCCGGGACATGGTCATTAACCCCCCCCCCAAAGGCTGTAAAGTAAGCAAGACTGTTTAAACGAGCCGATCAAATTATTCAACTACCCACTAAGCGTGGAGATTTGATGCCCGATCAAGCGGTACGCTATGTACCGTAACCCAAGCCCGTATAGGGAAAATAAGTTAAAAGTATTTACCTGATGCAAGTATAAATCACAATAAGCAGAATGCACGTAGCTTTTACTGTTTCTCCTAATCTGGAACGAAGGTTTAATATAACCTATTAGAATTCTAACGGGTCTTTTATTAAGCTTAAGCTTAGACCGGCTAGTTTCAAGATACGGTTCGTACGCACGATTAAGCGAAGACCGGATAGAATGTGATTCAGACCCGACAAGTTTGGAGACTTGTTTAATATGGGTTTATTATTCACATTCTGGATTTTGAGATAAAACCGTTAAGGTTTGACCCGTTTCGGCTAATTTATGTAAACTTGTTACATAAACCGAGCCGAACGCGTAATATGCGTAGCGGGTATCCGTAGGAGCCATATACAGGTTTCCTAAGTTAATATGCTTCAAATATGTTGTAACATCAGTAGGATGTCTTTCGTTATGCCCCGAACTAGTTTAAACACAAACTAGGCCCCGTAGGGGTAGTTTGGTCATTTAATAGTTTATAAAAGAGTTTAAGTGACAATCTGAGTTACAGGTCTGATGTAATCAGCAATTATACTCAATTTGCTAAGTTACATCAGTAGGTTAAGGCATGTATGTGAAACTTATCATTTTTAACCAAACTAGGCCCCGTAGGGGTATTTTGGTAATTTCACATAAGCCGAAAAGCTCAAAACCGAAGTCTGAGTTTATCAACCTTTGCTTACTGTTAAAATATGATAATTTGCCTCTTATATCAGTAGGTATCAACCCGGGTATGTCCAATATGATTTTAAAACATACTATGCGTTAAAAACGCTAATTTAGGCGATTAAAGGCCATTACCGAGTTCGATACTTAAATCTGATATTTTTTATATTTCCAGAAGGCTTAAAATAATTTATTTATCATAATTAATCAGTAGCAAAAGGTTTGGAATCGTTTAGATGTGTAAAACTCATTTTATGGCCCGTAAGGGCAAAACCGACAATTACCGAATTAAGCCTACGACTATGAGTTATGCTCAGCCTAAAATTAATTAAAAATCTTTAAAAATCCTAAAATAATATATTATATCAGTGGGTAAAAGATTTGATACCCAAAAAGTATGTTTAACTAGGCTATACGCTAATTATGCCATTATGTTAACATAAAGCATTAGTTTTGCGATAATAAGCATAACTCTTAATCTACAAGTCAAGCTGATGTCAAACTTTGCATTCAAGTCTATATATCCGTATTTAAGGTTTCTACACTTTTACATTTTCATAAATCACGTTTTAAGGTAATAAGGGCATAACGGTCAACGTATGAGCAATTAACGGAAATATGCATATTAATTGGATAACTAGTGAACCAAGGTGTATAGTCACAGAGGGTTGTTCTAACATGTATCCTAATCCAATTAAAGCTCTGAGGCATTTCTAATACATGCCCTAACGGGTCAGAACTGAAAGTCAACGTGAAAGTCAAACTATGTGACTTTCGGTTCCGAACCGGGTCTAAACAGGAAATAGTCGGGTTGAACAGGTTTGGACATGTTATTATACTAATTACTAAGTTATAACAATGATCAAACAGGTTATATATGTTCTAGATAGCAATTTATGCATAAATGACATTTTAAGCATTATGTTGACTTTTTAAGTAAAGGTTTGACCCGACATTAGACCTGGTTAGGATGGTGATCAGGGGAAACCCTTTTGGGGTTTTATTACCCACATAAATACCATCTTATAACTACTTCTACTTCGAGATATGACTGAGCCATTAGTGACTAATCTCGAAGTCAAACCGTAATTACGACGGTTTGACTTTTAGCTAATTAACTAAGCTAAAAGCAATTAGGGAAAGATTAGAATACTTACTGAGGTCCTATGCACGAGATATGATCACTATGAAGCAAGCTTGAGCTCCAGAAATGATCCACAATGCAGGAGATGGTGTGTGAATGAATGTTGCACTTGAAAGGCTTTATATAGTAGTTCCACACACCATAAATCTTTGACAACAAGGTCTAGTAGTGCCCACATTCGATCAACAGGTGTCCTAGGAGCTTAGGGGATGTTTTAGGGGCCAGGAGAAGTGGAAAAACGGGTAAAGGTCGCGCACAAAGGCATTGGCAGGCAAGAACCCACGTTTCTCGGAACTGGGCAGGGCTAGCGTGACGCCACCCCCCCGTCGCGTCGCGCTAGGCCTCGTCTGATCAGATTTTTGATTTCTTGCAATTTGATCCTTGGCTCTTCAAAATTCGAATAGTTACTGATTTCTTGCATGGTAAACCTTCACAATTGATCTAATAAGGCCTTAAAATATATACCCACTTTGCTAAGTCCCCGGGTAACTTTATTTTCACCCGAAAAGTCCTAACTTTTGATGTTTACGCGTTAACGCTTCGCACACGAATTTGATCATAACTTTCTCATACGTTAACGAAACTTTATGAAATTTTTATGGTACATTCTCGTGAGCATAATTAATATTTACAAAGCTTCGGGTTTGTCAAAAGGTCACTCAGAGGTATAAATTAAACATGTTGACACATTTGGTCCCTGTAGTTTGAAATCACTCACTTTTAGCTTCGTATGATCCATGATTTATTCGCTTGAAGGTATGAGCATCTTGTAGGGTTAAAATACAATATATTTATTCACAGTTGACACTTAGAATACGTATATTCACATACTTTCTACGTTTGTCAACTTTAGTCCTTCCATAATATTTCTTTCACACGTTTAAACTTTATGACACGTGTCAACCTATTATAGGACGTGAATTTCCGAGGTGTTACATCCTCACCCCCTTAAAATAAATCTCAACCCGAGATTTACTGAAACAAGTAAGGGTACTTTTCTTTCATCGTGGATTCAACCTCCCACGTATAATCGGGACCTCTACGGGCATCCCATTTGACCTTAACAAAAGGTATATGCTTCCTTCGAAGCTTCCTTACCTGTCGATCTTCAATCGACACAGGTTTTTCAACAAATTTTAAGCTCGCGTCTATGTGCACATCTGTATGTGGCATGACATGTGATTCGTCAGCGGAACACTTCTTTAGATTGAAGATGTGGAACACATTGTGAATTCCACTGAGCTCTTCTGGTAAGTTCAACTTATAGGCAACTGACCCGACACGTTCGATAACCTCGAAAGGTCCTATGTATCTCGGGCTCAGCTTGCCTTTCTTACCAAATCGCATCACCCCCTTCCAGGGCGAGACTTTAAGTAGGACTTTTTCACCCACCTCGAAATGAAAATCCTTGCGATTTGGATCAGCGTAACTCTTCTGCCTATTCCGAGCAGCTTGGAGATTGTTACGAATCTGGACAATCTTGTCCGTTGTTTCGAACACGATCTCTGGTCCTGATAACTGGACTTCTCCAACTTCCGCCCAACAAACTGGCGATCTACACTTTCTACCGTATAATGCCTCAAAAGGCGCAGCCTTTATGCTGGTATGGTAGCTATTGTTGTAGGAGAATTCGATCAATGGTAGGTTCTTATCCCAGCTACCTCCCAAATCGATCGCACATGCACGTAGCATGTCTTCCAACGTTTGAATAGTACGCTCACTCTGACCGTCTGTCTGAGGATGGTAAGCCATACTAAAGTTCAAACGTGTGCCCAAAGATTGCTGGAAACTCTTCCAAAAATGTGACGTGTACCTAGTATCCCTGTCAGAGATAATAGCTACAGGTATGCCGTGTAGGGCTACAATCTTATCAACGTATAACTGGGCTAACATATCGGAGCTATAAGTATCCTTGATGGGTAAGAAATGAGCTGACTTAGTCAGTCGGTCAACTATAACCCATATCGTATCATTTCCTTTCCTCGTCTTGGGTAACTTGGTAATAAAATCCATAGTTACCATTTCCCACTTCCACGTAGGAAGTTCAGGCTGTTGTAGCAAACCTGACGGTTTCTGATGCTCGGCTTTGACTTGCGCACATGTCAAGCATTTTGCTACATGGGCGGCTACAGACTTCTTCAAGCCTATCCACCAATAATTTGCCTTCAAATCCTGGTACATTTTATCAGCTCCAGGATGGACGGAGTATTTGGAACTATGGGCTTCTTGGAGGATGACATCACGAAGTCCTCCAAAAATTGGAACCCATATTCGTCCATTTAATCGCAGAATTCCGTCCTTGCTAAGAGTTAACTGCTCCTCAGTTACTCCTAACTTTTCATTAGGATAGTTAGCTTCCAACACAGCTTCCTTCTGTGCAGCTAACACCTTTTCTATCAAACTGTTCTTTATTTCCATGCGCTTGGCATTAATTCGAATGGGTTTAACCCTTTCCTTTCTGCTCAAGGCGTCAGCGACTACATTCGCTTTGCCGGGATGGTATTTGATTTCACAATCATAATCATTTAAAGTTTCCATCCAACGGCGTTGCCTCATATTTAATTCTTTCTGATTAAACAGATGCTGGAGGCTCTTGTGATCAGAATAGATCACAAACTTGATTCCGTAAAGATAATGCCTCCACAGTTTTAGTGCGAACACAACGGCACCCAACTCCAAGTCATGGGTGGTGTAATTCTTTTCGTGCACCTTTAACTGCCGTGATGCATAGGCAATAACCTTGCCCTTCTGCATAAGCACACACCCCATTCCAGTGTGTGATGCGTCACAGTAAACTACAAATTCTTCAGCGCCTTCAGGTAATGTAAGCACAGGAGCGTTGCTCAACTTTTGTCTCAAAACATCGAAGGACTCTTGCTGCTTAGGGCCCCAAACGAACTTTACTTTCTTCTTGGTCAGGGAAGTTAGGGGTGCAGCAATCCTTGAAAAATTTTCAATGAAGCGTCTGTAATATCCTGCCAATCCCAGGAAGCTACGTATCTCCGTAGGCGTCTTTGGCTCTTGCCAATTCATAACAGCTTCAACTTTAGCGGGATCCACCTGGATACCACGCTCACTAACCACGTGTCCAAGAAATTGGACTTCTCGTAGCCAAAATTCACACTTAGAGAATTTGGCGTAGAGCTGCTCCTGACGTAGAAGTTTGAGAATACAACGAAGGTGTTTCTCGTGGTCAGCTTGATTCTTAGAATAAATAAGGATGTCATCGATGAAGACGATAACAAATTTATCTAAGTAAGGCTTGCAGACGCGGTTCATGAGATCCATGAACGCGGCTGGTGCATTAGTGAGCCCAAAAGGCATCACTAGGAACTCGTAGTGACCGTAGCGAGTCCTAAATGCAGTCTTGTGGACGTCTTCATCCTTTACCTTCAACTGATGGTAGCCTGACCTCAGATCGATCTTTGAGAAGTAACTTGCCCCTTGAAGCTGATCGAACAAATCGTCGATCCTCGGTAATGGATATCTATTCTTGATCGTGACTTTATTAAGCTCGCGATAGTCGATGCACAGACGCATCGACCCATCCTTCTTCTTGACAAACAGGATTGGCGCTCCCCACGGAGATGAACTAGGTCGAATGAAACCCATAGCCAGCAATTCATCTAGCTGCGTCCGCAACTCCTTCATTTCTGTGGGTGCCAATCTGTATGGAGCTCTAGCAACAGGTGCTGCTCCGGGGATGATATCGATCCTGAATTCGACTTGTCTATTTGGTGGTAACCCAGGTAGATCTTCAGGAAACACTTCTGGGTATTCAGAGATGACAGGGATGTCTTCTAACTTCGGTTTGGGCTCATCAATAATCACCTGTGCCATGTAGATGACACACCCCTTCTTCAAACACTTTGAAGCCTTGAGCATAGTCACGTGCTCAGGTAGTCCATACTGGGTATCTCCCCGAATGGTAAGTGACTCACCAGACGGAGTCTTTATCACTACTTGCTTCAGGTTACAGACAATTTGGGCCTAGTTATGAGATAACCAGTCCATACCCAGAACTATGTCAAATCCAGCTAACTTAAACGGAAGTAGAGACAGAGGAAAAGAATGGTTCTTAATGGATATAACACATCCATCTAACACAGTAGAGACGGTTTCTATGGTACCATCTGCTAACTCTACCTCATAGTTTGCGTTTAGGGTTTTGACAGGTAAATTCAACAATTTACAAAACTTATGATCTACGAAAGACTTATCGGCGCCTGAATCAAAAAGTACTCTTGCAAAGACATCATTTACAAGGAAGGTACCTGTTATGACATTATCGTCTTTCACAGCTTCTTTTGCATCCATTCTGAAGACTCTGGCATTAGTCTTCTTAGCCTCTTCAGGCTTCTTATTGTACTTTGGGCAGTTGGATTTGATGTGGCCCTTTTCGTTGCAACGGTAGCACGTTGCATCCTTTATCTTCTTGCAATCCAGGGTTTTGTGATCCGTGGACTTGCAAATTCCACAAGCAAAGGGTTTTGACTGAGTCTGAGATTTCGACTCCAGTCTGCACTTTCCATAGTGCTGCTTCTTGCAAGTTTTGCATGTGGGCTTCTCACCAGACTTATGCCCATCCTTCCTCGACTCCGATCCCTTCTTGTTATCACCGTTCCCACGGTGTTTCTTGTTCGACTTCCGCGAACCATCATCTTCACGCTTTCTCTTCTCGGCCTCCTTATTCCTTAGCGATCTCTGTCTGACCGCATCTAGAGTGAGGGATAAGGAAAGGTCAGTCACAGACCTGAAGGTAACTGGCCGAGAAGCTTTTACACTGGCCTTTATTTCCGGAGCTAAACCACCAATAAAGCGAGCGATTCTTTTCGGCTCCGGGGTTACCAGGTAAGGTACCAACCGGGACAGCGTATTGAAGCTTGTCAGATAAGCTTGGCAGTCGAGATTCGTCATCACCAATGACAGGAAGTCAGATTCTATCTTTTCCACCTCATGTTGAGGGTAGAAATTCTCCTTGATCAGGGCAATGAATTGATCCCACGACATGCTATACAACGTGATCTTTCCGGAGGCCTCCATCAGAGATCTCCACCATGCCAGTGCTTCACCTTTGAAGGACTGTGACACAAACTTAACTATATCCCTTTCAGCGCACCCGCTGATATCCACCACTGTGTCCATCTCGTCGAGCCATGTCATACAATCGACGGCTCCCTTCTCCCCATTAAAATCCCGGGGCTTGCAAGATACAAAGTACTTGTAGGAGCAACCCTTGTTACGGGTTCCTTGATGCAGTACTATATGTTGAGATGGGTCACTTTGACGGTTGGTGGACTGACGGTCATCACCATCTTTCTTGGGTCCATTCTTTTTGGGAGGAGGCTTGTTATGAGCCTCAGAATGTGTCCTAGGCTTTGAATGTGATGCAGAGTGGGTCCTACTTCGAGTACCACTGTATTCCTCATACTGTCTATCCAAAGCCTGAGTAATAGCGCCGTCTATGATTGCTTTTAACTCGGCACCCGTTAACGTAATCTGGGCGTTCTCATTCGGCTCTGCTGGATGGCTATTGCCTTCATTGGAGTCAGCCATTTGTATTGAACTGTTGCAGAAAACATGGTCAATATTTTATTTGGGATTTTATTATGGAATTACCCCTTAGGGTAATTCGTTAACCATGGTAAACAGAGACCATATTTGGTTAACTTATTAATCGCATTAATTTAGGATTCTAATTAAAATTTATCCTAAACACAAACAATAACAATATATATTAGCACATAAGGCTTGGTCACATGGACAATTTAAATTATAAACTATGATTTCAGAGAATCAAGGCTTTTAAGGTTTGAACCTAGTTCATTACCTTTATTTGACAGGGAGTCATTGCTACCACTGTCTTTTGGCTCATATAGAAATAAGCAAGGCCCGTAGGCGTTATATTACCAACGTATGAAAAAATGATCATCTTAACTGATGATGTAGACCCAGGATTCAGAGATCATTAACTGGGTTTGGAATCTTCTAAAGAATCTTTATACAAATGTGATTTTTAACGAAATCACTTCTGCCAGGAGTGTTAACATGTTTTAAGATGTTAACAGGAATTTGAACCTTTTAAACAGGTCTTACCATCTTGGCCCGGTCTTATATTTGACACGTGGCTAGGTTCCATATTTTAAGATTCTTAATTAAAAAAAAATTTACATAGGCAGATTTTTCAAAAAGGAAATGATTTTAATTTATTTGTTTCATTTATAATTTATATATGCTCATAAAGGCAACATGAAATTTATAAAATAATCATTCCATTAATTCATTTAGAATATTACACATTTGCCCTAAACGAGTTTTCCAAATACAAACTTACCCATGTAGGGATTAAATAACACACATGCCCACGCAGGGGCTAAATATCACACATGTCCACGCAGGGACTACATAATATAATAGTCCACGCAGGGACTTATTCAAACCACACACCCACGTAGGGGTTTAAACAACAAGCATGCCCACGCAGGGGCTTAACAACCAAATACACCCACGCAGGGGTTTATACAACAGCAGTGGAAGAATTCAACGATCCTTCTTGTTCTTCCCCTTGATCAGACCCATTAGTCCTTGGAAGAATGTTTGCCTTTCCCTACGATCCTCGTGTGCTTCCCGTTCCACCTGCTCCAACCTCTGCAAAATTTCCTCCCTATTTGGAGAAAATCGTGGTGGCTGCGACTGCGTCCTGATAATGGGTCGAGGAGGTATCGAGTATCCCTGAGCCGGGTAACTCACCCCCCAAGGATCCCCATAGGGTCCTTGAGTGCCGTAGTTTGTTGCTACCAAGTACGGATCAGCCTCCCCATAACCATAGTTATGATGCGTTGGGGGTTCAAACGGGTTGTAGCCCATGCCACTCGTGTATGCCGGGATTGGGTTATCGAATCCCATCGGCGGTGGTTGTAGTACAACAGGGTTGGAAGGTCCACCCATTTGTGGGTCCTCCTGGTATGGCGGGTAGTGACTAGCACTTGACTGTTGTGGGGAACTGAAATTGAAGCCCCCCGGTCGTACCGACATGCGTGCACCGGTTCTCCTACGCCTTGGCGGTTGAGGAGGTGCCGGTTGAACTGGTGGCGGTGGAGGTGGTGGCGTAACTGCCACAAATCGGTGATCCTCGGATGAATCTTGATGATGCGGCTGTGGCTGTGGCTCCTGCTGCTGATGCTGCCCATGAGACGACGAGTGGTGTGATGGTGTATAGTACCACTGGTGTGGTTCAAACAACGCTTGAAAACTGTCTGGACCACCGTAGGGTGATCCGTGGAAGGACGATCCGTCGGAGATTTCGATCGGATGGTTTGGAGTACCACTCGCCGGCATGACGGGGTCCGTATCCTCGTCCATATCGTCGGCGTGATCTCCTGAAAAGTGGTCCCCTGGACCCAGTGGGTTAAAACCCACGGGCTCTGGTATGAACCCAACCGGGTTAAACTGTCCCCGAAAAGCAGGCGTAGGGTCTCCATATGAATGATGAGATAGGGACCTCTGAAGTGGTATGTAGGACGGTTGAGGGTTATTGGGTTCATAAGGATTTAGAGCAGGAGGTGTGGAAGTATGCGAAACCGATCGTCTGACTGGCTCGTACTGGTTTCTTCGGTTTTCCCGAGGGTCGTCACTCTCGGTGTTGGATGGAGCTCGCCTTCGTGAAGGTCCAGCTTCATGATCGTTGGGGGCGGTAACTGGCCCCTTTCCACGTCCTCGTGTTCGAAAGAATCTAGGAGGCATCTTTGTTATACCTGTCAATATAGCATGAGATAACAATAACAAAAATATAAAATTTAAAGGACAAAACAAATACCGAAAAGGTAGAATTTGTCCTATGTTATAAGTCTAGACTCGAAGGTTTAGATATGTGCAATTGTGTAACTGAGATTAAACACAAAAGACTAGTGTTTAATTCACTCAGTGTTGGCTCTGATACCCACCTGTCACACCCCGATTTCCACGTGTCACCGGTGGGCCCGGTGGGGGAGTATCGTGACGTGGTTGGAAACGTAATAGTCAAACAACACAATGTAATAATGCACAGCGGAAGCAATTTAAAATATAATACAACCGAATTTATTTATTGTAATCAAAGTCGCAATATCCGGTGTTTATCCACAGAACGGATCGAAAACAAAATAACATTTATGGTTCACAGACTTCTGGCATCCTAAGTTTGCGAGACTTCTATTGATGCTTAGGAGACAATCCAGCCAAATTTCGTTTAGTACCTGCATTCAGTCTTTTTGGGAAAATACGTCAGTTTACACTGGTAAATACATTCAACTGACTCATTTTGGAAAATGATTGAAAATTGGTTTGGATGCACGTGGCATAAATCATTTTATTTAACTTGGGAGAATTATTTAATATTATAATCTTGTGAACGAATTACATGTTACTTATGCGTTCAGTAGCCCGGAACGTATCCGGGTTAAAGATCAATGGACACACCACAATAATGAGTTATACACGGGTGTACGCCTACACCCCGTGCTCAAGTCGCGGCCATCTCGTAAGATGATGCCAAGGATATCCGGGACATGGTCATTAACCCCCCCCCCCCAAAGGCTGTAAAGTAAGCAAGACTGTTTAAACGAGCCGATCAAATTATTCAACTACCCACTAAGCGTGGAGATTTGATGCCCGATCAAGCGGTACGCTATGTACCGTAACCCAAGCCCGTATAGGGAAAATAAGTTAAAAGTATTTACCTGATGCAAGTATAAATCACAATAAGCAGAATGCACGTAGCTTTTACTGTTTCTCCTAATCTGGAACGAAGGTTTAATATAACCTATTAGAATTCTAACGGGTCTTTTATTAAGCTTAAGCTTAGACCGGCTAGTTTCAAGATACGGTTCGTACGCACGATTAAGCGAAGACCGGATAGAATGTGATTCAGACCCGACAAGTTTGGAGACTTGTTTAATATGGGTTTATTATTCACATTCTGGATTTTGAGATAAAACCGTTAAGGTTTGACCCGTTTCGGCTAATTTATGTAAACTTGTTACATAAACCGAGCCGAACGCGTAATATGCGTAGCGGGTATCCGTAGGAGCCATATACAGGTTTCCTAAGTTAATATGCTTCAAATATGTTGTAACATCAGTAGGATGTCTTTCGTTATGCCCCGAACTAGTTTAAACACAAACTAGGCCCCGTAGGGGTAGTTTGGTCATTTAATAGTTTATAAAAGAGTTTAAGTGACAATCTGAGTTACAGGTCTGATGTAATCAGCAATTATACTCAATTTGCTAAGTTACATCAGTAGGTTAAGGCATGTATGTGAAACTTATCATTTTTAACCAAACTAGGCCCCGTAGGGGTATTTTGGTAATTTCACATAAGCCGAAAAGCTCAAAACCGAAGTCTGAGTTTATCAACCTTTGCTTACTGTTAAAATATGATAATTTGCCTCTTATATCAGTAGGTATCAACCCGGGTATGTCCAATATGATTTTAAAACATACTATGCGTTAAAAACGCTAATTTAGGCGATTAAAGGCCATTACCGAGTTCGATACTTAAATCTGATATTTTTTATATTTCCAGAAGGCTTAAAATAATTTATTTATCATAATTAATCAGTAGCAAAAGGTTTGGAATCGTTTAGATGTGTAAAACTCATTTTATGGCCCGTAAGGGCAAAACCGACAATTACCGAATTAAGCCTACGACTATGAGTTATGCTCAGCCTAAAATTAATTAAAAATCTTTAAAAATCCTAAAATAATATATTATATCAGTGGGTAAAAGATTTGATACCCAAAAAGTATGTTTAACTAGGCTATACGCTAATTATGCCATTATGTTAACATAAAGCATTAGTTTTGCGATAATAAGCATAACTCTTAATCTACAAGTCAAGCTGATGTCAAACTTTGCATTCAAGTCTATATATCCGTATTTAAGGTTTCTACACTTTTACATTTTCATAAATCACGTTTTAAGGTAATAAGGGCATAACGGTCAACGTATGAGCAATTAACGGAAATATGCATATTAATTGGATAACTAGTGAACCAAGGTGTATAGTCACAGAGGGTTGTTCTAACATGTATCCTAATCCAATTAAAGCTCTGAGGCATTTCTAATACATGCCCTAACGGGTCAGAACTGAAAGTCAACGTGAAAGTCAAACTATGTGACTTTCGGTTCCGAACCGGGTCTAAACAGGAAATAGTCGGGTTGAACAGGTTTGGACATGTTATTATACTAATTACTAAGTTATAACAATGATCAAACAGGTTATATATGTTCTAGATAGCAATTTATGCATAAATGACATTTTAAGCATTATGTTGACTTTTTAAGTAAAGGTTTGACCCGACATTAGACCTGGTTAGGATGGTGATCAGGGGAAACCCTTTTGGGGTTTTATTACCCACATAAATACCATCTTATAACTACTTCTACTTCGAGATATGACTGAGCCATTAGTGACTAATCTCGAAGTCAAACCGTAATTACGACGGTTTGACTTTTAGCTAATTAACTAAGCTAAAAGCAATTAGGGAAAGATTAGAATACTTACTGAGGTCCTATGCACGAGATATGATCACTATGAAGCAAGCTTGAGCTCCAGAAATGATCCACAATGCAGGAGATGGTGTGTGAATGAATGTTGCACTTGAAAGGCTTTATATAGTAGTTCCACACACCATAAATCTTTGACAACAAGGTCTAGTAGTGCCCACATTCGATCAACAGGTGTCCTAGGAGCTTAGGGGATGTTTTAGGGGCCAGGAGAAGTGGAAAAACGGGTAAAGGTCGCGCACAAAGGCATTGGCAGGCAAGAACCCACGTTTCTCGGAACTGGGCAGGGCTAGCGTGACGCCACCCCCCCGTCGCGTCGCGCTAGGCCTCGTCTGATCAGATTTTTGATTTCTTGCAATTTGATCCTTGGCTCTTCAAAATTCGAATAGTTACTGATTTCTTGCATGGTAAACCTTCACAATTGATCTAATAAGGCCTTAAAACATATACCCACTTTGCTAAGTCCCCGGGTAACTTTATTTTCACCCGAAAAGTCCTAACTTTTGACGTTTACGCGTTAACGCTTCGCACACGAATTTGATCATAACTTTCTCATACGTTAACGAAACTTTATGAAATTTTTATGGTGCATTCTCGTGAGCATAATTAATATTTACAAAGCTTCGGGTTTGTCAAAAGGTCACTCAGAGGTATAAATTAAACATGTTGACACATTTGGTCCCTGTAGTTTGAAATCACTCACTTTTAGCTTCGTATGATCCATGATTTATTCGCTTGAAGGTATGAGCATCTTGTAGGGTTAAAATACAATATATTTATTCACAGTTGACACTTAGAATACGTATATTCACATACTTTCTACGTTTGTCAACTTTAGTCCTTCCATAATATTTCTTTCACACGTTTAAACTTTATGACACGTGTCAACCTATTATAGGACGTGAATTTCCGAGGTGTTACATCCTCACCCCCTTAAAATAAATCTCAACCCGAGATTTACTGAAACAAGTAAGGGTACTTTTCTTTCATCGTGGATTCAACCTCCCACGTATAATCGGGACCTCTACGGGCATCCCATTTGACCTTAACAAAAGGTATATGCTTCCTTCGAAGCTTCCTTACCTGTCGATCTTCAATCGACACAGGTTTTTCAACAAATTTTAAGCTCGCGTCCATTGATTTAAACTATCAATGGTTCAGATATGTTCTTACGGTTCTTACAGTTAGCACTGTTTGTACAGGATCTCAACCCGGGTGAGAAGCACAAATCGCCAATTACAGGAGCATGGGGAACCGTCGTCAAGGAGAACTCCACTTCATATTTCCTTCTTGCGCTCATCATTCTATATTTAACTTCTTCAAACCCTAAAATTAGGGGAGAGTGGGCAGTTGAATTGGCGGTTTACCAGGATTGTAGGAGGCTCGAGTTGTGGAGGTCGTGAGTGGAGCAAAACCACCGGCTTGAATTGTGGAGATAATGGGCAGAAAATGATGGTGGTAACCACCTGTTGAAGAAACTATAAAGAACTGCCATGACTGCAGTTATCTTTGTGAGTTTAAGTGGCTGAAATTTAATCTCAGCCAAATCCAATGGTAGATATTGACTTGAATGATGGTTAGACTTAATGGGTTCCATAGATATATATAACTAGTTTAATACCCGTCCGGTGGACGGGTTACGCCAACAGCGTAACAAACAAAGATAATCTATATTCAGGGTGGTGGGATTGGTTCTCCATTTCTTCTTTTCGCCTTTTTGAAAAAGTCACAACAATCTAACTTTTCCTTTTATTATTTTTAAACCACAAAACCTCTTTCTCAACACATAAAAAAATCGTGCCGACCTTTGTTCCTCTGGTTCCAAAGCAATGTTCTTCAAAGTATCCAATGAACTTGTTGACTCCAATTCCTACAATCAGAGATATCGAAAATTGTGAACATAACTAACAATCAATTCCTACAATCAGCAATGTTCTTCAAAGTATCACGTGCCTCACGCATTCTTGTAGACCATGTTCCGCAGTAGTCAAGGGTTGAGATTGACACATCTGCAACCACAAAACACATCCATTATATCCAAATTAGACCATACGTAGTACATATCATAAAAAACATCTCGAAACCTTGTGAAATGGAAATTAGGAACACTAGACCATAACAAAAAATAAAAATAAAATAAAGGGACATAATAAAAGGAGCTATAAATTTGCACAAGGTGAAAGCATTACCATAGTTATGAAATGAATTGGCAGTGTCTTCAAATGTAGTTGATGGATTCATCTTGTTAAATTCCTTAAGACGACTTTATATCTCCTGTAACATGCTACAATAAGACAGTAACAAACAAAATGTCCTTTTGGGTCATATTTTCAATCACTTTCTTTAATCGGATTAGTGTCCCTTTACGAGTCAGGAACTGGTGCGCAATACAAAAAAACCCAGTAGTTTCTTTTTACCTCAAGAGCAAGTCTGTGAGATCCATACCTGGAGATGTCGTATGATCGAACTCCAACTTTAGACGCTCGGCACTCTTTAAATAATGATGGTTGAAGTTGTCTGGCCACATTTGGTTGACCTGTACCTGTAATATCAGCAGATTAATTAAAATATTTGTCATCAGAAAAAGAAATACATAGCCGAAAGAAAACAATCTTTAGTATAGAAAGATTTAGGTGGTAAATTATACCCGTTAACTTATGAACAGATCGATTTGAGTTGTGTGTCAGTTACAAACGGGTCAAATCAAACAATTAGCTAAAAGGTGAAATGTTAAATGGGTTGAAAATTGGCTAAAGTCTGTTTTTTATACATACAACTTATAAACAGTTATTATTCTAAGATGCATATTATTACTATATAATATTGCTTTTGTTATCATAGTTATTAATTTACACATAATTCAATATAAAAGATAAAAAATTTGGACGAAAAGTGTTTGAGAGTCTACCCGTTTAAACACTTGACCTGTACCCAACCCCTCTCTAACCTGTCCATGACACCTCTTGAGAAAGAACTTACGCAGCTGTCAAAGGTGTGCTTGATCCACCAGAGCCAACACCACCCATGTTAGAAATATGACCCGCTTTATGCTGGTTCCTCATGACATGCATTGCTTTATGAATGACCATATTGTTAACTATCATTGATCTTGTTTGGACATTAACATACCACCATTTTGGCACATATAAGCTTCTAAAAGTGTCATTGTTGAAATTTAAATCACTTCCCAAATTCTTGAGAGAAACAAAAACAACAGAGTTGTCCAAGTGCATCCCTGCAAAATTATATGTCAAAAGGTCACCACTGTTAAGAACTTGAAAGTAGCAGAACTAATTAATCATTTCAAATCAAGGTCAAGAACTACTCTTGCCTCAAATCCCACCTCCCTTTAGCAAAGTTATACACCAAGTATGAGAAATGGTTGTCCACCAAGTATCGAGTGTATAAGAGACTATCCGAGCATTTACTCTTATGTTTATTTTAAAACAAAGGGAACATTTTAGTGCTATATAAGGCCATGTGTTGTCCATTAACTCCCCCATGCCAGATCAGCATGGAGGGCGTTAAACACCACGTCGTCCCGCCGTTGAGGGGAGCCAACGAAGCCCTCGCCACCCCATTAACGGGTGTTAAAGAAATTGTTGTGGGGTCCATTTTAACTCTTAAACCATTCAGATTTTTTTCTTTTTTTAATTTTTCTTCAATTTAAGTTTTATTTATTCCACAACACCTGGTTATTGGATGGTTTGGTTATTGCCCTTCTACCTATGTGGCGCTAGGGTGGCAACACTTTTTGGTAGTTATTGAATGAGATTGTTATTCTACAACATAGTCTAAGATGTAAATTGCTGATGAAGGTGGTGGGGCCCGCTCAATTCAAAGTCTCACCACCTTTAATTAGAAAGAAATGGTACCTTAGACGGGTTAGCAACAAAGATATGAGAAAGGAGGTGTCTACAATCTTTGGAAATGTGTACGTAATCAGGTATCGAGTACTGAGCGCTCATGATTCTCTGCATATAACAAAACAGCCGATTGTTATATCCGGTCCAAACACTCTTATAAGGTCAACAAACCAATTTCCAACTTCAATCTTAAAGAAATTCTTCTAGTTTGAGTGAAATAGTTTCTTTGACATATCTTACCCCAATAGTGTTACGAAAATTTCGACAAAAGGGTAAGCTCCTACAAGCATGACATAAAGAGTCACCCCACAAGACCAAACATCTGCAATCTAACACAAAACAGATAATCAGACAAAACTATGGTATTTTGTAGACATGGTAATTTCGACCCATTTACATATAAATTGGTCATTTTAGGTGTGTCTATTTTTTTATCATGGTCAAAAAGGAAATTTTGATTAAAGGGATATTATTAAAAGGTTGAAAGTCGCCCAAACTGTATTATAACGTATAAAACATCCAAAATCATATTTTTAAATAATTATATTAATATCGGGACCACAAAAATAAATGTCATCATATTTGACACACTAACGATTTCTCGAAAGTTCAATAAATCTGATTAAAAGTGTTTCATGTCAACCAAACGTGTCCCATAACACTACCGACCCATTACCAACCCGTCTGACCCACCCATATTGCAACCGCAAAAGATGAAAAAAAGTACCTTGCCGTCATATTCTTTACAAGATAGAACCTCAGGGGAAATGTATGCCGGTGTTCCCACTGTCGATTTTGGTTGAGAGTGCAATAAACCAGACTGAAAATATGACAAAAAAAAAGTGCATTATCAAGAAGTAATAACTTTGCATAAAAAGGTTACATTTATTCTAGCTAAACAAAAATAATTTTTAACCTTTGAATACCCAAAATCACAAATCTTGACACGCGGGGTTCGGCTTCCATCTAAGAGAGTGTTCTCAAGCTTCAGATCTCTGTGACAAATTTCCTAAAGTACAAAAGAAATAATGTTTATGAAGCAGAAACATCATAAAATGCTAAAAAGCATCATTTTTTTATAAATCTTTACCATTGAATGACAGTAGCTGACCCCAGATATAAGCTGTTGGAAGAAAAACCGAGCCTGTTGTCACAAAGATCATTTGTACCTACTACTTTTTAATGGTGGTACAAAGGGATATAGCGATGAAGCGAATGAACCTCGTCTTCACTAAATCTGCCAGCACTGCATATCTTTAAAAAGAGTTCACCACCAGCTGCATATTCCATCACTATAGCTAGATGTGTTGGAGTTAATAAAACCAAGGACCAACGACGATGAAGGAGGAGTAGGAGCTAGCTTTCATTGAAGTAGCCATGTTGGCCTTGATTTGGTGGAGACGGGCGAACCCGCCGAGACTGTGGTAAGGTGATGCAACAGGAGTGAAAATTAGTTTACACTTACAATTCCTTCATTGGATGAATTGAATTGAAGATCCGAAACACCATGGATCTTAGCAGCATGGCAGACGACTTGTTTTGATTCGGAAAGCCCTAGATGCACAAAAACATGATTACAAGCATAATGTAAGTTATACAACAGACATAAATTCTATACACATCCCATCAATTTCCACAATGACCAACAAATTCAAAATAGAAACAGATCAAGCAAACTGGAACTTAAGAAATTCAGTGGTGTAACCCTAAACTGTAATCGACAATATAAAGACATCATCAAAACAAACAGACATCTAACAAATTCTCTTTAATTAGGGCTTTGAGAAACATAACGGACTACCAAGAGTGAGAGAGATGGACTGTGCTCGAAGCCATGGCAGGAAAACAACCAAGACCGGAGAGAACGGATTACCAGATTGTGGTCGAATGGCGGTGCCCACTTCTCGTAACCGTAAACCGTGGTAGTGGCGGTGAACACTGGTGGCTCCTAATTTTTCAAATTTGGGCAATGGATACCAGATGTTTTTAATTCAATTTCCGTTGCGTATTCAAGAACACATACAATCCTTTAAGCTATTTGAGATGCTTGGATGAGAGAGAAAAGATTCTTCGAATGGGAAGAAGGAGCCAGAGGACGCATTGATTCATATAAGGATAAATTTAGGTGCTTGGCCTTCAAAACCGCTCAGAACCGCCAACATAGCGTGATTTGGGGAGAACATGGGCAGGAAAATGTAGAGGCGCAGGAATCTTCTTTGAACTGCCATAGAGGTTATTTTTATGAGTTTAAGTGGCTGAGATTTAATCTCACCTAAATCCAATGGTGGATATTGACTTGGATGGTGGTTAGACTTGATGGGTTCCATATATATATATAATTGCCCCACCCCTTAGTGGTGTGGTGGTAAGGGTTTGGTTTTCCCCAGCAAAGAGCTGGGTTCGAGCCTCATAAGAGGCAAAAAAGGGTTTGATTTAAGGGGGGTAAGATTTAGCCGTTCAAAAATATATATATATATAATTAGCCCCACTTTTTTATGGATTTTGTCGCCATGATTTAGAGACATGTGTAAGGATAACTTGGAATTTTATTTGTTAAATATAGAATATACAATTAAAGCTCCGATCATGGTGTTGTTTTATTCTATTAAAAAATGTATTCATTTGTAATATTTTGGTATTTCCAATATCTACCAAAATTCTAAACTACTTTTTTTCTCAGGTTTAAAACCTGGGACCTCCGTCTTTATGATTTTACCAAGTGGGCTAGCTCCACATTGGTTAATAATTATTTATTCTTATAGATAAATGATGTTGGTTTTCTATAGACTATAGATGTTCTACAAGAATGATGACAATTTTGTACAGCCTTTTATGTTTTTTGCATTGGGATTTCGATATTTTTGCAGGTTGGTGTTGGTAATTTTAGTGTTACCGACATGTTTTTGTGGCACTGGATTAACTTGTCGACATAGTGATCTTATTAAATAATAAATGAGTTAGGAGATGCGGGAGTGTAGGCTCGCTTGAATCTATAAGATTAGGTATATTTATTGGTTTTATTATATATACAGTTTGTATATAATTTTGGATCTTGGGCCTGTTTGTTGTCAATCCTAATACGATATAGTGATCTTACTAAATAATAAACGAGTTAGGAGATGAGGCACCAAAAAGGATATTCCAAACATTACAAGATCTTATATAAATTATTTTTCTTAGCATTGAACAACAAATAATCATCATGTTTATCTATAACCGAAAAACTGTCACATTATAATCTTATTATGTGGTCTTGGTTGGTTCAGTTGTCAGCCCAAACCCAAACGGGTATAACGGGTCATAATGTGGGTCACCGACATTCATCGGTAGCTGGTCAACCGACTTAAACCAAGTTCGGGCCAGCTTTCCTGTGAAACCATAATCACCAAACAAAACATCCGTAACGCCTTGGCCTTCTGTTCCAGGAAGCCAAGCGGCTACAAGTGCGTCTATGGTGTCAACAAATGGCTGCACCACCACGGGTCGCCCAGTGATTAGGACCACCACACATTTTACTGAGCCACATACATTTTTCATAGTACTGGGGCCCGGCTCGGGGATTGTAAGATTTGAGTTGTCTCCAAAAGTCTCTGCATATGGTGGCTCTCCTACGACGATTATAGCAAAGTCAAAACTGTTTGACTTTAGGTAATCTTGGTTCGGATTCTCGTTGTAGATTACTTGAGTGTTGGGATCAACTGCTTTTTGCACAGCAGAGAGGATTGTTGTACCTGTAAAAATCAGTAGTTTTAAGGTATTAACCAATAGAGGTGGCAAAACGGGTGGGTCAGGAGAGTTGGGTGATGGGTCAAAATGGGTTAAGACCAAACGGGTCGTCTTCAAACTCGGGTAAAAATGGTACAAAATTTTCTATTAAGTTTAGGACTTGTGATATTAATATCCATACCATCAGTAACATTGCCTGAAACTCCTTGCCATTCAATGGTCCATCCACCACATTGATAACCAATATTATTAGCATGTGATCCCGCAACTAATATCTTTGACGCCCTTTTTGGAAGCGGTAACAATGGCTTCGTTGAAGATTTACCATTCTTTAACAACACAAGTGTTTTCCTCACTGCTTCCCTAGCTAGGTCTCTATGCTCCTGTTTAATTTGGAGTTAATAAGGTAAAGTCAAGATTACGGTTCTTGATCATGGTCAAACCTGAAAAAGTTTGACTTACCTGATGTCCCAAGTACTTGGTCATGCTAGAATCAGCCAATGGGTTTTCAAACAGACCCATTGTAAACTTCACCCTCAAAATCCTCTCAACCGCATCGTCTATTCGGCTCATGGGTACAAACTTATTTTTGACTAGGTAAGTCAAGCCGTCAATAAACTCTGTGTAGTTGTATGGGATCATGAACTGCAATATTCCATCAACGCATTTGGTAATTGTAAATTAGTATAGTACAGTGAGATGTGACAACGGGTCAAAAATCAAAATGTATCAGGTTGGGTACTTAGGACGTAACTTTTGAATAAAAATGATTTTGAAAGTTTTACGGATTAATTCACGCTTTCGAAAAGTTTTGACCCTTTTAAGCGTTCAAACCGTTTGACCCATTTTCTATTCTAGTTATTCGACCCATTGGAAATAATACATAGCCAAACTCGACCCAACCATAAGTAAATAGGTCAGAATTATCACTTATAAGTACAATTTTACCTATATTACATATATGAAAAGGTGAAAGAAAACAAACCATGTCAATGCCAGCATTGATTCCAGCCAATATGGAGTATGTGTAATTAGCATGTGCCGGATCGGTGATCCTGTCAATGCCCTGCCAATCTGATATCACAAATCCCTGACATAAAAGAAAATTAAAAGTTCATCTCAACTGTTTTTTTTATTTACTTATATGCCAGATAGGTTTGAGTTTAACTGAATAAGAGAATATACTTTGAACTTAAGTTTGTTTTTGAGGTAACCGGTAACAAGATTACGGTTAGCGTGCATTTTAAGCCCGTTCCAGCTAGAGTATGAAGTCATGATGGTAGCCACCCCCTTAATGACTGAATCGTTGTATGCTGGCATGTGTATACTGAATAACTTTTTACTGTCTAATATTGTGTTGCCTTCATTTGTTCCGAGGTGAGTTCCTCCGTCACCTAAATAGTGCTTAGCACAGGCTGCAATTTTTTGTCTGTAAAATAAGAAAACAATAGTAGACGTAAATCCGTAAATCCGGTTAAATAACTTTCATCTTATCTAGATCAATCATGTGTGCTTTGAAAGTGATCTTATGATATTAAATGTTCAGAATCGTTAACTTGTTTTTGGTAACCGTGAGAACCTATTATCAGAAAACTCACGGCCCCACCAATACCCTGCTAACTAATGGGATCAGGTAAAACACAGTTTGTGTTGAGTAGGTGGCCTTTAAGAGGATATAATACAATCAATTTGTTTTATGATTTTTAATTTATGATATCTAGTGAGTGGAGGTGTGGAACCCATGATCTATGTCAATCAACATCTCAAAGTCTCAACCAAACAAATATAGAATAGTTGACCAGAATAAAAAGCCAATTATGAATTAGGACAAGAACAGTTAGGTTTTGTAGATGCAAGAACAACAACAAAAAAACAATAAGCATGTTAATTTTGTCCACAACCCCTTACCCTTGTGTTACTTTATCAAAAGCCGAATACGAAAGGATCAAGTGTCAAAAAAGGTGGGTTGCGTAACACGTAATTGTGGTAAAAGTTAAGTTAGGTTGGGTTGACCGTAACATTTTTTGGTCCATGCTTTTTTAAAAATTTTAAATAACTTTCGTATATTATTACTTTTTGCATAAAGAGGTTTAGGAGGTCGTATGCATTAAAACTACATGTTGTCGATCTTTTGACCCGTTTCCTTTTAGTCTAAATCTTTGTATATGGCCATGTTTGTTTCCTTATGGATAAACACAAACTAAGTGACCCGTGTATAAAAAATGGGTCGAAATCACTTACTGTCCATTAACAAAAGGGGCACCCAATTTGGAATCATCAGTGATCTCTCCTTGTAAACCCGGTATGATTTCAGTCATTAATCTTACAATTTCAGTATCTTCACTGTAGCTTTCGTAACAACGACCCCATCTCGGATCTCTACAAACCTGTTTAAACGCAACTTATTATTTACTTAAATATTAAACCAACATAATATTCATAAAATAAACTATTTTAATATACTTACTGCAATACAAGGTGCAAAAGCATATTGTATGCCAGTTGCTCTAACTTCAAGTGCTGTTGCAGCTCCAATCTTTTTAACTAGTACAGGATCCCTGTTCATTTGTCATTTGTGCACAAGATCAATCAAATTTAGTGCATCACAGACCACACATCTTTATAAATTTTACTTGTATTGGTTACTTATACTTGCCTGGTAACTCCAAGACCAACGTTATGAGGAAAGATTGTCGCGTTATAAACATTATTATGTCCATGAACAGCATCAATCCCATAGATATAAGGTATCCCTAAACGTGTAGATAATGAGCCCGTTTGGAAATCGTTGACCATGTTTATCCATGTCTCGGGTGTTGCTTGTTTAGATGGAACACTCCCTCCTCCACTTAACACGCTCCCTGAAATCACAAGACGTTTGATCACAAAAAATGAGCCAATAAAGGGTGAATCATAAATGTAGAGTACACCCCCATTAACGTACGCCATCCTACTTGTCACATCATACAGACTGTATGGGTTTGCCAGTGGTCACATCAGTCATTTCTTTGTTTGTCAGAACATATACAAGCCGTATGATTTGGCCCTCATACGATCAATATGAATGTTTTTCGCTTAATGACAAGCATACAGTCTGTATGACACGTTAGTGGTGTCTGGATAGGGTGTATGATATATTACGGGTTTCGTTGATGTGTATACCTATAAAATATTTTTTCATGACCTCTTTAGATGCAACTGATCTTTCAATTTGGGTCATTTGACCAATCTTTTCCTCTAATGTCATTCTCTTCATTAAGTCGTTTATTCGTACACTTTGCGGTTGTTTGGGATCTTTGTATAGCATATACTCTGCTTCAGCCATTGAAGCCCAGCACCACATCAAAACCATCATCAACAAAACCGAAAACTTCCCCATATTGTTGAATCCCATATGAGATAACTGATAACACTTCTACTGTTACAGGCAAACAGAAAGTCAAATCAGGTCAAAGAAGAAAATATGTAAATCTCAAGCATTATCATATGACCCATTTGCATGCATTCTCCTATTTTGTTGAATGTGTCATAAAGATTAATTTAGCCTGTTATATGGTAACTTTTTTTTTAACGGCGATATTCTACAACAGGCGATAGGTATTGCACCCACTTAGCAAGCCCTCCACCCCACTCTGGCACAAGACTATGTTGTCTTAACCGGGTCCACGCTTGGCATCAGAGTTTGGTTTGGCGCTCCCCGAGAAAATTTCCAGCCCACCAGCATCCCCGGCAGTTGCATCCTCCACAAGAGTCAAGACTCTCTGGAGTAAATGCACTGTAATAGAAAACACGGGTGTGCTCCAGGATTCGAACTTGAGACCATAAGGTCCCAAGCCTTATCCCTTCATTGCATAACACGGAGACAAGTCCCAGGGTTGTTATATGGTAACTTTTAGCATTTTATTCACATGATATAGGTATAAAGTTAAAAAACTTTAGATAATAAAGTAATTAATGAAGGTGGGTCTGGGGCACCAAGACTCAAACCCATGACATCATGGCTGCAAAAGATTCTAGCACATTGCTCACTAAACAAGCCGATCCGAGCCCTAGATTGCCTAAGCTTGAGCTTGCCTTGTTTATCTCCAGCTCGACTCGTTTCGAGCTCTATTTCTAAAGCTCGGACTCGACTTGTTTATTATATTGTAATTCGTTTGTATACGACTATAGTTATTTTAATTATATATATTTGTAATTAAATATTTTTTATAAAAAATACTATATACTATATAGTTATTTTTATCATAATTTTATATATAAGAACAATTATTATATAAATATAAATATGAAACTTATATAAGAAAATGACTTATTTAGGCTCGAGAACCAGCTCAATAAGTGAAGCTTGGGCCAGAGCTCGTTTATTAAACAAGTTTATTTTTATACTCAAGCTCGCTTATGCCCTACTGAATTCGAGCATTTAACGATAGCTTACGAGCGACTTGGCTCGTTTACACCTCTAAGCTCGCTTATTGCTAAATTTTAAATTTGCAAAAAAAAAAAATAGTGAATACTTACAGGAGTATCAGAGAGAACAGAGAGAGTCTGATGGGTTTGTGGCATTGAAAGATGGATATTTGTAGTGCTTTTTAAATTTATTTTTTTATTTTTTCTATATTGCTTTTTGCAGTCCAAATATATTATTTTGATATTATTTGGAGGTTTTCTTGAAAATTCAGACAACCGCCGGTTGGCCGACTGCTTTTGATTGACTATAAACAGGCCATAACTCGTTTATTACACCTTAACTAAAGCTGGATTCTATGAATATTTTTGTTTGTTTCATTGGACAAAGTCGTATGTTTGAGGATCTCTTATAAATAACAAATGATTAAGATTTTTTTTTTCTTTTTTTTGCAACTAGAATGCATATTGTGCTTGAAACATGTTTTTTTATTTGGATTTTTCTTCACATGACATATATTACGCGGTAATCGGATTCTTGTATAAGCGGAGTTAAAATGTGACGCTGAACGAAAACAAGAAATGAAAAAGAAATCGACATATAGACTAGAAAGTTAAATGAAAAAAAAAAAAAAAAAAAAAACTTAACCGAGATATCAAGTTTAGTAAAATAACCAACGATCTAGACTTAGTTTAAATAAAGACTAAAACCAACTTTATGAAATAAAGGGTAAATTACTAAAAAAAGTATAATATCTAAATTTTTGAGTTAAGGATCTTTTCTCCACTTTTTTTCTACTCATTCTCATTGGTCGACGCAGGGCCGGATCCAGGGGTGTTTTGAGGGTTCCCAAAAACCCCTTGGTTTGGTATTAATAGAAAAAGTTAGTGGAAACCTTGTATGATTTATAAAAAAATAATAAAAATCTATCAAAAGAAACCCTATGTAAAAACATTTTTGAATCCGTCACTAGGTCAACGTATGACTATTGACAATTTGTCTTATCTGTTAGAGAAATGCACTAGCCATCCAGGCAATTATTATTATTTTATTAATAAAGGTATCAAACATGGTAAATAAGACTAAAGGGTATGGAGAGGATGGGTTTGGAGGGGATGAGCCGTCACGTTAGCGCCACGTCACCGGCTCGTGTGGGATGGGCCTCCTTCATATTTGAGGGGGATGAAGGATGAGGCCCCACAACAATAAAAAAATATAAAACTTTAGAGAGAGATAGAGAGAGAGGAGGGACCAAGATGAGAGAGAGAGAAGAAAGGAGCCGGGTTACACCGGCTGTGGGGAGCCGTTTGGGCCCGAGGGGGGTGGTGTGGGGGACCGGCGCCGGTCCTAGCCGGCCCCCATACCCATTAGTCTAAGATGAAGCAAATATACAACAAAAAGTTCCTTGTCATAACCTTAATGTAAGACTGTACTCAATGCAACAACCTGCATTTACTACATGCATTCTAGTCATCAATGCCACATCAGCTTTTAACCCATTGTTCTCACATGCATTCTCTCTTCTCTTTTTAACTCCAACCCATCATTCCCACATGCATCCTCTCTCTTCCACATCACCATTTCTTTTTCTATTTTTCTTTAAAAACATTTTTTTTTTTGAAAGGTGAACTTCTTAATGGTGACCATTGTCACATCCGCAAATCGCGGACCCTCGCCAAGAACGTGGGCCCAGATAGCAAGGTCAGCGCTAGGTTAACCAGTCTTGGGTCGAAGGCTTTCCCCCGGAAACCGTACTGCCTCTACACGAGTTGCCTCGCTAGAGAAACAGCCGGATGAAAACCGGAGTGACGCTCAGGATCAAACCCTCCTCGGTAGGTTTTTCACCATCATTGTGCACGGGTGTCCTACCCCCTTTCGCCACAAGCGGGAGTCAAACCGGTGACCTCTAGGAGGACAAACCGGCCCCCAACCACTGGGCTATGAAGGAAGGACTTCTTTAAAAACATTTAATTTGTAATCTTAAAAAATATTTAATAAATAATTGTAAAAATATATTTAAATAATATAAAGTAAAAAAGAAGCTAAAAATAAATAAAAATTAAACTTGCATTACATAAAAAAGAAAATACATTTTCCTAAAAAATAAAATACAAATACTCAAATTAAACTAGAACTTAATTTAAAAATGAAAACAAAACTTAACAAAAAACAAATCTAATCTTCATTAGAATTTAATTTAAAAATGAAAACAAAACTCGCCGTTTTTTTTAAATATAGCTGTTGGAAAAAAAAATCATTTTTTAAAAAAATAGCCGTTCACATGCATAGTTGTATTTAATTATTTAGTTGAAAATTAGTTTTTAAAGGACCCACTTTCACCTTCTCTCTCCTGCATGTAGGTGCACTTCCCTACATACAACCCTCTTAAATGCCACCTACCCCAATACTTCCTTTATTAGTAAAAATGTATCATCCACATCGTCTAAGTGGATTCTTCATTATTTGAGAATAATGTTTTGTCATGTGTATATGATAAAATAAGTGGGAAAAATGGTTGATTCAGTCAAAAGACTCAAAGACGTGTTAACATAAAAAAATGTGGAAAATAATAAATGATTGACATGATGGAATAATTCCAATTTCTAAATGTAACATCATGACAATATCTTTAGATTTATTTTAGCCACTAATCCCGCCATGGTTTGGTGACCGGGTTTTATATGCTTAAAAGAATGTGGAAAATATATGTTGTTTAGAGTTTAGACCAACCGTAATGAGCGTTTTGCCCTCTTGTTCACGCCGGAAAACGCTATGTGCACCGTCCCACTAGGCGTCAAATGGGCGTTTTGCCCTCATATTCACGTCATATAAGGGCATTATATGAATGTGGCAAATTACCATTTGAAAGCAACAATTCATTCCTCTAGCATTTATATCTATTATTTTTTTATGTACAATTCTATGAGATTCTCCTATGGTTTCAATAAAATATTATTGTTTTGAATTGGATAAGTATATTAATGATATTAAACATATGAACTTAATCAATTGCTTGCTTTGAATTCAAGGGGTATATATATATATTAGCGATATCGACGTAGCCCATCAACCATCTTATTGGTCCGTAACATAAGCATCCAAAAAAATGCTACGACGAATCCTGGAAAAAATATGGCATCTCGTATTTTTAAAAGTATTTTAAACCTTTTTTTTATTATCTATGTACTTTTTTTAAAATATTAATGGGTATTTTATGTTTTTAAATATTAATGAAATATGGCATCCGGTATTTATTATGTTTTATTTTTTATTTGAAAATATGGCATCAAGTATTGTATTTATTATCTACACACAGGGGCGAAGTATAGAAGAGGCCGGAGGGGGCGCCAGACCCCCCGAACTTTTCGCTTAGTAGTGTTATATATGTAGTTTTTCTATAGAAATTTTTGTGTATATACGTTTTCGACTCCCGGGTACTTTAGAAATTTTTGAGTATATATGTTTTCGACCCCCCCCCCCTCTCTCGGTCATTCGGGTCAAGCTTCGCCACTGTCTACACATAACCTTTACCATTAGCCATGGTGTAAGCTTAAAAGAATGTAGAAAATATTTGTTGTTTATATATGAACCAACTTTTTGTTTTGAAATTAAATAATATGATTTTAACTATACTTGCTCATAACAAATTGTATGGTCACGTATAAAAGCAAGTTTATTATAGGTTTGAGACCTCATAAAATAGGATACCGACAACATTATTATAGGTTTCTAAGAGTGTGTGTTTAGATGATACCAATTTAGATCAGGTTTAGTCCTTAAGTCAAGTCGTAAACTAAATACAAGCTTGGTAATTAATAATTTCAAAAAATCGTCTTTTATGGAGCAAACGATGTTGTTTTCTATAATATGAAATATTTGTTTCTGTTTCAAGGTCTATGAGAAGTGCTACATTTTAAAGAAATTATAACGGGTAATTTATATAGTATATATATGCAAGAATGTTGCAAGATATCATTGGACTACTTGGTGATGACGGCTCTGTGGAAAGTTTGGCCACATTGAAACGATAAAGTATTTCGGGGAGGCAATAGGTCAATCGGAAATGTGATCGAAGATTTGGAGGAAACGACATATTTTTGGCTTAGATTTAAAGTGAGGCTGGTAGATAGCTCTACTCTGAGTATTAAAAATGATTGGCCATGTATATGAGAGTCTTTAATCAATCGATCTAATATTATGTATTATGCTTTTGCCAAAAATGGTTCTTTAAACTCGCTTTATGGTTATATTTTACATAGCAAGAAGATATTGTATTTCCAAATCTTTTCATATATTGTATTCAAATTCTATTGATTTTCTTCAAAGTCAAGATTTTAAGTTTGTTAGTATATTCGTTTAATGTTTTACAATTTCTATATTGAAGTTTGGTAATTTTTCAACAGATATGAACATTCGTCAAAGTACAATAGCAGTTCTCGCTTTTTATGATGAAAGGTAGTGACTACTTTTGATTATTTGTTTAGGCTGATTATTTCTTTAGTTGTAAATCAGAGTTCAAATGCATCAACATGCAAGATTTGTGAGAATAACTCATGGTTAATTTAATGTTAATTAATCAAAAGAAAAACTAAAGTAAAAATTACAATATCTATACACCTATCTATACTTTCTATTAAAATGTGATATGGTTTTCTAAAAACCCCCTCTGATGTCTATCCACTGATAGACTAAAATCAGCCACTGTTCATTCCATTATTTCTAACCTCTGTTGCTTTACAACAGAGGTTTCATAACTATTGTCATCCGTTATCCCCAACAGAGGTTGTCACATGAACAGATGTTAGTTATTAGATCTTTGAAACAGATGTCACATCAGCTTTCACTTTTTCACCCTATAAAAACTCTTGTTCCATCCCAAATAGAGCTTACACTGTCGAAATGTGGTATGCATGCTTTTCTAAAAACCACTCGTGTTTGCACACGGGTTTTACTATTAGTACTATATAATAAAAGAAACCATTAATGAGACACTTGTCATCATATTAGGTCATCTATCTTTTGATTTTTTTCAATGTCTTATGGATACTTATTATTTGTAGATAACTCTCCTACTAAATATTATTTAGTTCAATCTCTTATGAATAATTATTCTTTAGTTAAATATCTTTTAATTAATATTATTATATTGATTTTATTACATAATTTTTAAACAAAATGTATATAACTTCCAATATTACTTTATATATAGATTAGATTTATTACGGGTTTTTAAATATAATTTATATTTTATCACTCAAATGGTTGGTTATTTGTTTCTTGAATAACATATTTGAGCACTGTATATTGTTTTCAATAATCATCTCCGCAATCACCATATCTATCGCGTACCGATTATATCCATTAGTTTTATTTTAATATAGTTTTCTTATTATTAGGTATGTAAAATCATATTTATTCAACCTGTGTAATACACGAGGGTTTTTAAAGATATAATTCTTTTATTATTTGGTAAACAATATTACATTTATTCAACACGTGTAATACCTATGGTTTTAAAGATATAACTTTTTTTATTATTTGGTATATAAAATTACATTTATTCAACCCGTACAATACATATGGTTCTTATAGATATAACTTTTTTATTATTTAATATATAAAATTATATTTATTCAACCCGTAAAATAAATGATGTTTTTAAAGATATATTGTTTTATTATTTAGTATATAAAATTCATTTATTCAAATCGTGTAACACACGGTGTTATAACCTAGTCTATAATATATAATAAAAGAAACCATGTTTGGAACACTTGTCATCATATTAGGCCATGTATTCTATGGATAATTATCATTTAGTTTAATATCTTCTAATTAATTATAGATAATCTCCTACGAAATATTATTTAGTTTAATATCTTCTACCTAATTATAGATAATTATTATTTATATCTATACAAATAATAATTAAAATAAAAAGATATTAATGGTAGCAATTATAATTAGAACATAATAATACAAGTAACACTGCTAATAATGATATTAATAAAAAAAACAATATTTTTTGTTATATGTATATTAATAGTTATAATTAAAAAAATATAATATTTACTTATAACAACATTTAAATATAAATACAAATTAAAGAAACGCTAATAAAATATAATCGATTACAAATATAAATATATTTTAGTCTCAAAATATTTCTCCTGAACCATTAAACTTTACAAGCATATAAGTGATGACAATGTACCTGCCATTTACATGTGCTCAATCTTTTTAGAAATTTTAAAAGCTAAACATTTATTACTATATGTGTTTTATTATATATTTACTTTTAGTCATTTAGATTTTAAAATCTTGATATCAGATTATCAAAAAATTTCATAACTAATACAATTAAACTTCCTAAAAGAATGATAATAAACGCGGATTAAGTTATTCCATTTATATCTTAAATCAAACAGACTATATGTTTATTTAAAAATAAAATTCGGATAAAGAGGAGTTTGATAAATCAAACTGGGATAGATAGGAAAATACATGGTTTTAAAGATATAATATTTTTATTATTTAGTATATAAAATTGCATTTATTCAACTCGTACAATACATATGGTTTATATATGTATAACTTTTTAATATATAAAATTACATTTATTTATTCAACTCGTACAATACATATGGTTTATATATGTATAACTTTTTAATATATAAAATTACATTTATTCAACCCGTATAACACACGGGGTTATAACCTAGTTATTATTCCATATATAAGTAAGTAACTTTTTTGTGCATTAGCACTTGTAACTTATGCTTGGGGAGTTTTTCAAAAAAAAAAAAAAACTTAATTTTCCTCTTTCAACCTAAAAGTTTTATCTTTTACATTTTAACCCCTTTTATTTTTTTTTACTTTTAACTCAAAGTTTTCCATCTTTTATAATTTAACACAACACTTTGCTATTTACAACTTTGGTCCCTCATACTTTTTATCTTTCGTAAGTTTTTCGTTATACGTTTCGATCTAAATTTTGCAAGTTAACATGTCGTAGCGTGCATGTGAGGTTCAACGTTTTTGCTCTATTTTTTCATATTTGACAGACCCGTTACAACGCATCCATTTTTCCCCTTTTGAAAAGTTCGCCGCAACGGGCGGGTCGTAGATCAACCAAGTTATTATTTTTCTACGTTTTACGTTTCTGCTTAATTTCTTCGCATTAAGACACTGTAACGGGTGTGCGTGGTTCAACGATTTTAGTCTCATTTTCGTTCTGTGTAATTTTTACCATTTTATCTATTTTATTTTTACGATGTTGAGAGTCGATGTCGTTGTAGCATTGGTGCTACTTGGCACGCTTTTACGAACGTTTTTAACCTATTAAATTTTTACTAATATTTTCTTTCGATTTACCCCTATTCTTCCTTTACTTAAAAACTATTTTTTATGTGCATATTTATGTACGGGTATGTATAAATATGATTTGTTCTATATTCCGATGTAAACTTTTTTTATATACGAGTCATGTCAAATATAACACATTTTCGTTTAAAGAAACCATTTTTACGTGCATATTTTTACGTACGTTTTGGTATAAATTCAAGTTGTTCTACGTTTTGACGTAAACTTTTTTTGGGAAATGATTTAGTTCAAATATAATATGTTTTCGTGTTTATTTTATGTATGTTTCGTAAAGTTAGTTTCGAACCGAGTGGAGTCAAATTATGGTTTTTTTTTCTCCCTTTTTTTCGAAAGCTCTAATTAATCCCTTTCGATTACATGTGCATATTTTCATTCATACCTGGTACGTTTTCTATGTATGAGTTGGGTCACATATAATACGTTATGATTGTTCGATATGAATTCCATTTACTTTACGTTTGATCCAATCACAATGCTTATACAGGTTACACTGAGTTCAACTGGATACGTCGAAATGTGTGTTTTCATATGGTTAATGCATCATATAACGTTTGGACTAATCCATTCAATATTTACGATGTACCCGCGCCGCAACGCGGGCGGGTCTTAACCCTAGTTTATATAAAAAAACATGAGTTTAGATATTCGTGAATGCCCTTGCACCACGAAAACCTCATCCTATATTATCTCTTTCCTGACAGTTTAAGATGTGTTACGATTGTTAATGATAGACTTGAAGATGGACCATGACGGCCCATGATAGATGGGCATAGAAATATAACAATATTGCTAATAACACATATTGTATGGCCACGTATAAAAGCAAGTTTATACTGAATATATTTAAATATAATTAACCCAAATACTATACGTATTATTCATCTTGGATTCACAAACCCGAAGTTTTACCTAATGAGTAATGACAAATGATTGTTCGTGTTGAAATGTTCACTTAGGTACTTTGGGTAGTTCGTGAACACCGTCGCAACTATTTCAGGTTAGTTTTAGTTAAAATTGAGATGACGCCTTATGGTTGGTTGATGATTTTGGGTATTTAAGGAGTACCCTCTCACCCTAATAGTGTTTGCTATTGTGAATAGAATATATAGGTTTTGTTATTTATACAACATGATTAAATAAAAAAAGTGTAAGAAACCTAGGAAATCCAAGAAAGAATCTAAGCCACAAGATCATTACGTTTTGTTGAAATGAAGGGATGCGAACGCGCCATTGTCACAAGAGCAAAATTTAAAAAGAGGGAGGGGCATAATCAGAAGAGACAACCAATTTTGACTTTCTAACATGCAAATGCAAGTTTCATATCTTTTTAAACGTTCATAACTAGTAAGATTACCCATGCTACACTGCAAGGTTTCGGTCGATTTCTATTTTAATTCAGTATAGCAGCCGAAAGAAATATGCACAAAGATTATCTACACATGTTTACATCCATCATAAACCATAAAAAAATTAATTAGACAACGGTACGGGTTTTTTTTAAATTAATTGTAAATGAAAACTTAAACGCTATCTTTAATATAACTTTAATGAAAATTTACGTCTAAATGTAAACCAACTTGAATTTATAATAACACGTGCATAAAAATAAGCATGTAAAAAATATTGTTTTTTTAAGTTAAAGAATGGTACGACGCGTTGTGATGGTGTCGAAATGTAAAGTGACTCGAATTTATATCATTTAATGAAAACGTATTATATTTGACCCGAGTCGTTTCCAAATAAAATTTACGTTGAAAACTACATAAAAATAAGCAAAAAAAACGTATTATATTTGAACCAGCTAATTTACGGAAAAAATATAAAATTACTTCAAATTATAGAACAACTGAAAATGTACACAATAATAAGTACAAAAAAATATTATATTTGTGCATGGTGTTTTGAGGTTCTATACATATCATAAGGTTCTGTACATGGCGTTTTAATTAAATGTCCATAATTTTGAGGCTAAGATGAAGTTCATTAATGGACTAGCTTAATCCTGGGCTTCATACATTAAGCCAAATTAGGCTCGTGAGCCTAAATGAGCAGATTCTCCAAATATGATAATTTTTGTCCTGGCACCAACTAATGTAACATTAGATGAGATGTAATGGCTAGACTGTTTTTCAAGCATGTGGTGATATATTGTACTGTAGAATTTTGCGGGTGATAGTGAGCAACAGAGGTCCTCGCTTCACATGACGATTTGGACGAAGTTGTTCAGGTTGAGATTTATGGGTATGTTTCAAAACTATTTTCGGTGCAAAAGTTATGACACGTAATAGATATGTTATCATATCATAGATGTACCACCAGGGTCCAATTTACGAATAAACGAAAACCCTAGGGTGTTTTAGTGATCTATACCTTATAAAAAACTTTGAACTCGATGAAGTGGATGAAACCTGACTAATACAACAAGGCTAAAAAATGAAAAAAATGTTGCAAATTGCCAAAATCCAAACTCTTTAGGTTTGGTCTTGATCAAATCACCCAAAAAATAATAGGGAAAGGGGAAGATTTGGTTGTGTAGATGGAAAAAGGACCCCATGACATTATGTATAATCCCACGTTGCTAACCTTACTTTTTAATTCATGGGTTTATCTAAAAGCCCATGAGTATCGTTTAATCCAAATATATCATTATGTTTTATTTAGAGATTGGGTTAATGGATTTAAAATTAAAAGTTTTTTTTTTATCATTATATGTATAGAGGTAGGGGTGTTCATCGGTTCGGTTTACGTTTTATTTGGTTTATACGGTTCGGTTTATTCGGTTTTTCAAAATTTTGTACCCTAAACCAAATCCAAACCAAACCAAATTAGGAATATGCAAACCAAATCCAAACCAAACCAAATTCAATTGGGTTTGGATTCGGTTAAAAACAAAACAAACCAATTTCAACCAAATTTAACCAAGTTGTTCCTAAATACTTTTTTTTCCTAATTAATATTTATAATTCATGTTTGTGTTCCAACTTCCGAACATCAAGTCAGCAACTAATTTAAACCAAACAATATGTAAATAAAAGAAAGTTTCAATGGAAAATAAAACAACCACGTCCAGAAAATAGTTGTACACACAACTACAAAGTTTAAAATTCAAAACATAGAACATAGAAATTAGAAATAGTCAACATAGATCATCTTTTAACCTTATATGTGAAAATTAGAAACCCTAGTATATTTTGAAATGTAAAACTATAGAAATGAGTGGGCTTAATTTGTGAGTTGCGTTTATATTTTATCATGTGGGCCAGTAAATTTATATGGTTTATTAAATATTATTATTTTTATTTAATTATTAATTAAATTAGCGGTTTATTCGGTTATCCAAATAAACCAATAAACCAAATAAAAAATATATATGGAATCAAAACCAAACCAAACCAAAAACCAAATTCACAATTCGGTTTCGGTTAAAACCCAAACCAAACACCGAATCCGTTATTCGGATCGGTTTTTCGGTTACGGTTACGATTCAGTTTTCTCTGAACACCCCTATATAAAGGTGAGTTAATGTTCATAGTGGAACTAACGTGCGAAGGATATGAAGCCACCTAAATGCAACATGTGACGCGCATATGAGAGTGTGTGCATCCGCAATTATTACGCACAATATTATGCAACATATATATAACAATTATGCAACATATCTATAAGACATTTTCCTCAAGAGAGATAGATAACTTATTTATTAGTTTTGAATATCACATTGTATATTCTTATAAGCTTACACACACAATGTTAATTTATTTATAAGCTTACACACACAATGTTAATTTAAAGATGTATTACAAAAAGTTGGTTTTAAATTAGACAACTTGGATCACATAAAGTTAGAAAAAATAAATTTTGTTTAAATTATTTTGTTTACAATTAGCCTTCGTTTTATCATTTAGTTCAGTTTATATTTTCTAGACGGGTCCGATACGGGTCAGATGATGTAGTAGAGGTGTGGATTGAACCCGAACCGTTTTGATATAGTAATAAAAAACAACTATGCACCTTGCAGAAGTATTGGTCAACGACGAATGCGAGGTTATTGGTTACGAAGCTCAAAAAAGCAGAAGTATTAAAGTAATAGGCTTTTTATTCATATTTCGAACTATAGAAACGCAATTTCATCACTTATTTATCTTTTCGTTTTATTTATATCAATAGTAAGTTGGTTGTTTTATTTACGTTATGAACCTAAGAGTTCCATAATAATTTCCTTAGAGAATTTCGTTATAATAACCATAAACGTATAATGTTCTTTGTCAATACCTCTACCTCGAAAACATATCATTTTGTCAATCCGCGAAGTTCGCGGGTATTACCACTAGTTATATGTATAGAGGTGAGTTAATGTTCAAAGTGGAACTAATGTGCGAAGGATATGAAGCCACCTAAATGCAACATGTGACGCGCATACGAGAGTATGTGCATCCGCAATTATCACGCACAATATTATGCAACGTATATATAACAATTATGCAACATATTAAGTAGCGTATAAAAATAATTATGCAAACTATGTTAATAAATATGCAACGTCTGTATTTTAATTGTGCACCTAGGTTTATAATTATACAGACATAATTACACATGTTATGCGCACAACACATTTTTAGTCGATTTAAAAAAGTATAGCAGAACTATACTCAAGTATAGTGGTTGTATTTGTGCCTACATCAAATCTTTGTACTTGAAAGATTATAGTTCTACCTTGCCTTTGTTTTACATCAAACTCTAGTAATTTAGTGGCCTACGATGTGCCATGACTTTGTTGCAGCTATTCCATAATCTAAACTTCATAGCTCCTTTATTTCATAGTCAAATATTAGTGTTGAAACAATAGACGGGTTGGGTACCAGGTCATAACATGTCCGGGTAAAAAAATTTAAGTTTCCGCCTAGCGAATTGGCATTAAGCTATCAACCGGAAGATAAGTATTGAAGATCGACGAAAAATTGAAATTGATAATCAATGAGATTTGTCGAGAATGGATGCATAATTCTTCGGTATGGAGGCGTGCACGCAAGAACTTGTATTGATTATTAGAGTCCTACATGGGACCGGATTGAAAAAGAGATAGTGAACTTTTGAACAATTTGTTAGGAGATTTCTTTCAAGGATAAAGTTTCAATATCTACATAGGTTTGGTACCAACATGTCTCTATATATACTTATCTAGTAAGTGATAAAAGAAAATAATGTGGTAAGAGCATCTCCACTCTCTAGTGCTAAAATATATAAACGTCCACAAACATGTCTTGTAACCTAACATATTAGCAACACCCTACACACATGACACACCTCCATAAACTTTTTTCCAAGTAATGCATCCATCCCACAAACATAGTTTCATTCATACTAAATTAATAAGAAATAAATGAATATAATACCTAAAATTTAATAATAAAAACATAAAAAAATATAAAAAATCTAATGTTCTTTTACAATTAAATTTAATATTTATTAGATTTTTCTACACATAGAAGTATGAGGGTTGATTCTGAAAATCAAAAGCTGTTAATAATTCATTTAATTAACAAATAATACATAAAGATCATTTAATCCAATGGCTCTTAGAAAACTCTAAGCTAAACCAAGCAGAAAAAAATCGAATGGTCCTATTCGTCCGTTGCTGTTTGTCCACACGGACGTCACCTGGGCCCTATCACGACATAGTCACGCAATACAGCGTGATCGTTGGATGCGTCTCTAAGAACCCTATGATCAGTTTTCTGAGTGTTGTATTTAAAAAATGGAATGCACTTAAGGAATGATGGCAGCTCATCATTATGTATCTTCAAAAATATAGTACTTTGTATTTCCTAGGTTGGGAAAGAACACCTAAAATTTCAAATCATCCAATCCTAAAACAAAAGGCAAAAGAAAAACACACTCTAGATGTTAATATGTTGACAATTTCTACTTTTTAAAATAACATAACATGATGGTTCAATCATTTAAAACCGATAACCAAACTACTATGAAACGAATTCGACCTTAAACGAGACATCATATAAACTCAAACATAACCAAAAGAACTCGATAGAGAGACGAAGAATTGTAAAAGCAAATACGCAAACATAATCATTCCAATCAATTCACATAACATTTTTCAACGAATATAAAAACTTATAAAGAACCTGTATCAAGCTTCATTCTAGACGACATCTGTCTGAAAAGACGATTGTCAAGAATGAAGCCTGGTCCGAGATCCTCTCGAATCCCATGAATCCCAATACGGGATCTTGGATCAAACTTCATTCCAAACAACCCCATTTCATTCTTTTATCAATCTCATGATTCAAGAATCAAGTAACCCACTTTTCCAAGACAATCTTTGACAAGGTTATGAATAATAATATCATGATACACACATCTATATATAAAGTTTTAAAATTCACACAAGATTTAAAATGAGGGAAGCACATGAATTGACAGGTCACTTTTCCACATAAACAAATGTAAAGCTGGAAGATTTTGGAAGCAAGGGGTTTGTCTTGTTTCACTTTATTTACAGGACAGACAATGGGGAGTGGTTGCCAAATTTTCTGACATTTTAGAAAGAAATATAAAGACACTGAGAGTGAGAGCATGGGTCTATTCTCTTCTAGTACAACTCATCAAGCACCATGTACAACTTCTTCACTTAAATCTCTTTGTTTCTTTCTGCAAAAACATGTTTTTTTCCATCATCACATGAGTCCCAACCAAATAAATGACTTCTGGTCCAGTTTCTGGTATTATTAGTCAGCTTTTGATTAACATACTTCAATTAATAATATGGGAAATTACAATTTACCCCTCAAGATTGAGACACCAATGGAAAGGCTTCAGAGGGTATGTTGGTAATTTTACCAGTTTAACACTCAGTTGAAAATAGTCTGTTACAAGAAAAACAAGATGCAAAGAAAACAAACAAGAAGATGGTATCAGAGTACTTTCAAAGAGACAACTTAAAAGGGTATGTTGGTAAATTTTACTAGCTTTTTACTGTTCAACTTGAGAAAAACTACAGTGGTGAAATATTCCAAAAAATATAAACTAAAAATATGAGAAAGCATATATTGACATCAATATTATAAATAAAAGTTATTTGTGTGACATTTAAATTGGAAATAGGACAACCAAAAGAGAACAAAGTAGCAGTTACTTTCTATACTAAATTTTTCATGAGAGAATTAAAGGTGTCAACATGGTGGGTCGGTTGGTGGGTCTACCTGCAAATTGATCGTTTTGCCACCTATAAATAAGGGATGAACCAGGGGGTCAACGGAGTTCTTTGACCCCGTCACCTATTTTCCATCAGCGATTACATACTAACAAAAGTTAACCCAGTTGGTTTTAGTTTTTGCGGATGCTTATGTGGCAAAAAAAGTTAAAGTTTTGCTGACATGGACTGCTTATGTGGCAAATAAGTCAAAGTTTTGATGACGTGGATTGTTTATGTGGCACAATTTTGATGACGTGGACTGCTTGTGTGGTAGTCAATGTCAACAAAAACTAACAAGGTTAACTTTTTGTTAGTATGAGATCGCTGAAGGAAAATAGGTTAAAAGTTGGAACTGTCACAAAACATTTCCTTAGTTGACACTGTTATCGGTTAATCTATCAAAATTACAATTATTAAAATCAAATTTTCCTTCTATAAAAATCTTAGTTTTTTTAAGAAAAAACACGAGTGCGCCCCTTAGTTTAGTAAGTAAAGAAAAGAAATCTATGATGACCCCGACCAATAAACTAATTATGCCAAAGGCGCAAATATATAAAAATAATCCTTATGTTTCCTCAAATCATGTGCCTGTGCCCTCTAATGAACCCACAATTTCAAGAGCTTGTAACACGTTTCTTGGTTCCAATAATTGGTCCCAAAGGCTTTTAAAGTGGGGACATATTTGTTCTCAGCATTATCTTTATGAGTACTTAACTATAATACATAAGACTCATTATTATCACTTAAAGCAAAATCTTCATCTAATCATCTAACTAGTCCCCTCAAGTTTGGCTTAACCCTTATGATTGTTATTAAATAACGCCCGGAGAGAATATGGAGGATGATAAAAAGAACTTACGATTAATAAATTTGTGTCATCGACGGAAACCAAATCTAGTCACTAATGACGGTTAGTCCTTTCTCTTTTTACTAAATCAGATGATCAAATGTAATGTAATTGCAGGTAGGAAATGGTGTTTGGATGTGTTTGAAGTTGTAAAGATCAGATAATTAGCTATTTGGGTATCTAAATGGATTATTTGACCACAAATAATCAGATAAGCAGGTTGTTACAACTTCAAGTAATCACAGTTAGTTCCAACTTCCAAAACGCACATCCAAACACTCCCTAAGATTGATTTAGGATAAAGATTGAAAACTTTGAAAATAAGAAGATAGTGAGGAAGAAAAAAGGACCTATTGAAATCCGTATACTTGAGAGTTCGCAAGATGCTCTGGAAGAAACAAACGTATTAACGAGTCTAAACGGGTCCATTCAAGTTGACCCACAAACACTTTTCTTGTCCATTATTAAATAAAAATAGTTAACGCTATGATTCCCAAAACATTATTATTACAGTAATAAAGTAATTTTCTAAATCTTTGCGTAAAAACAATTTAGGAGGTTGTATGCTTAAAAGAAAGCAGACTTTGGGTGACTTACAAGTTGTTTGACCCGTTCCCTTTTTAGCTAACTTTTTTTAATTTGACCCATTCCAGATCGTACACTAGATGGGCCAAAATTTCCACCACTACTTATACTTGATTTTCATTGCAAACAAACCACTGCTCTTGAGAGAATCAGAAATCACAACATGTGCTTGTTTGCAGCAGCGACAGTGATTATTTTTTACTTTAAAAAACATACCTTTTGTGGAGTTGATCAAGAATCATTGTATCAACAGAACTATAACCAAGTTGACCCTCTGCAAGTCAACAGGAATATATCAAAGACAAAAACTGCAATACCTTTCCACATTACTTTTTTTTACCAAAAGTAATTATCACAATTCACAAGATATTGATAACATGGATTTTAGTTCGTAAGATTTATCCATATTTTGTTGATATTTCGAAAAATATAGTACCAAAAAAATAGATAGATTTGTTTTGAACTGCACTTGAAATCACCTAATTTGACCCACCATTTTGTCACCTCTAGTTCATATGTTGATGTATGTGTGTGCCAACTTTAACTTACCTTCTCACCCTAGAAAGAATACCAATTATAGGTGTGATTTGATTAACTACTATGAGTGTTAACTTGATCTAATTATACAATCTTGAAGAAATGATGTACATGAAATGTATAAAAAAAGTGTCCACTATGTAACGCGATGAATTTTAGTCCATTATAGCCATTTTGAAGAAAGAAAGAAACTAAAAACGCATACAACAAAATTTATGGCCTTGATGAGTGATTTTCCAAAAAATAATGTAAAGATAACCCATGTTGAATATATTGATTTTACCTTTTCAATTACTTATTTCTAAGTAGCAATTGTGTACCACAAAAATATGTTGTGACATAGAAAAAACATTGAATGTTTGATTTTCAATAAAAGGCCCCAGAAGCATCTATTTAAGACATACAAACTCCTGCAATTTGTTAAATCTAACAAAACTGCAAGTTTTGCGGTCTGATTGAAATCAATGAAGAGACTAGCAAAAGAGCAACCAAAGTTTCAAATAACATATAAATTGAGCATTCATATAGAATTATGTCTAGCAAATGGATAATGTAGGTATCAAGTACCCGACTTTCAAAATATTGTTGTTCCATAAAGGACAAAATTGATATATGATGAAACTTGAAAGGCAACATGAAATCATGCATCTTCAAGTGTAAATTTACAGTTAACAATGCATGCCTATTGAGTTCATACATCTTAACGAACATAAACAAACATAAATAAAATTCATATATAAATGCAACTGATAATTTCAAGAGGTTAGACAGTGATCCTACAGTTTAAAATTTCTAAACGTCTGCTTTCTGTTGGCTCTCAAAATGGCCTTGACCCGCTTTATTAGTATTACTATTTACTTTACTTTTAATGCATATGCAAACGAATGAACATAAAAGTTTAATCGAACCTTAATGAATCCGGTGGTGCTACAACTAAATAAATAAGTCCTAATATGAGGATTGGGTAGACACTGGGATAAGATATTAAGCTACGATTAGCAGTGGCGGATCCAGAATTTTTTTCTAACGAGTTCCTTTTTGATAGATTATCACTAATTTTTTTCTAAATCATACAAGGTTTTCACTAATTCTCACTATTTTTTTCCAAACTGATTGGGTCCCTAGGAACCCACAAAATGTGTCTAAATCCGCCACTGGCGATCAAGGTATCTTCGACCCATTTGTTAGATTCCTTTCCTACATAAGTCGTAGTCTCCTACTTGTCTTCATGTTTATTTCGACTCGATTGAAAAGGATACGGGAACGAATGAAACCGTCCCTACTACCGTATTAACAGGTATTTTACAGGAACCGATACCGAAATAAAAGTGGCGTGTTTACAATAATAACACCTTAGTTATCTATTAGGATTTTAGCATCTTTTTGATGGTCCAGTTAGATTTGCACACCCACTTCCCTTATAAATATGGTACGCTATTAAGATGCATGACGGAAAGATAGTTAGGACACTCTTGTAGCTTGTAAGGTTTTCTAATTATTTTAAGTATCATGTCATTATTTGATTTTGGTATACCATTTTATTCTCACATCATTGTTCACAACTAGGGCCGTAAACGAACCGAACGTTCAACAAACAGTTTTGGAACCGTTCGGAGGGAAATTCGTTTACGTTCGTTCGTTTGGTTAATGAACGAATACGAACAAGAAATTCAGTTTGGTTAGTTAAATGAACGAACACGAACAAATGTCTCGTTCGTTCAATTACGTTCGTGAACGTTTGGTAATGTATTCGTGAACATTCATTCATGTTCGTTTGTTTATGTTGTTCATTAAAGATTTTTTAGCATTTATTTATTTTATATAAACTTTTTATAGTTTTTTATTCTTATTTATCTCATTATCCAAACAAATAAAATAGGAAACCTTATCTCCACCTTGTTTATGCACTGCTCCACTTTCCTTCTCATTATTCACATCGAAAAATACTATCCACCTTCGTTCAACGATTAGGGTTCGGTACCTACAGTTCAATCTTTTGAAAATACATCAGTTTTCGCTGGTAAATGCAATTAACTGACTTATTTTGAAAATAGTTTTTCAAAAATGAGTATAAATAGAGAAAACACATAGGTAATCATTTAATATTTCTTGAGATTTTGACTTGTCACGAGATTTACATATTTGTCATACAATGGGAACCAGATATCAAAGCTGGTCATTTTCAGTGCTATAATGATTACGGTACACACCAAAGTTGAATAATGTGTTTTACAGTCAGTATGCCTACCCCGGCACGTTATTCTGTATGGCCATAATAGTTCATGAGTCAAGACGCCCGGACACAGTACTAATAACCCCCAATTGTTTCAGTTATCAAATAAAACGGATTAAACCGAGTTCTTACGTTTATGAGTTATCATAGGCGACTCATCGCTCCAAGTGGCGTATTCGCATACCTCAAGTTTAAAAACAAAATAAGTTAAGAGTATTTATCTTTTTGCTAGCTTCCAACCGATAACGGATTTAGTATAGCAAAAGTCGTAAAATCAAAATAATTAAACTCAAGTCCGAATATATGGGGGGGGGGGGGGTTCTATAGTCTGGAGTGAACAGATTTAGTTATATGTTAGAATGTATACGGGTCATAGGTTAGTTCCTTATACACGACCCGTTACTTAAGATTTAGATTGGTTCTCTAAATTAAGCGTAGATTGGTTAGAATGTGGTTTATACCTATCCGAGTGTAAGGACTCATTAGATAAAGGTTAATTAACCAAACATTCTGTTTTGAAGTAGTTTTGAAGTATCAAAACCCTTTACACCTAAACTATACGAACTAGGTTCGTATAACTAGTTATGCGTGTATAAGCGGGTTCGGAAGGTTAGATAGGTCTTATGACAAGTCTAAGGTGTCAAAACACTTTTCATAACATTATATATTCTGTTTAAAAGTCAGAATATTGATTACTTTGGTTTGAAAACCATTTCTCTAGTTATTAAGATAAAAAGGGCATAATTGTCCTTTTTAAAATATAAGTTCTAGACTTGTCATATAACCTAACAAACGATATGACCAAGGGGTATAACTTCTAAAGGTTATACCTTATATTAACATGGTCATAATATCAGTTTTAAACAAGTTCTAACGTTGACCAAACAGATCAGAATCGAAAGTCAAAGCAAAAGTCAAACTGCTTGACTTTCGACATAAAATTAAGCTCTAAACAAGAAATGAAGAGGTGGACATGTTTAGACATATCCTATTATGTTTATAAACTGATATGATGTTAAAACTTAAGGTTTTGATAGTTAAAAACTTAATTAGCGCAATTTGCAAAGTTTACGTTTTTGACATTTTATTTAATGTAAATGCGACTCGTCATTTCGCCTACTTAACATCATCTTTAGAAGGTATAATATCAGAGGATTATAACCTTCATTAGTACGATCACGTAGCCATGTTCGGATCAAACATTGGCTTGACCATAATGGTCATAACCGAAAGTCAAACAGAAAGTCAAACTGTTTGACTTTTGGCTAATAACTAGCCTAAAATGAAAAAAGAACTATGAAAGAACACTTGTGTTCTAAGAGAAGATTAACTTCAGTAGGAGGCTTCCTTTGGATCAGGAAACAACTCCAAGAAATATTAGAGAGAAAAGATGTGAGTGAGCAAGTTGAGAGTGTGAGATTATGGAGCTATCTATAGTTGAATTATGATCCTAAGATGATGCCAAGTGTTGGCACATGTTCTAGGATGATAACACATGTCTAATGATGTGTAAGAACCAGAAAGAGAGTGGCAAAATCGAGCTAGGTGTCTCAATTTGCAGAAAGCCTTCGAGAGCAAGCATAAGTCTGCCAGCACTGTAAGGGTTGACCGCTTACGGTCCGTAAGGATCTCAGCGCGCCAGCTTTTAATATCGCTTACGGTCCGTAAGCCCCATTAGCTTACGGTCCGTATGAGGTTCCCAGGAAATGAAATTTTGAGATTTTTACATCTATAGTCCTTGGACTTTGATTCTTTTGCCATTTGACACTTTTAGTCCCTCTCCTTCCTCATAGTTGGGATTAGTCGGAGATCCGAGATGTGTTTTAGTTGACGCACAATAAGTTTTCTCTCCTTGCCAGAATCGGGATCAGTCGGAGATATGAAACACGTTTCATTGAACGTAGAATGTAAGTCCTTCCTCCTTCCACATAGTCGGGATTAATTGGAGGTTCCTCCCTCCACATAGTCGGGATTAATTGGAGGATTGGACACGCATCGTTACATAGTTGAACGAAAAATTACCTCTCCTTAGTTGGAGATTCGGGACACGTGTCATCTCATAGTTGGACGAAAATTTACGGGTGTTACAGAATAGAAGGCCCAAAGCCCCCAAAGATATAACAGCAACCAGCCCGCAAGAAGAGGATGCTTCATTTGCGAAGGGCCACACGATGCACGTGATTGTCCAAAGAAGTCCAAGTTAACAGCCCTTATCAGGACTGTAGATGATGAAGCCGAGGGTAGCGGGGAGGCTCGCCTAGGAGCAATGCAGCTTCAAGTCCTTAATGCTTTAAGGACACTACAAGGAAAGCCCGTAAGAATAGCCCATGACCGCTCGAGGAAGACCAAGAAAAATTCCCCAAATGAGGACCCAAAAGGTCTCCGATTCATAACACTAGAGATTAATGGGCAACACACTAAAGCCTTAGTTGATACCGGAGCCAGTCACAATTTCATTACTAGGGATGAGGCCAAAAGACTTGGTTTACGGATCAGCACACAGGAGGGACTAATGATGAAGGCTGTTGGCGGGGGCCCCAAGACAATCGAAGGAGTAACCTATAATGCCAAAGCCAAGGTCGGGACATGGAATGGCAAGATCACTTTCTCGGTCGTCCCTATGGACGACTACAAGATCATGCTCGGGATGGCATTCTTCCGGAGATCCAATGCCATTCCAGCGCCCTTCCTCAACACCATGTACATCATCAAGAAGAAAGAAGTTCACACGGAACCCTTAGAGACGGATACAAGGTACCAGGGCAAAGCCTTATCCGCCAAGCGGATCGTGAAGACAAAGTGTCGGTCAACCAAGTACCACGTCGAGGGCGTCGTGAATTTAGGTGGGGGAGAATGTCATGAGCCGCCTAATACACAACTTTTTTCGCGAGTTCCGGAACACTAAAGATGCGTCTAGGGCTGCCCGGAAGTTTCTGGAACAGCCTACAAGTTGCTGGAACATCTTGGCACCATTGGAAGACTCTAGATCAGCCTTGAAGGAGCTCGGAAGGGTCTAGAAAGGGCTGCATAATTCTGCCCAATGTTTCAGCCAAGAACACTCTAGAATGACCATGAAAACACTTAGAAGTCATAGATATTTTGAAGGAACTCTCTAGAATTCAGCTCATAAGTATCCTAAATATTTGTATGGAATTCTCCGGTTAAGAATTCTCTCAAACTAGTATGAAATAGTATAAATAGGTGATGAAGGTCTCATTTTGAGACCACCAAACATCATAGCAAGTTAGCATACTTATACTTGTAAACACACTCTTGTAAAACTTCTTGTGATCAATAGTAAGTTGTTTCCTTGTAAACAATACTTGTAACCATCACCCGATTCACTCAAAACACTACATCGTTGGGGCACATAGCTTAACTTAGATCTAGTCTAAGTCGCTACACGTGAGTCAAAAGTTTACTCTGTGACACCTAAGATGTCCATATGAAGATGCCGACTGTTGGAGATTATGGATTTCAGTTGTTCATGAAAGAGTTCTATTTAGTAATTAGGCAGCATTTAATAATTGTGAACGAAATAGTGTTCGGGATTTTGTTTCACGATTTTAAGGTAATCTTGTTCTTAATCTCCAACAAGTTTTAATTGTTTTATGCTAGGCTCCAGTTTACTAATCACATTATCCTTGTATCTACCATGAAATTAGGAACTGTTTTATTGATGCAAGTTCGTGGATATCTTTGTAACAAAACTACATCAACAGGCTTTGATGAAACTTAACATCTTTAACAGTTTTATATACTGAAACTTCTCAAGGGAAAAAAAGAGTAAACATAAATGGTCAACTCAAGTCTATCTTTTCTCTCTAGCATATTAGACAGTTTAACATAATAAAATGAAAAGCAGCTTAAAAGGGAAGATGTTAACTGGTCCAAGGTGTCCCAAAGTATATTGATTGCACAAAACCTAAATCCTTCTGTAAAAGAATTAAACTACTATTGAAAGTTTTTTCTGGCGTCGCTGTTGCTATCAAATTGAGAAAATTACAACAAAACTAACATATATGTTGGTACTTATTCAAAGAACACACTAGTTAATCACTTGATTAGGACAGATTTATTACAAAATGTTGTGCCTCTTTCTTATTCAATATCACTACACATTAAAATGTATGTGAAATCAGAAATTGATATCTACAAATCTTGAACACTCAACCCAAATCCACATCAAAATATATCAGAAATCAGAAATTGATACCTACAAATCATGACACCCAAATCCACATCAAAATGTATCATACAGAGGCTTTTTAGGGCAAATCATTTCATGATCGTGGAGTTCGTCTTCCGTGCCCGCAAAGTCGGAGCAGCATACGCAACCAAGACCCATTTCATTTTCTTCAATGGGAGTTTCGTCTTTAACCAACTTCCTGAATTCAAGAATGAAATTTCTGTAGAGAACTTTTTTCGAACACGTTGAATGATGCTCATGGATTTTGATTTTGGTGCCACGAAATTCACCGCAGTACACACATAGGTTCTTGTTCAGCCATTCTTTCTTTAACTTTAGTGTAACGCTACCTGATTGTTGGCTAACCACCAGACTTCATGCTCACTTTCACTCATTTTGATCAAGATATTTTATACGAATTAAGTGTGTGTAAGGCTATTGAAAGTTCAAACTATTGATAGCTTCAATGTAGAAGAAGCCATCGTTACAGTTAGAAGAAGTTGGGTGAGAGAGACGGAGAGTAGCAGAATTGGGAGGGAAAGGGAGTTTGTTATTTTAAGTTATAGAGAATGTCTCAACTTAAATAACATTATTGAATTATACACTTAGTTCTAAAATTCGGTTTTTTCACAAACAATTCCATGAAATACTTTTGTGTATTTATTTAATTTATAAAACAATTATGTGTAGGAACCGTTCGACGAAATTAAATAAATAAAACAAATATTAATACGATTACAATACAGAAATAAGAAAGCTGAAATACAAGTACAATTTACAACTGAAATAAACCAAAAATTACAAGAAGGAGAAGAAACAGAATTGACTGAGGCACGTGTTCAACACGCTTCCCTTAAAACAAATTCCGAGTCTCCCAAGAGTACTCGTTTTGTTTCCCAGGGTACAACAGCCGGAGCAGTAGTACTGCCGGAGTTAGCCTACAACCCGAAGGTTACCTTGAACTTTGTAGGAAAACGATGAGAAAGTTGTAGAGAGAATGTTGAGTATGTTGTTGTGTAGCTGGTGTCCCTCTGCTGTGGGTATGGAGCTGTATTTATACAGCTCCTAGGTTGAAACAGTAAAAAACGAATTAAAGAGAGGTTTAAATTGCATTAAATGTCTTCAATGCAATTTAATACGCCATTTAATTCTCAGTCAAAGCCTGTTAACTCGTCAGTTACGAAGCTGGACTGAAACTGCACTGTCATTCAATGCTGGAAGCTTCTGCGCGCGCGTGCGCGCGCAAGTCACCCTGGTGCGCGCGCGCCCAGGTCTGCACGCCCATGTGCGGTGCGTCCTCTTGGCTCACTGCCATGCGCGCATGCGCCACACTGGCCCAGGTCCATGCGCGCGTGTGCCACGTCACCTGTGAGCCTCTACGAGCACGCCACACAGTCACGCCGTTTTGGCTCACTTCGGTGCGCCGCGCACGTCACATCAGACCCCCATGCACCATGCGCAACCGCGCGCCTCCGTGCCATGTGTACTCGCGCGCGCATGACTGCCACGTCATGCGCCGCATCACCTACCACTTGGTCCTTGCAACCCTTGTGCTCCACCACGCGCACGCGGTCAAAAATACAAAGGCGGCTCTCAAGCGGCTCGCGGCGATGCGAGCGTGCGAAGTGCAAAGTGCACCATCAAAGCGCCACATTGCGCCTCATCACCCACGCCACGCGTGCGAGCGTGTGCGAGTTAGGGTGCTCCGCACCCTTCGCGAGGACACTAGTGTGTGCTTCCATGAAACAATAAGGATGGAGAGTTCCACCTTAAATACCCATTTAAGTTCCATCTCTCCTCCGATGTGGGACAAGGTGCTACTTTCCCTTTAGTTTCAGCATTGAATGTTTCAAACACCCAACTTTAAGCATCGATATCTCATTCATCTTAGCTCCGTTTTGGATGTGGTTTAGTTCGTTGCGAAGCTCTTCCAACACAGAACACAAACCCACAAATAAATATATAAAACCCGCTCATTTTATTATATTTATTTCTAGTCCAAAATAGGAAAAAATCATTTTCCTATATTTGTGAAAAATGCTATTTTCACCTATTTTTCCAACAATCCCCCACATGAAAAATGCTATTTTCATCAAATTTCCAACAATCCCCCACATGTATGGAAATGGATATTTTCCTTACAATTTTCAACGATAAACTTCGACAGTTGAGTATTGCAAGATAGGTAGGTTGTCACCTTTGAACCTTCTTTTGTGAAGCGCACTTAGCTTACTAGCGGTGTGTAGACGCGATGTCCTTGAACATACCCCCATTTGTGTAAACGACAATACACTTCACACAATACTCTCCCTGGTTTGGCCAACTCCTCATTGTCATGTCCTATTATGGTCCTGGAACACTAGCCTGGTTCTGCGAGAGCTCTAGGATTTGCGCACCCCACAAATCCATTTGAAGCGACCCCACTTCTCTCTAACATAGGTGATTCCCCTGAATCATTAAAAGCATCATGGTTATTTGATTTCCCGAAATCGTTAACCTTAATATGCTTAGCCTCACATCAATGTCACTGATTGGAATGGACTAGGAAGTATATTTAACTCCCTTTTAGTTTTGTTTGGGGTACTCCCCACAGTGACTCCGTTTTGGTAATATGATTAAGTTGTCCTATTGAACTTAGATCTTGGGATCTCCAGTCAACTAAGTTAGGTTTCCCTCATATTCCCATTTACCACGGGATTTAGTCCCATTCCTCTTTACGACGTTTCTACTAACTCTCTGCTTAAGCCTTTTGTAAACGGGTCCGCAATGTTATCCGTTGATCTCACATAATCAATTGTGATAACACCCGTTGAGAGTAGTTGTCGTATCGTGTTATGTCTACGTCGCATATGCCTTGATCTGCCATTGTACATCAAGCTTTGAGCTCTACCAATCGCTGATTGGCTATCACAATGTACACATATGGCTGGAAAAGGCTTTGGCCATCTTGGAATATCTTCCACGAATTGACGTAGCCATTCCGCCTCCTCGCCTGACTTATCCAAGGCGATAAATTCAGATTCCATTGTGGATCTTGCTATCACCGTTTGCTTAGAAGACTTCCAAGCAATAGCAGCTCCTCCAAGTGTAAACACGTAACCACTTGTTGATTTGGAATCTTTATTATCCGATATCCAGTTTGCATCAGTGTATCCTTCGATCACTGCTGGTTGTCGGGTATAATGCAGTCCATAATCTCGTGTGTATCTTATGTATTTAAGCACCCTCGTGATAGCTTTCCAATGATCCGCGCACGGATTGCTGGTGTATCTACTTAGCCTACTCACCGCGTAAGCCAAGTCGGGTCTAGTACATGTCATTAGATACATTAGACTGCCAATAATTCTTGAATACTCTAACTGAGCAACTCCATCTCCTTTATTCTTCTTGAGATGTTGGGAGGTATCAACTGGAGTTCGAGCTACACTCGTATCTCCCGAGTTGAATTTTTCAAGAATTTTATCCACATAGTGAGATTGACTTAACACAAGACCTTCTTGGGTTCTTATGATCTTTACTCCAAGAATCACATCCGCTAAACCCATGTCTTTCATGTCAAATCTCGCTTTTAACATGCTTTTAGTAGCTTTGATAATTTTATCATTACTCCCAATGATAAGCATATCGTCTACATAAAGGCATAAAATCACATAACCTTCATTTGTGTCTTTGAAATAAACACATTTTTCGCACTCATTTATTTTGAAACCATTGTCAATCATGACATGATCAAACTTTTGGTTCCATTGTTTTGGTGCTTGCTTCAAGCCATACAAAGACTTGACGAGTTTACATACTTTACCCTCTTGACCTGGGGCAGAGAAACCTTCAGGTTGCTCCATGTAAATCTCTTCTTCTAAATCGCCATTTAGAAATGCGGTTTTAACATCCATTTGGTGAACTTCCAAATTTCTTAAAGCCGTTATAGCAAGAACCAATCTAATCGAGGTTATGCGCGTCACAGGCGAGTAGGTATCAAAGTAATCTAGACCTTCCTTTTGTCTAAATCCTTTAATCACCAACCTAGCCTTGTACTTATCAATACTTCCATCAGTTTTCATCTTCCTTTTGAATATCCAACGATATCCAAGTGGTTTGCAACCAGGTGGAAGATCTACTAACTCCCAAGTATGATTTTGCAATATAGAATCTATTGCATTTCTTATTGCTTCTTTCCATTGAGGTCCTTCTGAAGAGGAAACCGCTTCGCGATATGTATTGGGCTCGCCCTCAACCATATAGCTAACGAAGTCTGGACCGAAGGATTTTTCAATCCTTGGCCTTTTACTTCGCCTACAATCACTTTCTTCAACCTCAGGTCGTTCATGTGTCTTATCATGAACTACCTCATCAACGGGTGTAGATGAGCTTTCACCTACTTCAAAATTAGGTGTTGATGACGTTGCATGTGTTTGTCTTCTCAAAGGAAACACATTTTCAAAGTAAGACACAACGTTAGGATTCACCTCCATGATAGTGTTTACGTGTACATCAGGATTCTTGGACTCGTGTACAAGAAAGCGATGTGCACTACTTTGATGCGCATACCCAATAAATATGCAATCAACAGTTTTGGGTCCTATCCTAAGAGCCTTAGGAGGTAGTACAATCACCTTTGCTAGGCACCCCCACACTTTCAAGTATTTGTATGAAGGTTTCTTCCTTTTCCATAACTCATATGGAGTCTCGTCACTCTTTTTTAGTGGTATCTTGTTCAAAAGATAATTAGCCGAGAGAATGGCTTCCCCCCACATTTCCTGGCTCACCCCAGAACTTATCAACATGGCGTTCATCATTTCTTTCAATGTACGGTTCTTTCGTTCCGTCACGCCATTTGATTGTGGAGAATAAGGAGGTGTACACTCATGTACAATGCCACTTTTCGCGCATAAATCGGCAAAAGGTGCAACATATTCGCCTCCTCGGTCGCTTCGCAAAGCTTTTATCTTCTTTTGAAGTTGATTCTCAACTTCATTTTTGTACAAGATAAATTTACTTATTGCTTCATCTTTACTTTTTAGTAAATATACATAGCAATATTTAGTACTATCGTCAATAAACGTGATGAAGTACTTATTTCCACCTCTTGTGGATACCGCTTTTAAATCACAAATATCAGTGTGAATTAAATCAAGGGGTTCGGTTATTTGTTCAACCGATTTCGATGATGTTCTTGTAAGTTTGGATTCAACCCCTTTTTTCACATTTATAGTGTGAATCAATATGGAATGTTGGTATACAATTTAAATTGATTAAACGGCGTATTGAATTAAAATTTACGTGACCTAATCTACCATGCCATTTATTCGAATCAGAAAACTCAAGCATATAAGTAGAAGTAGTAGCAATTTTATTCATGTTCTTTTTCACAGCTATTACATTCAATTTGAACATACCATTTTGGGCGTAGCCCTTGCCTACATACATTCCTCGTTTAGTTAGTACAAATTGATCGCTCTCAAAAACTAAACGAAATCCAAACTTATTAAGCAACCAACCCGAGACTAGATTCTTGCGCAAGTCCGGGACATACAACACGTTGCTTAGAGTGAGCTCCTTCCCCGAAGTCCACTTCAAGATCACTGTTCCTTCACCCATGATGTCAGCGGTGGCTGCATTTCCCATATACAGCTTCTCTTCTCCTGAAAGCGCCTTGAAGGTGGTAAAGAGGCTTTTGTCTGCGCAAACGTGACGGGTCGCGCCTGTATCAACCCACCATCCTTTTGGAGTGTTGGTCACAGTATTGACCTCATCCATCATTGCGCTTTTGTCGGAAATCATTGCCACCAAAGGCATTCCGTCTTCATCCACCATGTGCGCACGCTTACGCTTTGGTTTCTTGCATTGGTTAGCCCGATGCCCCGGCTCGTCACAATTGTAACAAGTCCCTTGGAACGTCTGAGGTTTCTTTTTCACAACCCCTTTCTTCGGTCCAAGGTTGCTAGCCTTTGCTTTCCTTTTGTCCTTTTTCCCTTGCCCTTCGATCCCTTAGAGGATTGTCCATGCTCAACCACGTTTGCGCTGGCAGAAGTTTGCGCATGGCTGCCTTTTAGGGCAATTCTATTGCCCTCTTCAATCCGAAGACGAACAATAAGGTCCTCTAAAGTCATCTCCTTTCGTTTGTGTTTAAGATAATTCTTAAAATCCACCCAACCAGGAGGTAACTTTTCAATCAACGCTGCCACTTGGAATGTCTCGCTAAGTGTCATGCCTTCCGCAAAGATGTCATGTAGTATAATTTGGAATTCTTGGACTTGATTCATAACACTTTTAGAATCAACCATTTTGAAATCCAAGAAACGGGCTACCACAAATTTCTTTGTGCCAGCATCCTCCGTTTTGTACTTTTTGTCCAAGGCATCCCGAAGGTCTTTGGAAGTCTTGACGTTATAGTACACATTATACAATGCATCCGACAGGCCGTTTAACACATAGCCACGACATATGAAATCCGAATGCTTCCACGCATCTACCGCGCACTGTCTTTGTGCGTCGGTCTCCCCTTCCACAGGTTGGGGAGCGGTTTCCGTCAAGAACCTCGCAAGGTTCATGGTGGTCAGGTAGAAGAACATCTTCTGCTGCCACCTTTTGAAGTGTAGACCCGAGAACTTCTCGGGTCGTTCAGCGTGATTGGCCACTGTGGACGCTCCCACAGTGGTGGCGTTAAGAGGGGTTCCCGTCACAACATTTGTGGTGTTGTTAACGTTGACGTTTTCGTTCGACATGCTGAAAAATTAAAAATTTAAAGTTTAGACAAAAAATTCTGATTTACGCAAAAACCAGAAGTAAACTAGTAAATTTTAATTTGTTACCACAAAATTACTGTTTCAGCTTCCAAATTCCAACTTTGAAGACTAAAAACAAAAAATTTATAAATTTTAGAACTTACTGATTGGCTTCTAAGTCCAACTTTGAAGACCAAGTCAGAAAGTTTTAGCACAATCTGAATGTAACCACAAAAATTTTCAACCAAAGTCGCTCCTTTGAAGATGAAAACTTAAAAAAAAATCTGTTTTTAAAACACAAACTGAGTGAATCAAAACTGGTTTGAGTCACAAACAGGATGGTTTTGACTACATGAACGGTTTTAAAAATTTGTTTTAAGATTGTAGGAACTGTTTGTGTAAATTAAATAAATAAAACAAATATTAATACGATTACAATACAGAAATAAGAAAGCTGAAATACAAGTACAATTTACAACTGAAATAAACCAAAAATTACAAGAAGAAGAAGAAACATAATTGACTGAGGCACGTGTTCAACACGCTTCCCTTAAAACAAATTCCGAGTCTCCCAAGAGTACTCGTTTCGTTTCCCAGGGTACAACAGCCGGAGCAGTAGTACTGCCGGAGTTAGCCTACAACCCGAAGGTTACCTTGAACTTTGTAGGAAAACGATGAGAAAGTTGTAGAGAGAATGTTGAGTATGCTGTTGTGTAGCTGGTGTCCCTCTGCTGTGGGTATGGAGCTGTATTTATACAGCTCCTAGGTTGAAACAGTCAAAAACGGATTAAAGAGAGGTTTAAATTGCATTAAACGTCTTCAATGCAATTTAATACGTCATTTAATTCTCAGTCAAAGCATGTTAACTCGTCAGTTACGAAGCTGGACTGAAACTGCACTGTCATTCAATGCTGGAAGCTTCTGCGCGCGCGTGCGCGTGCAAGTCACCCTGGTGCGTGCGCGCCCAGGTCTGCATGCCCATGCGCGGTGCGTCCTCTTGGCTCACTGCCATGCGCGTGCGAAGTGCAAAGTGCGCCATCAAAGCGCCACATTGCGCCTCATTGCCCACGCCGCGCGAGCGTGTGCGAGTTAGGGTGCTCCGCACCCTTCGCGAGGACACTAGTGTGTGCTTCCATGAAACAATAAGGATGGAGAGTTCCACCTTAAATACCCATTTAAGTTCCATCTCTCCTCCGATGTGGGACAAGGTGCTACTTTCCCTTTAGTTTCAGCATTGAATGTTTCAAACACCCAACTTTGAGCATCGATATCTCATTTTAGCTCCGTTTTGGACGTGGTTTAGTTCGTTGCGAAGCTCTTCCAACATAGAACACAAACTCACAAATAAATATATAAAACCCGCTCATTTTATTATATTTATTTCTAGTCCAAAATAGGAAAAAATCATTTTCCTATATTTGTGAAAAATGTTATTTTCACCTATTTTTCCAACATTATGTACATGTATTCGTTTTTTGGTAAATTTTGTCTTGTCGATATAAACTCAAGTTGGTTTACGTTTCAACGTAAACTTTTTTTTTGTAAAGGAGTCGGGTCAAATATAATATATCTTCGTGCTTATTTTTATGTACGTTTTCAGTTGGTTTACACTGTTTTATGTTACGATTTTTCTAATTTATGATGTAATGTGTTTTTTTTATTTACCTTCGGATGTGCATAACTGAGTGTCTGTAATGAACCGAAAAAAGGTACAAATCGTTTTTGAGATTTCTTTTGAGATATAACGACTTTATTTTTTGAGATTTCTTTTCTTGTTGCTATAGCATGCATCAATACAATACTGAACTGGACTGGTACAAATCAAATTCCCATCGTGTCGTCGCCTTTCAAAAACTATATACAATATCACTTTGACCCCCCTCGACTTTCTAATACGTGTAGGTATATATTCAACTTTGTCTACGTTTTACGTCATATGAGCACTTGATGTTAGAAATTCGTGTTTGTTAACCTTTTTTTCAGTTTTGATCGTCCGGGTTTTTTTTATTTTCATATTAAACTTTAAGGTTTTTTTTTTTACCGCAAAGTGATAACGCACAACATTAATATTCATAGTTTAATACATATTAATACTTTATTTAATTATACTAACTTTTTATTAACTATTTCAGCATTGTTCTTTAGACCGTTTGTTCAATTGGTACCTCACAGTGAGACTCGATTATTCGAATTCAACATGGTCTATTTTATAGTTACTTTATTTCTTTTTATAACCACTTCTAACATTTTTATTTGTGAAAATTGAAGTGGAAAGAGGGTTAAACTACAAACGAATCCTATTATATGCTTCTATTAATAGAAAATTTAATCGGTCAGAGTGACAACAAACTTATACATTTCTACGGCAAATTTGGATTACTGACGTATCACTAGAGTATCATCGTGCCATCAGCGGAACCACCCAATCATATCCATCTCCAGGGGTGGATCTAGAGCCATGAAGGGGAACCTTGTAAGCAAAGGTATAGAGTGGCTTACTGGTAAAATGTGTGCTGAGTGTAATTGAGGTCTCGAGTTTGAGTCCGGTTAACTCTTTTCCGATTTTTTATTTGCGTTTTTTTTATTCTTTTTTTTACTCAAAAACGAATTAGGGTTAGTGATTTACCACTCAAGTCACAGAACACACACGACCACACAGACTTTTGCCGCACCTACGGTTGCCTCCCTTATGTTGGCTTTTTGTGATACTGTAGAATTTGGATGTTATGATGTATGTGTTTAACGATATCGAAGATAAATGTGTATAGTTTATTTATTGAATATTAAGTTTCATGGAGTGACTGGGAGACTAGGAGCCCCTATGTTATTGATTTTGAAGTGTGAATCTAAATAAGTATTAAGTTTGCTCTTTTTAGCAAACATTAATATATTGTCTACTGATATGAGCATTGATGAAAGTCGATAGTCATTTTGGATAATGCGTACTGCTGTTATATTTAGTGTGCTATTGTGGCATCAACAATCAACAAGAAAGCTTGTTCCGATCCATAAATGTTGACTTAGAGAGTTAGAGTATAAAGCGACTGTAGTGATTTATGACCAACTGATGAGGCTTTATTGTGGTAGTGAGTCAATTGTAGTCGTTTATGTGAATATCAAACACGTTGAACTTGATTGTCACTTGATTAGACTTTAGAGACAGTGTCGTGGGGGCAAACTGAGCCCTCCGTCTATATTTCAGAACACATTAAGACAGAACATCGGTTTTCATTTCTACAAAACCATTGAATCATGTAGATTTTATCTGTAGCAAGTTGGGCATATCTTTGCTCCAACTTGATAAGGAGTGATAAGAGATTTGTATAGTTTGTCTTACTACTGTGAATAGTTGTCGCAACAAATTCATAGTTAGTGTTTTAATTTGTTCCCTACTTTCCTAGTATAGTCATCTTTACTCCTGTATAAATACTTTGTTTATTGTTCAATAGAAGAGACACACAACTGTTTTAAGTCTCAAATTATTTCTCTACTTCTTAAGTGTAGAAACCAGATGTTGGACCAGTTCTGTTTATTCATGAAGGAAAACATTAAAACATACCTGTTACAGCAGACAGTGCGTTGGAGAATCCAGTAATGGAGTTCGACATGCTTGTCATCGTGATCTGGTTCCTCCTTAGGGTGCTGACTGATGATGGGGACTTAGAAAACCGAAAAGGGGTATCGGCTTAGGAGAGGAGGTCGATGATGATGTTATGACTAATGGGGTGTGTCAAATTGTGTAACTGAGTAACCCCTTAACCTCCACATAATTCTCCTTATATAAGCACCCAGGAGGAAACCTAATTAGTTAATAAGGGTAATATGGTCCATCAACAATTACCAACTAATTATTTAATAGGTTGTTATATATTTTGATCCATATAATGTAAATGATTATAATGGCTACTAGATTAAATATTAAATCATATATTTAATCTTACATTCTCCCACTTAGCCGAGTAATCATTTACTATGAGTATTAGATAAGCCTGATCAGGAGTTAACACTCATTTTAGCCTTAAACAAGTACTATAGCAGAGAAATACAGCCGTTGAATCATTATGCGACCCAGGACCCCCATTAATCATACTATAGCCTTAATTTAAAACCTAATCGTTATGATCAAAATACGCATAAGCCCTTTGTTTGATTTGTAACTTCATTTGTCTATATGCCATTATGCTAGCTTGACATATTCTTAGAGACATACAAAATCAAACTAATGAGGAAAATTAACTAATACTTAGTCATTCATAGTACGATATGCGGTTGCGCACGGCCATCAATTAATACCCGTCTATGAGCTCTCTTAATAAGACTTATGGGTAATAGCCCTTCAGTTATAGGATCCTTAAGCATATCATGAATGTGTTCGATACAAAACTTAGTTTCCTCAATTCGTTCATAAACGAATAATTAATTGCGTATCGAAAATTAATGCAGCACCTCTTGAACTGTTACTGTTCAAGGAGTCATGGTAGCTGACTTTATCACACTAAGTCTTCAAAACATTAATTATATGGAGTTAATAAACTTATGAGTCCACTGATAAATTTCCAACAACATTTAGTGACTATATTATGTCGTTATAACTTAGGTTGTTAATATCAGTGCATTATGACTCCTCCATGAAATAGGTTTTGTCTGCTGACATAAAGATATACCTGAAATTACATTTTATCATCTTTGAATATTTCAAAGTTAAAGTAATAAACCGGTTTGAGTTCTCACTTCTTCTTTAAAATTATAGTCTCTCGTTTCCTTTTATAAATATTTTAATACTCCATAAGATGCTTCACATTAATCTAGACATATCTAGTGTGTTGCAATGTGAGTAATATCTAAACGAGTATAGACTTAAACTTACATAAGGCTTCCAATTAATGAAGCGTAAAAAATAATCTCATTTACCATATTATCCTCTGAAGGAGAGCAGTATTGATTGTTACATATGTAAGGACCCATTTAATGTTAAACTTATGGAACAGAACTAATGTCCCATTGGGTCTATCTCAGTATGTTATGATATCTATCACGTAAGAGATATCACTGAGATCTATTATATCAAAGTTTGTGTTACCAATGCTTTGACTTATGTAACATATACTTGTCAAAAGAATATAATCTATATTGACAAGTTTATCTTAGTTGCTCCCACTCATTTTGAGGTAGGTACATTAATCCACTTGATTTTTAATGAAAATAATTACGTTAGCTTTTCATCACATTATGATGTTTGCATTAACCCATACATGGATATTATTGGCTTACAAACAAAGTGTTCCTTAACCTTCAGTTTAGAACTTTCAGGTTGTTTTATGAACATGTAAATGTGTCAGCCAGTTTGTTAGGGAAAATTGTTTTTAATGTTCATCTAATGTAGCCTTAAACTATTATAAGTTACTAGAACAGTGATGATCCTCAAAGAAAACTTTGATAATTTATCTCTTCCTAAGTATAACCTTTGACAATCAATCATGTTTCTTAGTGTCTTAACGTTTATATTAGGATTTGGTTTAGTTATGAACACTCTTAATCAATCATGTTTCTTAGTGTCTTAACGTTTATATTAGGATTTGGTTTAGTTATGAACACTCTTAGGTAATTCAATCAAATCCCAAACGTTATACGAACACATAAAATCAGTTTTACTAGAAAACTGTTTTATTCCATTTAAAAGAATATTGATTTACACTAATGGCTTAATTTGAAGAGACAGGACCAGTAAACTTTTCCAAAATCCATTTCAACTTCAGTTAGGGAGGTTATGTAATCATCAAAGTTAGTAGGTTTTTAAACCTAGATGACCTCCTAAGTTGATTATTGGGTTTATTAGAAGTTTCAGTTTTATGGATTAGCTCTTGGTTAGGTTTCTATCAATGATTCTAAGTTTGTAAGAGTTGGTGCAGTATGGTATACAAGAGGTGTAATCGGAGTTAAATTCGGAGTGAAATTTAATGACACTCTTCCCCCCGCCTCTTGTATTCCTTGCAAATCATGATAAGGACTTTGACTGCTCCCACTGACCTTAGAAAACTTTAGGAACTCAGCATGCTTAGGGTCAATATTTAACGACCAACAGATTCTAATAGAGAAAACAAATTAATGACGTTAGTCGTTGTGATTTCTCTTGTTGAGGATTATGTTAGTTTAGGTAAGAAATCTAAGTGCGCCCATAATTAGGCAACAATGAAACTTTTGTAAGAGTAGCATTAGATTTTAAGGAGACAAGTTATGATAGAACAGTGTCAAGATGGAGCAGTGTCTTGTACAAGAGGTGTAAATTGAAGTTATATGAACTTTTCACTCCCCACCTCTTGCAACTGTTACAAGTTATTATTAAGACACTTAATGCTCCCACTGATCTTTAATATCTCTAGAATGCTACAAGAGAAGTTTCAATGAGCTACGTGACGTGGGAACCTATCACATATATGTTAGACTTTATTTGATTTCTTTAATGTTCAGATATCATAAGAAACTTTAGGGACATATCTAATAGAAATCTTATTAAGTATATATATATAAATAGATTTCTTATAAGACCGTCAGCCATATGCGACAAAATTTAGATACAAGTTGATAGTCTTTTAAATGATAAATGAATTATGTCTGAATATTCCATTTGGAATAAGTTCCACGAATGTCAATGAATGACTTATGATGGACCCATACTTATTCCTTAAGCCAAGTTATATTTTTGGGCTTTAACGTCATGATTTGAAATCACTTAGAATGAGATTAGTTGAATAATCATCCTCATTAACCATGTCATGATTTCTCATGAATTTCGGTTATAATGGATGAAATTTATAAGTCTCATTTTCCTTTTGTCAAATTCTCATTTGCATGATGACAAAAGTTGTGAAAGTGTAAGGTATCATCTAGTTTTATCTTAGTAATGTTTCAATCCAGATATTTAGAACAAATAAGATGAGAGTTTAAGGTAAGTGTGACACTATGTTGACCATGCAAACCTCACAACCTTCATAACATGGCTTAATTATGATACTATATTCTGTTTAATTTTCAGAATATATAAGGTATCAAAAAACGTTGTTAGAAGATTGCTTATTATGGTTCTTATAGCCTTAACATTTAATTTTGTCACTAACTCTCATGTTCGTTATTTGTCGAGTTCTGGTAAGGAAACGTATGGAACTAGAGTCAACTAATCATGTGTTAATTGGAATATTAAAATTATCAGACTTAAATATCATTAGTAAGTAACTATCTAATTAACTTATCCAACTGTTCTTCTAAATAATGGATAGTCTCGTTGCTTATGCCTAATCTAGTGGCACAATTATTCAGTGAGATTTTCCCTTGAAGAACCTTAGAGGTGGAATTAGCACTTGTAATTTGTCTACAGACCTTAGAACAATCCTCTTTTAAAGTTTAAGTGGCTGTAAGGTGAGTAACAACTTATTTTCCAGCTTCAAACATTTATTTCTATGTACATATGTTGCTTATCAACACACTCATTATACTTTGGTACTTTTGAGTGTTATAGTTGATTTATAAGGCATCAAATTGTACAAGTGAAAATCTTAGTATGTAATGTACTGGAAAAATGTACTTATTTCCATGCGTAAGCCCTTAACTTTATGGGTCATGGTATTATACATTATAATGTATTCACATATACCACTTAACCTTATAGTTTAGAATTTAAATGAAGGCATGCATCTTAGGAGTTCTAGTGATTATTCCGTAAATAATAGGTTAGTCTTAGGAAAAACTTAATCTGGAATAACCTTTTAGTGATAGCGTTTATGTTAGAGAGTTCTTGATTATCATAAGAGACATCATGTTCGATTTATCCTAATCATCATGCTCTACTTTTCTTCTGTAGTGCTTTATCAGAAGAGAGCAGTAGGATTATCGTGTCTTAAGAGATAACCAAGGGTTTAATTTAAGAGCTAATCTTATAGAAACTTTAAGCAAAACATATTAGATTTAAGAATTAGAGTGGATGAGATATAGATTTATAGAAGAAAATTATAGTGAGTAAAATTATGGGTACTAAGAATAAGGCAGACGATGTGATCATAAAATTAATTAAGGATCATTAATATAAGGATCATTATGTGAAGAGATTGTGATATGTCTATTACTAACATCAAAATAATAGACTATTTAAAGTTCTACTTAAACAAAGACAAATCAGCTTTGGGCAGAAGTGTAATCATTTAAGCATGTGTGCAAAATGGTTGTAACAAATCAGCTTTGGCCAAAAATTGAGACTGTCACTTTAGTTATGCACTTGTTAACTATGCCATCTATGAAGGAATTAAATCAGCTTTGGCCAGATATTAAGACATTCATGTTTATGATGCACACTTAACATAGCTTTCGTAATACTTGGATGATAAGTAGATGTATCAAATCAGCTTTGGCCAGAAATGAAACATCAGAAGCTCATTCAAGTAAAGCCATTTTGGTTTTGTAAAACATTATTTGATCCTTACTAATTAACTAAATAATTACAAAACCAATTATTTAATAGCAAAACACCCGTTAGCGCGGATCGAACTCCGCGGTGAGTTCGCTGGGGTTTGCGGGGGACAGCGTGCCCCCGGCCGGGGTTCGGGGCGGAGCCCCGAAAAATTTTTTAGTTCACATTAAACAGCTTAAAATAATGAGGTTTCGAGTCAGGTCTCGACTGAGTTATGAGATCTCGAGTCAGTTATGAGGTCTCGAGTCGCAACCTTGTTGTCTCGAGTCGGAACCATGGTCTCGACTACTATATCTTATGAGATCTCGACTCATGATGAGGTCTCGAGTCGCAACCACGGTCTCGAGTTATGACCTTATGGTCTCGAGTCGTGACCTTTGTCTCGAGTTATGACCTTATGGTCTCGAGTCGAGACCTTTGTCTCGAGTTGTAAACTTTTGAGCCCTTATGATTTCGAGTCGTAATCTGATGGTCTCGAGCTCACTGTTGATAGCTGTTTATTGTGATAACATAACTGAAAATTCGAAAATTAAGAATTGTGATAGAATTTCCTATTATAACATTGATCTAATTTTATCATAAAATTTCGAAAATCATAATCTGTTTATCTTATTAACAGATTTCGAAAAAAACTTATTAGATAAAATAAGATCAAAATTAGGAAAACATTCCACAATTCAAAACACATTCCAAAACATAAAGGAAATTTCGAATTTTTAACTAAGAACATGATGAACCCTAAATAAAATAACCTTAAACTTATATCCGAAATCTGGAAATAATTACACATTTAAATATGTTTCTCAAACTGATGATTTCGGAACAGTTATAACGAATCAATATATATGATCCGAGATGAATTGAACAGATCCGAGATGATATCTCGGATGATAAAACCGAATTTTATTATGGTTTTCAAATCCTGTTTTCCTGCTTTAATCCAGATTTACGGATACAAAACAGAACTGACTAATCAACATATGCTCTGATACCACATGTTGGATCAGTTCTGTTTATTCATAAAGGAAAACATTAAAACATACCTGTTACAGCAGACACTGCGTTGGAGAATCCAGTAATGGAGTTCGACATGCTTGTCATCGTGATCTGGTTCCTCCTTAGGGTGCTGACTGATGATGGGGACTTAGAAAACCGAAAAGGGGTATCGGCTTAGGAGAGGAGGTCGATGATGATGTTATGACTAATGGGGTGTGTCTAATTGTGTAACTGAGTAACCCCTTAACCTCCACATAATTCTCCTTATATAAGCACCCAGGAGAAAACCTAATTAGTTAATAAGGGTAATATGGTCCATCAACAATTACCAACTAATTATTTAATAGGTTGTTATATATTTTGATCCATATAATGTAAATGATTATAATGGTCACTAGATTAAATATTAAATCATATATTTAATCTTACACCAGAAACATTACTTAGGCAATCAAATGATCTTAAGACATATCATTGATGTGTTGGTGGTTCTATCTTAAGACAATGGGAAAGAGCTTATCTATTTTTTTCTCAACATATCCTTTCCCATTACTAATGTGAAAAAAGATAGTTGGCTTGACAACTTTTTCAAAAGACGAAACCTCGTAGGGAAGAACTTTAGGTATGTTTTTTTATTCGTTAAGACCATCTTATTTATACTACGTAATTTTAAATTTATCATGATGATATTTTTTTATTATTGTATCGTATTTTATTTTGTGATGAATCTTACCCGAATCGAACCGACACGTATTTTTGTATGTACAAACATGTGATATTGGAACATTTAGAAAAGTGAACCCCTTAGAAAAAATTCATGGATCCGCCACTGTCCATCTCCACTAGGCATAATGTATATACACCAATTCAGGGGAAACCCAATAAATATGAGAAAACATCCTTTGTAAGAATCGAACCCAGAACCTATTGATCTCAAAGTCTTATCCCACCTTAAAATGCTACTAGGCTATAAAGCCATGGGCAACTTATACATTTCTCTAGTTCAAATCTAGAACCAATCCCATTATGGTATGGTATTGAGTATAGGCACATCTAGGTCCGCAAAATCATTCAATGATTAAAAATAGGTCCCCAATTAACCAATCTTTCATGAAAAGATTGGTGTGTTCTTGAATTGTAATCCCGTTGAATTTTTTTTCTAGCTTCTTGCTTGTTTTGTTTATTGGAAGTCGCAGTTTCAAAAAAAGAAAATCGATCGCTGGATAAATAAACAACCATTGTGGGTATAAGGTAATGCATCTGTCTATTTTTTGTTATACATGTAATAACATATTTAAAGTTAATATACGGTTATATTTAAACAATCATGAACTTATATTTATAGGGTGAGAATCAAATAGGAAGTTTATTTTGGCTAGAAAGAATAGGAAGCAATAAGATTATGACATATGGCAAAATTTAAAATAAAGAGTAAAGGTATTTTAGTCAATCATATCATTGCTTCTTCCTTCTACTCCCAGTAACTTCAAAACCCACCATTTTCAGAACTCACCATCTTCAACATTTTCTTCACTTGCTATCTCAATAATCACTACATTATAGTGCGATTTTCGTCATCAATCAATGATTCAAACACCCGATCAACGTGTTCTTCAGCTTTTTTGAAGAAAACCCAGTTTAATTTCATTCAAAATCTCGTTTTTTCCCGTGATTTTGAAGATAATCACTCGATCCGTTCGATTCGATCGCTGATAAGTGTTTAAATCATTCAGATTTCGTCAATGTTGAAGAAATCGGCTTCGTCCATGTAAGAAATTATTTAATTTCACTTTTTACGATCTGGGTTTTTGATTTAGTCATTGCGTTTTACGATCTTGGCGGGGGTCCGGGGGCAGCGCCCCTGGTAGCAGGGTCCAAGGGGCGGCAGCCCCTGGCGGGGTCCAAGGGGCAGAGCCCCTGGCTGGGGTCGATTAAATTGCTTTAATAAAAATGTATGAGAAAATTTAATTTTCTGTAAATTTGCCTCTGGAAAACTGCATCCGTAGACAGTTTTTGACAGTTTAATTTCCTGGTTCAGACAATTCACAGACAAAACTATTGTCCTGGTTCAATGCGTTTTAGAGAGAACACATTATTTGGTGTTTTTAGGCCATTGCGTTTTAAAACTAAGACATTTTTATGTGTTTTCTGGCCATTGCGTTTTAGAAACACATTTTTGAAGTGTTTTTAGTCATTGCGTTTTAGAAAAACACATTTTTGAAGTGTTTTTAGTCATTGCGTTTTAGGTAAAACACATTTTTAGGTGTTTTCAGTCCATTGTGTTTTAGAGTGAACACTTTCTTTTGTTTTTTAGGTCATTGCGTTTTAGAAATGAGACATTTTTAAGTGTTTTCTGGCCATTGCGTTTTATAAATAAGACATTTTTTTGTGTTTTTTGTGCATTGCGTTTTAGGTAAAACACATTTTTATGTGTTTTCACTCCATTGCGTTTTAGAAAACAGACATTTTAAGTGTTTTCTGGCAATTGCGTTTTAGAAAACAGACATTTCTTTGTGTTTTTTGTGCATTGCGTTTTAGGTAAAACACATTTTTATGTGTTTTCAGTCCATTGCGTTTTAGAAAGTACACTTTCTTTTATGTTTTTAGGCTATTGCGTTTTAGAAATAAGACATTTCTTTGTGTTTTCTGGCCATTGCGTTTTACAAATAAGACATTTCTTTGTGTTTTTTGTGCATTGCGTTTTAGAAAATTGTCATTTTTTAGGTTTTTTTTTCATTGTGTTTTACGCAACTGAGTTTTTTCCATTGAGTTTTACGCAACTGGGTTTTAGAAATTTTTTTTTCGAAAATATAGCAATAGTATACTCGTTTTAAAGATAAGAAACGCTCGTTTTTTTGGTGCAATTTTTATAAAAAAATAATGCCGTATGAGAGAGTTATTAACGTTTAAAAAATTGGGGGGGGGGGAATTGGAGGAGAGAGAAACTATTGCCTTGGATTGACTAGAATGCCCCAAAACAAACTCAAGCGCCTCTTTTATTCCCTTCAATTTCCCTCATTTAATCTTAGCCCTTGATTAACTAAATGGATGGTCAAGATTACTTCCTAGCATTCTCAGCCAAATAAACTTCCTATTATATCCTAACCCTATATTTATAAACATATACTTAAAAATGTTGAGTTTTTTTTTAAAACTCTTTAATTAGGGTTTAGGATCAAATACAAAGCCTCATAAAAATAAGAAGTCAACAAAGGGTATCAAACGGACTTTGATTGACTTCATTCAAGCGGCATTGGAACCGTCTAATCGAATTCTACGATATGAGATTTTAGGTTTTCGCTTTTGGATTTATAGATTCTAGATTTTAGAAATTTTGTATATTATCATTGTGTCATTTTTATATTTACATCATTGAGTCTTTTTTGCTATTACTGTGTCTTTTTTCCTCGACATTGTGTTACATTTTTTTGGCATTGTGTTATATTTTACTCGACATTGTGTCATTTTATACGATCTATTATGTCTTTGTACACTTTTTATTTTTAGAAGTATTTGTAGAATAACTTAACCCATTTAATTAGGTAGCCTGATTTGTATAGAAAATCTTCAATTTTTATGTTTACCCATATTGTTTCTGCTGTTACACCCAATGTTTTAAAATCTGGTTTTTATACCGTACCGGATTTAGCTCAAAAACGGTTTAAACAGGTGTACCGGGCGGTTTCCGGGTTTACTGGATGGTTCAACCGGCCGGTTTGAACCGGTTTTTAAAACATTGGTTACACCTAAATAAAGATACTTGAAAGGGTAAACTCTGACTTCTTATGTAAGCCTCGCATCATTGGAGTGATACCGACTTATAAAGAACGTCTCAACTCAAATAAGTTGTAAAATTCGATTCTTTCACAAAATATTTATTACTCCCATGAATTTAATACACATAAAATCAATTTAAATACTTTTGTGTATTTATTTAACTTATAAAACAATAGGGGAAAATTCATTTGAGAAGAAAAAGAAGAAATGGCATAATGGTAAAACATTAAATAGTTTATAACTCCTCCCATTAATTATGTTATCTCTAATTAATAAAGCAAAAAAACATTTTATCCTACACATTTCAAAATTTATCCTACATCTATCTTACACTTACCGAAATTTACCTACGCATATCTAAATTTATCCTACACATATACTAGAATTTATCCTACATATGTCGAAAATTGTCATTCACCCTAAATTATTTTATCTTGAGAGAGTATATTTAAAAGTGAGTTACAAGTTTAATTAGTTAGCTAATTAATTATAATTAGAAATTTACCTATATGCCCTTATTAATAACATTAAATACACATATTAAATGAAGTAAAATGAAGTATTTCTATTGGTTTAAAACTTATTCTTTTTATTCTTACAAATTTTTTCTTCTCATTTGAACCTTCCACTAAAACAATAATGTACATGTAATTTTACTGATTGGGACAAACCTACAAGTCATAATTACCAAAATAATATCAAGTATTCAAGAGGAGACGAGAGGTCGTATAGGGCGTACCCGTCGTTAAGTTTAGACGGTGACGATCTTTTATGGTTCAACCATCCTCATCTCATTCTCTATCTCATCAACTTCGTCCTCTTTAAGGTAAACATGTACACCATGGATCAAAAGTTGTGTTTTCTGATGCAGGAGCATCCGACCCGTCTGACCCGATACTAAGACTTGAGCTGACCGACGACCCATATGGAAGATGGTTGGAAGATGCAAGAAAATCAAGATACATCAATTGTTTTAATTTCTTATTCTATTGAGATTGTTTCCTATTAAACTTGTTAAAAGTATAAATAAGAAAGAAGTATGAGTCAAAACTATTAAAATATTAAATGAGTGAATGGTGTTCCTTAAAAATATAAGGTAAATTTGTTTCCTCAAACAACATGATGTTTTGTAAGTATTTTGAAAATCTGTCCGAAGACTATTAAACCGTGAACCACTAATACCAGCACTTTAGTTGCGAGCTAATGGACCATGAACAAATAATCAACCTTTAGCAACCTCCTCTCAGTCAGCCACGGAGGTTATCCAAACTTACACCTTTAGGGTATACGGAGTGGGGGCGGTAAACTTGTGTTTATCGAATCGGTGACCACAGCCAACCCTTTACCGCTCAAGTGTTTACCGAATTGGTGGCCAAAATCGGTGAAGGTTCACGGAGTCGGGGAGAGGGAGGGAGTTTACCTAAACCTCATTAGATAAACCACCGCCAACGTCTTTGAGCATTAGGTAAACAATTGACATGGCGCTATGTGATTGGGTGATTTGGGAGTTTACCTATTCCAAATGTCTAACCACTCCCTTCACCCTTAGGTTATTATATTTCCAATGATCTTTTGGCCTTGTGGTCGTGGAAAACTTTGCTTCTCTTGGACATACTAACTACTAACCCAGTTAGTGACATCTTAACCGAACACCGTTAAAAAATCAAAACAAAAGAAGGTTATTATATAAATTATATTTATCTACTATAAATAAGCAACATTTCAATGCAAAGAGGTGTTGTACTCTATGCATAGGGTTGGTTTAAAAAAAAAATATATATATAATGTTATACTTTTAGGGCATGGATGTATAGAAAACTTATTTCTACTTAGAAAACCTAGGAAACCCAATCTAGACCATTGATCATGATCATCCAATGGCTCATAAAATTTGAAGCCTTTTTGAATTAAATTAAATAGAGTGGTAAAGTCAAAAAGGTACTACAAGGGCATATGGGTAAAATCAACCATAATTGTAGTACATTATATATATTATAATATTATGTGATTTGACATGCATTAAAGGAGGTGCACAAATACCTATAAGAACTAATCAAATACCCCCTCCTCATTTCAAACATTTCAAAATACTCAACCCAAATTCATCTCTTTCTCTCTCAAACAATCGATCTTCCCAAAAACCCACCGGAGAAGAAAAGGGGCACCGGAGAAGATGATCTGACCGGAGAAGATAAGGGGCACCGGAAAAAGGTGTTTTGACCGGAGAAGATGATCTGACCGGAGAAGAAGATGATCTGACCGGAGAAGATGATCTGACCGGAGAAGAAAAGGGGCACCGGAGAAGATGATCTGACCGGAGAAGAATAGATATGAGATCTTGCTTTCAGTTGTTCTCGTCCGGTAGCCGGAAATGGAAGAAAGAAAGAACATGCAGAAGCAAGTAAGTTTGATTCGGTGTTTTATATTCTTATGTTTTTTGAACGCCCGAAATGTTGGGTTTTCTGCTTTCCCTGATCGATCGGTGTTTTGGTCCGATCGGGGTGGGGTTTTTGTTTTAAAAGTGTTAATGTTGGTCCGATCGGGGTGGGGTTTTTGTTTTGAAAGGGTGGGGTTTTTGTTTTGAAAGTGTTAATGTTGGTCCGATCGGGATGGGTTTTTTTTTAAAGTGTTAATGTTGGTCCGATCGGTCTCAAAAGCATATAAAATATATTAGCGTAACATGTGTTAAACCTGTCTGATATTAGGGTACAAGTCAACGGACTCAAAAGCATATAAACATATCAGCGTAACATGTGTTAAACCTTCTTATTAAGTTACCATGTGTTAAACCTCCCTGATTAGGTAAACATATTAGTGTAACATGTGTTAGACCTGTCTCATTTTTATCAAATGATGTAACATGTGTTAAACCTGTCTTATTACTATGTGTTAAACCTCTCCTATTAGGTAAACATGTTAGTGTAACATGTGTTACACCTGTCTTATTTTTATCAAATTATGTAACATGTGTTAAACCTCCCTGATTAGGTAAACATATTAGTGTAACATGTGTTAAACCTCCCTGATTAGGTAAACATATTAGTGTAACATGTGTTAAACCTGTCTCATTTTTATCAAATGATGTAAACGTGTGTTAAACCTGTCTGATTAGGTAAACATATTAGTGTAACATGTGTTAAACCTCTCCTATTAGGTAAACATGTTAGTGTAACATGTGTTACACCTATCTTATTTTTATCAAATTATGTAACATGTGTTAAACCTGTATTATTTTTATCAGATTAGTTAACATGTGTTAAGCTCTCATATTTTTTCCAAGTTATGTAACAAGTGTTAAACTTGTCTTATTTTTATAAAAATAGGTAACATATGTTAAACCTGACTTTATTTTATCAAAAACATATTATGTAACCTGTTTTATTTTAATGAAATTAAGTAACATGTGTTAAACCTGTTTTATTTGCAGCAACAAAGAGAGTAACAATAAGATACCGAAAAAGCGAAAGAAAGTAGACGAAGAAACGGACGATGAATGGGATGAAGAAAGAGAAGAAACGGATGATGAATGGGATAAATTATGGCCATAACCCAAAATACAATATGACCATTCTGGGATGCAACAACTATATGTAACATGTGTAACCTTGACGGATCGCAAACTGAATACGGATGCTGATGTGACGGCAATTTTTTTGGGATGCAACAACTATATGTAACATGTGTAACCTTGACGTTGTAACAGTCACTATTACATGAATGAACAACATGTTGACAAATGTAACAGTCACTATCCATTTCCGGTTATTTTATCACCCTTTTGTGGTCATCATAACTATATGATGTTTGTAACCTTAAAAGCCTTGGTAGGCTGCCACTTTTAATGATGTTAAGGGTTACAGTTAATGTTATATTACCCTTTTCTGACATTATGGTTTACGTTTAATGTGGTAGTTTACAACAACTTTTAATGATGTTATTGTTTATTTTTAATGATGTTATGTGTTACATGTAATGTTATATTATGTTTGATGTAATGGTTTGAAGAACTAGATCATACCCTACATTCAACAAATACTCCTCTTTACGAGATGTAATACTTCTTCTGATTTTAAGAGAATCTCTTTATGTTAACATATGTAACACCTCTAGGGTTTTGGTTCCTGGAAGTTGTAATTAGCTACATATGTAGTAACAATGTTACACATGTTACTTATGTAGTAATTAGCTACATATGTAGTAACAATGTTACACATGTTACTTACGGTGAGAGCGGCCCTTTATTGGACAAAACAGGGCTGCGTATATGTAACACATGTTTGTAACATGTGTTACACTAGATGGTAACACATGTATAGCCATGTTGCACATGTTATATAGTTGTTACATGTGTTACACTAGATGGTAATACATGTATATATAGTTGTAACACATGTTATATAGTTTTAACATGTGTTACACTAGATGGTAACACATGTTATATAGTTGTAACATGTGTTACACTAGATGGTAACACATGTATAGCCATGTTGCACATGTTATATAGTTGTTACACATGTTATACAGAACCTGTACCATTTGTAACAGTCACTATTACATGAATGAACAGCATGTTGACAAATGTAACAGTCACTATCCATTTCCGGTTGTTTTATAACCCTTTTGTGGTCATCATAACTATATGATGTTTGTAACCTTAAAAGCCTTGGTAGGCTGCCACTTTTAGGGTTTTGATTTTAAGAGAATCTCTTTATGTTAACATATGTAACATCTCTCATATGTAACACCTCTAGGGTTTTGATTTTAAGAGAATCTCTTTATGTTAACATATGTAACACATATTTGTAACATGTGTTACACTAGATGGTAACACATGTATATCCATGTTGCACATGTTATATAGTTGTTACATGTGTTACACTATATGGTAACACATGTATATATAGTTGTAACACATGTTATATAGTTTTAACATGTGTTACACCAGATGGTAACACATGTTATATAGTTGTAACATGTGTTACACTAGATGGTAACACATGTATAGCCATGTTGCACATGTTATATAGTTGTTAATCCCTTTTTAATGATGTTATTGTTTATTTTTAATGATGTTATGTGTTACATGTAATGTTATATTATGTTTGATGTAATGGTATGACCAACATCAAACAAAGGAATGTTAAGGGTTACAGTTAATGTTATATTACCCTTTTAACGTATGTAACACATGTGTACCATGTTACGTCCAACACCAGTTACAGTTAATGTTATATTACCCTTTTAACGTATGTAACACATGTGTATCAGGTCATTCTTTGCTATTAGTTAGTTACCTCTCACATAGGTTACACATGTTACGTCCAACACCAGTTACAAATGTTAATCAAAACAAAACTCACTTGTCATCATGGGTTGTTAGTAATTGCACACATTACAATCATACTTAAAGGTAACAAAAATCTTTATAAAAACTTAAACATATAAAAATGATCCAAAACTATCATAAAGGTTACAAAAATCTAGCTACGCTTTGCGTCTTGATAACCATCTTTATCTTGAACATAAACATCCATTCACCTGTGAACAAAACAAGTACATCAGTGTTAATCCCCTAAAGTTAAACTTATTAACACAAATGTAACTACAGGTATGTAACATGTGTTACGTGTTATACACGTGTAAAATTTTATTGTAACACATGTAACATGTGTTACCTCCTAGTATAACACACAACAACAGTTACTATTCAGATCAAAAGCCCAAACAAGCAACCAACCCAACAAAAAAACAGTTACTATTCAGATCAAAAGCCTCAAACAAGCAACCAAACCAAACACAACTTTTTACCACAAAAATGATTTTAACACAAAAATAAAAACCTGCAAATTACATAAACATTTATCCATTTTTAGAACCATTTTAACAAAAGAATCATGTTCATCTCTAAAACATCCATTACACAAAAACCTATAAACAACCATTCACCTGTGAACAAAGCAAGTACATCAGTGTTAATCCCCTAAAGTTAAACTTATTAACACAAATGTAACTACAGGTATGTAACATGTGTTACGTGTTATACACGTGTAAAATTTTATTGTAACACATGTAACATGTGTTACCTCCTAGTATAACACACAATAACAGTTACTATTCAGATCAAAAGCCCAAACAAGCAACCAACCCAACAAAAAAACAGTTACTATTCAGATCAAAAGCCTCAAACAAGCAACCAAACCAAACACAACTTTTTACCACAAAAATGATTTTAACACAAAAATAAAAACCTGCAAATTACATAAACATTTACCCATTTTTAGAACCATTTTAACAAAAAAATCATGTTCATCTCTAAAACATCCATTACACAAAAACCTATAAACAACCATTTTAACTAAAACATCAAGTGTGAAATGATTTTTCAAAATAAAATACTCAAGAGATTGTTGTTTCTCTCTCTAAAATAGCAACTTTCTCTCTCTAAAAACACTTACCGAATCTAGAAACCGTGTGATGAACACGATGAAGATCTTCAAACTTGCTTCTCTCTATGTGTTCTTGGTGTTCTTGATGAATATGATGAAGATTGTTGTTTCTCACTCTAGAAATCAGCTTTCAACAAGCATCAGCACACCCGAGATGAAGATGACGACGTGAGATGAAGCATGAACACACCCGAAATCAGCTTTCAACAAGCATGAACACATCCGAAATAAACAAGATGAATATTGTTGTTTCTCTCTAAAAAACATTAGCTTTCTCTCTCTAGGAGAACAAGCCTGAAAATCAGCCATGGAAGATGGGAGAAAGCAAAGGTATTTAGGGTTTTGGAAGAAGAAACGAATGGGGGGAAATAAGAAAGAAAGAGATGCAAGTTCTATATATTGGTTTTAAAAAGTGATGAAATGATGGGTAATAAATGACTTGATGGGATGGGGAGAGATGGTGAAATGATGGCTTGAACAAATGACTATTTTGCCCTTTTAACATGTGTTTAAAGATATGATGTGGATCAATCTTGACCACACAATTAAGGTTTCCCAAGTTTTCTAGATTAAATGGGTTTTCCATAGATACTTACACTATACTTTTATTCCTAAAGTTAATTGATATTTTATTTTAGTCCAAAAGTTTTCATGTTTTCCAATTTAATCTTATAATTTTCTTTAACTTTCAACTTTGGTCCCCAACTTTTCATATTTCACAAAATTTTCGTTTTACCTTTTGTTCTAAATTTTGCGAGCTAACATGATGAAACGTTCGTGTGTGGTTCAATGTTTTTTACGTTTTGTTTTACTCTTTGTTCTAGTTAACATGGTGCAACATGCGTGTGTGGTTCAACGTTTTTATGTCCTCTATTTTTTCCCGTTTGAAAGGCCCGACGCAACGCGCGGATCTTTAATCGACTTAGTTATTATTTCCATGTTTTACGTCTCGGTCTCATTTCTCCACATTAACACGCCGTAACTTCAGTGTTGATGGCAACTGACGGTGGTGTGGTATTGATGCTATTTGTCATGGCTTTACGACCCCACTACAACGCGCGTGCACGGTGGTTTGGGGTGGGGGTGTTAATACTAGTTATATGATAATATAACATACATTCCTTGTATTATTAATGTTTTTTGTGGTAACTTAAAAAAAATTAAATTTTACCATTCCTTGCCCAAAAAAAAAAACATGAAGTGAAACTCATTTATGAAATATGTACTCTAGCCAATATTAAGATTTAGGCGTACTAACAATTTTATCATGTGTAGCTTCCCATTTAAAATAACTAATAATTCAAGTTGTTTAAATTGTATGTTTTAACTTATGTATTTATTGGTAAATATTAATAATTATCTATGATATATTAGCATCTTAAAGTGTGTTAATTTATTTTGTTTTTCTTAAAATTTAAAGAAATTGACATTTTTCTGATTATGGGTGGTCTTAAGCAATTTTTTATGATATTTATCATCTTTTACTTACGTAAGTTTTTTTATTCAATCTGTGTAATACACGGGGTCCATAACCTAGTTTTTTTATTCAACCTGTGTAATACACGGGGTCCATAACCTAATATATTAATTAATTAATAATATTAGGATTATTTCATCAACATCTTTGATGCTATTACGTCATATTAATTAATAATAATAATTCGTAGCAAAAACCTAGAGAGAATAAAGTGCCGCCTTCGAAGAAAAAAAAGAGATCTGAGTAAAACAAATATTATCTTGAGTAAACTGCTATTTTGTTCCCTGTGGTTTGGTTATTCAAAGAAAAGAAAAAAGGAGATCGGAGTAAAACAAATATTATCTTGAGTAAACTGCTATTTTGTTCCCTGTGGTTTGGTTAATTTTGACACTTTAGTCCAAAAATGAAAACAGACTAGATTCCTCTAATTAAACCCTCAACTTTTATCCTTTCCTCAGGGGTATTTTAGTTATTTACGTTTTATTATAACTGATTATCAATTAAAATTAATAAAACTAAATTATAAAAACTGAAACTCATTCTCTCTCTCCTCTCTCTAAACTCTATCACCACACACACAGAACTTAATCAAACACACACCACCAACCGGATAACATCCACCACCACCTCTAATAGCCATCGCCCACCAGAAGCACTCCGCCACCTCTAACTGCCATCGCCCACCACCGGAACGGAACCCTAGAAAACTACCAGCCCCATCGCTAGAATAAGAAGAGTTCAAGCCACTAGGGTTAGGGTTTCGTTGTTGGCAGCACGTTAATCGTTGAGCCAGAGGCTTCTCTAGCCTACGGCTGCGTAGTTCTAGATAACATGATTCCGTATGTTGTTCCGTCACCGTCGCCGGAGACGGTGGCGTTGCGGCGGACGAATTGAGAGCTTGAAGTTTCTGCAACGCTAGAGTTTTGGCTCTGGTTCGAACACCAAGAGAAACATCGAGTACAGCTATTGTGTTGCCGGTGAATTTAGGTTTCTCATGTATTTCCCCATTGATTGATGATGATGATGATGATACTCTGTTTGAGAATATCATAGAACTGTAAATTGTTTGAAGATGATGGTTGCAGGAGTTTGGAGAAGAGATGATGATGATACTCTGTTTGATGATTATTTTGATGATTGGGTGCCGGAACAAACTCGTGGGTTAGGGGCGGGTGGTTGTGGGAGGTGGGTGGTGGAGCATGGTGGGTGTGGGGGAGAATGGAGTGGAGAAGATGATGGTTGCAATGAGGAGAATGGGTGGAGAAGATGATGATTGCAGAGAATTGGGGTTTGGATTAGGGTTTGCTTGTGACTCATTTGGGGTAGATGAAGATTTTTTTATTTAGTTTTATTATTAATTAATAATCAGTTATAATAAATGATAATGACCAATTTACCCCTGAAGATAAGAAAAAAAAACAAGGATTTAATTTGAGGAATATGGCTGAATTCACTTTTGGACCAGAATGGCACAAAACTGAAACCACAAGCACCAAAATAAAAGTTTTGGACTAAAGTGGCAAAACTGCCTAAACCTCAAGGACCAAAATGGCAGTTTACTCTATTATCTTTTTCGGTTTCTATTTTCATTCTCTCGAAATATATAAAATATTTTAGATAATTTGATTAAATCAGAGCAAAGCTATATAATCAATCTTAAATACAATGTATTATTTTCTAAATAAATTTTTATGACTTATTATTAGTTTTGAAAACGTTATTTTTTATGTTTAACACGTCACAACAGGTTTTCAGTCCAACGCAAGTTCGAATCCCAACCTCAACCCCATGCCGGTTCTTATGTGCTTGACCTCAGCCTCCAACATGCTAACATCAACATTATTTTCTAAATAGTTTTTGTTATGAATTTTTTTAATTTCAAAAACGTTAATTATTTCTGAGGTTTAACGTGCCATAACAAATGTAAATTTCTTTTTATGGTTTTCGATTAAGCGCAAGTTTGAATATCGCCCCAACCCCCAACCCCCGGGGGTTCTTATACGCTGACATCAGCCACCAATCTGATGACGTAAGCATTATTTTCAAAATATATCTTCTAGGCGTCTTTTTTTAGTTCCGAAAACGTTAAGTTTTTTCGAGGTTTAACACACCACAATGATACCGTTTGATTAAAAAAACTTAACGGTTTTCATCAATGTAAAACACGTGTCGATATCCTCTTAAACATATTTCTTTTCGTTGCTATACCAAATGTCAGGGTCATACCAAACCAATACCGATGTTGACTGAAATCCCGCTACGTAGTGCAGGTATTTTTACTAGTTGGATCTTATTTATATAGTGTACATTGTCTTGACTCTATAGATGTGGTTTGCAATAATTTTGAGCTCAAACAATGTTTAATTTTCCTTAATGGTTTTACACACTTTCAGGAGAAGAAATACACTGATGATAAACTAATAAATGAATCACAAAACTGACCATAAAACCAACATAAGAACATTGAGGTATCTCACAATTTGATCATCAGATTTCGATAGCTATAAACTCCAGTCCCCGGGCTGGCTCATGCTGCAATGCTAGAATCCTACATGACAGGAACTTTTATCAGTATAAATTTATATAAAATTTAATCACTTTTTTTACCTTCACGCGCTATTTAGGGCAAGAACAAACGATTTTGAATTATAATATCTAATACATTGGTTGCTTTTGGATTTCCCAGGTCTCACCAAAATAGCTCATTCTTGAAAACCATAGTTTTTGTTGGATAATGATCAAAATGAACATCGACTAAATTAGATTTCCCCATAAACAATGACTTTTCCATCAATAAAACATTCACATGTGACAGCTTTGGCACAATAGGCGAAATTTACGCCTCTGATGGACGAACCACACCATGACACTTGTCCTAAGTGGGCAAAAATCACGCCTCATGTGACCCATAGAGTGATTTTCTCCCAATGAGACACCATTAGGTGTATTTCGTCGAATGAGTAAACGTGTCGTGATCTTGTTCATCCACCTCATAGGTGTGATTGTTTTACTGATTGAGAAATAATTTAGTGAATCTTCGTTTTGGTAATTTTTGGTGGTCAACTTGTCCATTTTTGTGATTTTCTTTTTTTGTTATTTTAAATTTGCACAAGAATGTTGTTGATTTTCACAATAATGTATTACATCTAAATGGGGCATAATACATAAATAGCAGCTGAAAGGGAAACATGTCAAATGGGTCAAATGGTAAATAGAACAGGTAAGAAGTTGCCTAAAGTGTATTTCTAAAATCTATAAAACCTCCTATATCCTTATATTCATAACATATATTACTACGGAAATTAGTGCGGATACATACCTTTGTGGTTAAATTTGACACTGCCAAATTCCATTTGTGTCGAGTTTTTGTACCTGCCGCTTGCCCAGCTTTTGCCACTTTACCAAAAGCTCCGTTTAGCCAAGCTGCTCCAGCTGTCACATATCTGATAAACAAACCATACGAATATTACAAATTTTAGCAACAATCTAACATGACAAATTGTAGTCATATTTCAACAGTTCAATTCAAACCTGCTTGATTTGACAGCTGATCCTGTGTCGTTTAATTTCCGCTCTGCTGCCATTAATGCCGCCATCGTTTTGTCGGAAACTTGAAGCCTTTGATCCACGGACTTAACTTTCTGATTCACCACCGAGATCCCAACGCTAAATTTGTCTGTAAGTCCTACTTTTTTATCTAACGAAATTACTTTGGCAGATGCATTGGCTCTTAGTTGATGTTTTTCATCAAATGCTTTAGCTTTATTTATGGCATCTTGACCAATAGCTGAACCTTTAGCCAATACACTTGAAACGACATCTTGTGCTTTACTTGCATACACTCTTCTACTAGGAGATGTAGCGTTGGCCTGTTAACATGAGAAAACAAATTTTAGATATCGATAATATATATAAGAGTAAAATGCCATTCTCGTCCCCTAAGGTTTGGCTATTTTTGCGACTTTCATCCAAAGGTTTGTTTTTCCGCATCTGGATTCAAAAGGTTTGAAATCTTGCCATTTTTATCCGGCTTATTAACTCCATCCATTTTTCTCCGTTAAGTCAAGGATATTTCTGTCTTTTTTGTTTAACTTAAAGGGCAATTCGGTCCTTCTCACTTTATGTAAAAAGACTGAATACCCTGAAAAAGACCAAATTGCCCTTTAAGTTAATAAAAATAACGAAAATACCCATGACTTAACGGAGAAAAATGGACGGAGTTAATGAGCCGGATGAAAATGGCAACATTTCAAACCTTTTGGATCCAGATGCGGAAAAACAAGCTTTTGGACGAAAGTCGCAAAACTGGCCAAACCTCAGGGACGAAAATGGCATTTTACTCTATATATAAATTCTTAAACTGGAAACATTAGTGTTTTTAGTATTAATCAAATATCTGAAGTACCCCTCAACAAAATAATGTCATTTCAGTTTCCCGTGTATAACAAAGATATTGAATTTGGGATATCCCAAAAAGGAAATTGTTGCCTTTATTTTAAAAGTGAGTAACACGTTCAGAATCTTTCTTTCAAGACGTAACACTTTCAAAGTCTTACCTCAGCATTTGAAAAAGAATTTTGTCGAGACATGTTCACGGCATTATCAACCGCACGAACCTCCTGCAAGAAGTGATACACAAGATAAGTTCAGTTGTCATATGTGTGTGTTTATGGGAGACATTTGTAATAGTCTAATAGACATACCTGGACGTCAGGTTTTGGCACATAATTTTCAACAGGAGTAATTTTAACGACCTGATCCACCAAGGTTGCTCCCTGTAAAATGATACACGTAACACTATTAAAATCAACAAACTAAACTTGAATACTATTGTTGCTATTTTATTTGTGTAATATTTAGCATGGGTCAGACAATAGTCAAATGGGTCAGAGTCAAAGCTGGTAGTTACATTGATCGGTTAATTAACCGCCTCTTTGTCTAAGTTGTGCAACGTTTAATTACCAGTGTATTTATGTGTATATATAGCGGGTCAAGAACAAGATTTGCATATGTGCGCAAATATTATCCTTATGTATGTTTAATGTATGTACAGAGTGTTTCCTGCACTTGTGATCTTCATTAATTTTGCCTTTTTCATTTGTTCATCATCCTAAGTTCTTAATCTATCTTCAATTGATTCCACCACTGTAACAAACTTGAATGTTCCATGAAAACGAAATTTATGCGCACGCACACACACATATATGTGTGTGCGTGTGTGTGTTCTATGAAATAACAAATGATAAATACAATTTTTCATGTTCAAATAAACCACCATTATAAATACCCTTACCTACATTCCACAAAAACTAAGCTAAAACCTACAAGGGATGTCGCAGCGGTAAGCACCTAGTTCTCTCTAGCAAAAATCTGATGTTCGTAAGTTGCGGTTTACGTGGTCACGCTGGTTAGCAGAGTATTGGCGAGCCCGTAATGGTATAAAAAAAAAAAAGTTAACATGCTTGAAACATGAAAATCCCTTTCCTAATTTACAATTCATCATCCATAGATTCTAAATCATCCAAAAATATTTCATAACAACAATCATTAAATAGATACAAACACAAGGATACAATAACACACAATAAATCAACAATGCACCTATAAAAGCAATAAATTAACAATGCACCTATAAAAGCAATGTAAATCTATCTATCCAGCAATAAGTAGTGTAAAAACAATTAGCAAGCAAGTTACCGATAACAACAACGCAATTTCAAGAGCTTTCGGATCTCTAAACGTCACAAAGGCAGTCTTGTTTCTTCCAGATTCACTAAACAAAGCAATCAAAGAAACATATCTTATATTCCTATAACAAAACAATAAACATTCAAATAACTTGATTAACACGAAACAAACAAAGTAACTAACCGACAGATCTGGATGCTGTGAATGTCACCGGAGAAGGAGAAAAACTCATGAATTTCTCGCTCGGTAGCTAGATCTGAGAGTTGATCCACTTGAACTGTTCGTGTCTGTAACAAATTCAGCAATTGAACACACACAGGTTGTGAAAATTAGGTTAAAATGAGGCGTGTGAGTGCAAATCAGATGAATGAATGAATGTTGAAAGAGTGAGAGAGAGAGTTGGAGAATGAATGAATGAATGAATGAATACCTGCATTGTTGCTTGCATAGAGTGGTGGAGATTCAGGCGGTGAAGGTGGATTCAGGGGATTTAAAGGTTGAAGAATGGAATCACGCTGTAAAAGTGTTGACAAGTGATGTTGAAGATGATGATGACTGGCATGCTTGGCGCTTTATCTGGCCGTATCTGATTTCTCATTATAAAAAAAAGCATGTATCTTAATATTTTTTTTTTTTTTAACGGCCAACAAAACAATCCCGAGCACTTTCGGGGCACCCACTGGACAAACGGAGTACTCCGAGAGTAACCCGAGTAGTCCACCACCAATTCCGGGGAAAACCCGGTAACCCACCCGCCCGTAGGCACGACGGTAAATTACCAGTAAAACTCGTTTGGCTCAAGGACCGAACCCAATATTTGATGAAATTGTAATAAAGGTGAAGAAATTGTATTTTATTGTGATATGCTACCAAATTGTGAACAATAAAAAGCATGACACTTTAACTTTAACATGGTTATCAATTACATAATTACAAAGTTAATATGCTATATAGGAGAGGGTAGCGGTGGTGGTGATAATGGTGGTTGTGTTAGAGACAAATGTACTCGGTATAATCTTACTCACAGCAAATTATTTGTTGGATATGGAGAGTTATGACAATTGTTACCGTTGAACGGTAACTTCATATTTAAAAAAAATTTAATTTCCAATTTTATAAATTTATCCTATAAATATCCAACATTCTCTACACTTTTTTTATACACTTCTACCTCAATCTTTTTACACATTCTCTACACTTTTTTATACACTTCTACCACAATGTTTCCCAACAACCAAAACCCGTGGGATCCGACCAATACGTTTTGGCAAAGTGCGCCAAACAACGAGCAAGAAGACCGTTATATGTAGTTTTTATTTTCTAGTACCTTATGTTTTTTTTAATGACTTTGTAATGTTTTTCTTTTTTTTAATGAAATTATGTTTTTTATTTTATTTTCTAGTTATTAAAATTGGCATTTAATTTAAAAAAATAAATATATAAATAAAAATAATAATTAGGTAATGATGACGGTGGCTTTACCCCATACATGCAAGTTAAGGGAGGGCGTGATAAAGCCCCCTGACTGACGTGGATCTGACGTGCCGCTGACGTGTCCTGATAAAGCCCCTAGGGGCTTTATCCCACACCCTATAGCCTAAGAGATAGAGAGGTTATTCCTGTGAAGACTCCCGACTCAAAAGACCTCTATACCAAGGAATAACTTTTTTTTACGCTTGTATGATTTACGTTGGGAAAATTAAAACTTATAGTTATAAATGAAGATGTTAAGCAATTTCAAAATATAAAACACAAAACATGTAGTAGACAACATGTAATATACAAATCTTTGTCTTATTTAGTATGGTTTGAAGCGTTTCCGTTTTATGTATGGCGAATAAATTGTTTCATTTGTTTTATCATTACTTATTGTTTTCCCCAACCTATTTGTATAACAACCCCTAGAAAAAATTAATAGATAACCACTACACACGATCAAATATAAAGTATTTGTTATCCTATAAAGTGTAGAATGTGATTTGAGATCTTAAGGTCGGATGAGATGGAGTCCCTTAGAGGCTCGGGCAAGGTGGGAAAACTATCCCATGCTGTTCGGGGCAGCCAAATTTTAATCCCGTTCAAGTAGTATTTATCGATCGGGGAGACCAGAGTGGACCAGAGAGGTGGACTTGTTGCCTCTCCACAACCAATCAGATTTCAAAGTTTTATAATTGTTTAGAAAAGGGCTAGGGAACTCCATACCTCATCTTTAGGGAGTCTAGTGGCATTTTAGGGGTGTGATAAGGTGTTGGGACCAATAGGTCCTGTGTTCGATTCCCACAAAAGGGGGTTTCTCATATTTATTGGGTTTCTCCTGAATTGGTGTATAGGCATTATGCCTAGTGAAGATAGATATGATCGGATGGTTCCGCTGGTGGCACGATGATACTCCAGTGGTGCGTCAGTCATCCAAATTTGTCGTTCAAAAGAAAAAGATAGCAAACTATGATTGGCAGTTAGCTAGAGAAGGTAAGAGGAGTTGAAAGATCTCACACCACCCTAATTATGGCAAATCAATGGTTGAAATTATTAGGGATGTCATCTCAACAAATCTATACTACTATATTAAGAGAACTAGGATTTTATCCTTTTGGTAATTTTCCACTGTGTACACATCTTCAAGTAACATGTACAAGTGAACCAAGCTATTTTAGAGGGGGTAAACTTGCCCATTCTTCAAAAATTTAAGACACTTTAGGGGCAATCTAGACATTTGACCTGCTTCCCTTTAAAGCAAAACCCTATGGTGAAACCGGTTAGGATCATGAACCGATACCCAAAAGCGTTATTTAAAAAAAATTATGGGTGAGGTTGAAACCGATTTGGAGGAATCGGAACAGTTTACGTGAGGTTAAAAGTTAAAACGTAACCGGTTTGGCTTAATTCAGTAACCGGTATTTGAAATCCAAAGGCTATTTTTTTGTCCATCTCTAGAAAAGTCTAAACCCTAATTCTCAAGATCTCCATTTATCTTCTTCTATCGCAGCCAATTTAAGCTTTCTTCCAATTTCTTTTGCAGATATGAAAGTTTACAAGATATCTGGAACCACTCTATCAGTTGCTCTCTTCACAGATGTCGCTAACTCCAAGTACTATTTCTGCACACTCTTTTTTCGACAAAACTTATGTGTAATTGAGGTATAATTTGTTGAAATTGAACGTGTATATGCATATATTCAGTTTATTCAATCAATCATTTACTGTTTTTTCATCATAAATAAAAAAATTAAGCACAACAATGAAAGGATGACAACGGTGTCGGTATTGGACATTCTCATATTATTACTTTCAATGTTGTCGATTATAACGTTTGGAACTTTGTTAGGAATTTTAGTTAAAAATTAAGAGCTCTCAACTGATTCCAGTGGCCTTGGATTCAAATTCAGTACAAGAGGGGAAGGGGCACCTTCGGCTAGCGGTTGATCGGCTTCGAAGCTGCATGCGAAACACCGCCGCCACCCCTTCGGGTAGGCGAGCGGCTAGGGGAGCTCGACTACTTTTTGCCGAATGCGAAGTGGGCTAAGAACTGCGAAGGGATTGGCTTATCTCCACGAGGACTGTAAGTTCATTTTGTTCAATTGTTGGCCGTTGTAAGATCATGCATTAGCAGTTCTTAACCTTATTTTTGTTAATCACTTATTTGATTTAGAATACCTTGTGTTCATAAGTTCATTGATTTAGAATATATATGATGATGTTGAATTCATTTGATAATCATTTATTTGGAGCTATTTGATTCAATCTACATTTTTACGTGAATTGAGACGTTACAGGATGGATCTGCATTCATATGAACGTGTGCAACTGTTATAACTGGTTTTTAAACAATATACAATTTAACGAACTACATTACTTATACATATAATTGAAATACAATTATATCTTGTGTGTTTGTTGATTTAGGATATATTAGTGATGTTAATAAATGTTTATAATTGTTTTTTTTTTTGTGCTTGTTGTTTGTAGGTAAGTGAGAAGGATGTCGCACAGAAAGTTTGATTGGAATCGGGTTTCGATGCGTCCAAGTTTCAGGCCCGATTTGGAGGTCTGATGATTGTTTGGGGTATGGCATTGTTGCTGATGAAATGGCTCTTGAAGATGTTGGTCTTTGTGCCGTTGTGGTGATAAACTCTTTAAGTTTTATGATTCTTTTGTTTGTTTTATTTTCCCCAAATCTGGTTGGGGGTTTTGGGTTTTGAATTAATTAGTTAAAATGTGGTACTCAAGTGTTTAATATGTGTGTTTGAAGCGATTATTAAAGTTATGGATAAGCAAGTTGTTACACTTTTTTTATTAATAATTGGAAACTAAACTAACATTTAGGCACACATCGGAACACTCTTGAATTACTTATGTGATTCGCACACCACTTGAACCTACCCTCACCACACTCATAATTTTAAGATCATTTTTCTTACCGAACGAATAACCCACAAACGCCACATACACACCCCAAACTCCAACAACTACAAGGCAACAAAATAGACAAACCCGCCGCAACGCGCGGGCTTTCCCACTAGTACGTAAATAAAAAGGTTGGGTGTGACAGATTGGATAAAACCAAAAAACAAACTCATAACCGAACCGAACAAAAATTGTTTTTTTTTAATTCAATTTTTCCCAAGCCCAAACATTTTAAATCCAAATGTAAAACCAAAGTCAACTCATAATCGAACCGAACCCATATGAAAAACCTGAAGCCAATCGGTCCCTAAAATCAAGAAACCAGAGCTTCGGTTTTGGTTCGGCTAAAACCCAAAACCGATTTATACACACCCTAACAGATTTTAAAAAAGAATGAATCATATGTAAAAAGATATAAGCGAGTTGAATGTATAGTTTATTATTTTGTAATGATGATACAATACTATATATCACATTCATATGTATATTTGTATGCGTGAATATAAAATAACCTCCTTGTGAAATTGTTAAATAAAAACTACTAGATATATACACAATAATTCATGTTAACACTAAAAAATCTAATCACGTTCTTGCTTGATGCAAATCTGTCGTCTTTAATCTTGGTCAAATATCTGATGGACGGTTTTCATGTCTCGAGATCTTAGTGCTCCAGATATTGAGTTTAGTTGGACTCTGGGCCACGATTGCCTAATTGCCTTTTTATCTTTTTTTTTTATCATGATACATGTATTTTAATATTTTATTTTATGAACTGTCCTTTTACTCAATAGAAAATAGTTAATAAATTTTATTTTTTTACTAGTCTAGTTATAGTTAGATTTTTTAACAACAAAACTTCTATAAAATAAAGATGGTTCAGCAAGAAACTAAGACCGAATTACACAATTACATTTGGCCATATGTAGTCATAACGCCCCTTTGTGGGCGTTATGCGACACGTGGCGCACCACGTGTGCGGGTGGGCGTTATGGGGCGTTATGCATTTTAAGCCCGTAGTCATAAAGCCCCCGCCTAATCATTACTCAATTATTAATTTATTAAAATGCAGGGACCAAAGTGTAAAATGCAGGGACCAAACGCGCCTTCTTCTTCTCCGGCCTTCTTCTCCGGCTTCTTCTCGTTTTTCAGGTCCGATTTGCAGGACCAAAGTGTAAAATGCAGGGACCAAAGTGTAAAATGCAGGGACCAAATGTGTTAAACCCAAAAAAATTTCAAAATTAAATCGCCTGTGTCTTCTTCTCCAATTCTCCGGCAGGTTTCCGGCCGATTTTCCGGCGGACTTGCAGGGACCAATTTATCTTCTTCTCCGAAAATATTACAAACCATCACGCCGCGATAATACAAAGGCGGCTCTCAAGGGGCCAAGTTTGTATAACCCAAAAATATTACAAACCATCACGCCGCGATAATAATGGCGCCTCCCCCAAATTTCTGAAACATGGTGCCGATCGTTTTGGTGTTCCCGGCGTTATACCGGCGCGATGGGGCATACCGCCCTCACATGCCGCCCCACTACGTATAAATTACGGATATTAAAATCACTCCATCTATCCCACTCGAGAGTACAATATTTTCATATGGTACTAACGAAAAGAAAAGAGTTCTCCTTGATAATATTTGCCGTTCAGTTAATATTGATATGCCGTTCATTGAAAGTATTCTCATTTCTTGCTTTCCAAATCTCCGAAGCCGCTACCTGAAGGACCGCCCCTATTATTTTCTTCCAAGGCCTCGACCCATTCATCTCCAAAGGTACTCCCAAAATCTTATCAAAAGAGGAAGCATGATCCGGAAACATAACTTTTAACCACACAAGCATGGACCACCACACTGATTTTGGAAATAGGCATTCCCATAATATATGTGACACCGTTTATAAACCGCGTCCAAAACGGAGCTAAGATGAATAAGATATCGATGCTCAAAGTTTGGTGTTTGAAACATTGAATGCTGAAATAATGGGAAAGTGACACATTGTCCCACATAGGAGGATAGATGAAACTTAAAGGGGTATTTAAGTGGGAACACTCACACTAGTGTACGAGCACCCTAACTCGCACTCGCACGCGCACGCGTGGCGTGGGCGATGGGCGCGCTTTGCACTTCGCACGCTCACAACGCCCCTTGAGAGCCGCCTTTGTATTATTGACCGCATATGTGTGGTGAAGCACAGGGGCTGCAAGGGCCAGGTGGCAGGTTAACTTTGGCTGGTGACGTGGCAGGCAGGCGCATGGGTACATGGCGCATGACCCAGGTGGGTCTGCGCGCAGTGGCGCATGAAGTGGCAGGCGAGCGCACCGATTCATGGAGCATGACCAGGCTGGTCTGCGCACTGTCGCATGGATGCAACGCATCAAAGTGAGCCCAATACGGCGCGACTGTGTTGCGTGATCGTATAGGTTCACTGGTGACGTAGCGCACACGCGCATGAGTGTGCAGACATGCAAGCGAGCCAAAATGGCGCACGCGCGCATGAGTGTGCAGACCTGTGTGAGCATGAAAGTGAGCCAAAATGGCGCACACGCACCAGAGTATCTGTCTTGCGCGCACGCTCGCAGAAGCTTCCAGACTTTAATGATAGAGCAGTTTCACTTCAGTATTTGAAACAGACGAGTCAACGGGTTTGACTGGGAATTAAATGACGAATTAAAGTGAATTGAAGACGTTTAATGAAATTTAATTCTCCATTTAATTTGGTTTTTCTGTTTCATCCAAACCTGCTGTAGAAGTGACACCGAAACATCCACCAACACATGCAACTTTCTCTCTGCAGAATCTTCTTGTTTATCTTTCTCGTTTCAAGGTATACCTTTGGGTTTCGTCAATTCCGGCAGTACAATTGTTTAGGCTTTGTATCCTGAAAAACAAACGAGTTCTCTTGGGAGACTCGAAATTTGTTTTAAGGGACTCGTGTCTAACACGATCCTCAGCCAAGAACTTCTTTTCTGTTTGTAATTTTGTTCTTGTTTTCATCTTATTTCAGTTGTAAGATTATTGTAATTTACTGCTTTCCTTATTTCAGTATTGTAATTCAAGTTAATAAAAGTTTTTATTTATTTGATACGAACGGATTCCTACATCCAATTACTCGAAAACCTCCGCTTCTCAAAACTTGGGTATGATGACACATAAAGTTTATCTCTCAAACCTGCCACCTTAGGGTGTACGGGGTGGGTTACGCAAACCCATCGGCAACCCCACATGCCTAGAGGCATGTCCACCGCCAAACCCCACATGCCGATCGGTAATGAAGATGGAGACTTGATTTCGGCGAGCATATGCCGCAGGCGGCAAAGAGAAGTAAAGGGATAAGTGGTGGGGCCCATCCCCAAATCAACCAATCACAAGTTTTTGTTTTTTTTAAATGGTTTGCCTAATCTCATTTTAGGCATGCACTTCTTATGTTTTTTGGGCAATAGGCAAAAATAAGAGGCAAATTACATGGTATAATATGATTGTGGGGGGGGGGGGGGGGGGACTTTGTCTAAAGGGATTAGGCATGCACCCCCTTCACCCGTGTAATTAGATGGATATAGATTATAACTGATTTTCATAAGTTGAATAGGTCGGACTTGGTAAACATATCGAAAGTCAACAGAAAATTTACTCAATCACTACATTTAAAATTCTTTTAATTATTAAATAGTATGATAATATCAATGTTTTTTTAACATATTTAGAATGTTTTGCAAAGGGTGAACAGAAAAACCGAATCAAGGCTAAAATGATCGAACATATGGGTAGTTAAGTTTGTTTTAAGCCGATTATTATGGCTCGGGTATGGATATATGGGTATAAACAATGAAACAACCAAAAACAAACTGACATTAAAACCAACCTTTGTGGTTTTTTATATGTATTGTGTTATATGCCTAAAAAGTTATGTAATGTATTTTTAAATAATATATTAGTTGTTTATTTTTCTTTATAAATTTAAAAAAGGCAAATTGGAAAATAATAATATCATCTTTCTGAAATTGACCGATAATAATCCAAAGTCAGTTATTAGCCAACAATAATCCGACCTTGTCCAATTGTTTTGTAAAATAGTCTGTCGTTAAAATAAGCTTAACGGAGTTAAGTGTTTTTCCGAATTACAAACCAATGTTTTAGGGCTTTTGATCAGAACGAGAATACGAGTCGATTGATGTAAAACTTACCTCGAAATAGTGTTTCGAAATGGCTTGAATTTTGTTAATTGGAAGTTAAACACCCGAATTGAAGCACCGTTTTTGTGGGTTGGGGGCAATATTTTGAGGTAAGTTTTATATCAATCAAGTCGTATCCTCGTTCTGATCAAAAGCCCTAAAACATCGGTTTGTAATTCGGAAAAAAAAACTTAACTCCGTTAAGCTATTTTAACGGCGAACTATTTTACAAAAAAAATAGACGAGGTCAGATTATTATTGGCTAATAACTGACTTGGGATTATTATCGGCCAATTTCAGAAAGATGGGATTATTATTTTCCAATTTGCCATTAAAAACCTTATAATCTTTATATGTATGATATATAAATGAATCTATTAATTATTTGGGATATTAGATTTAAATAACTCAACTTTTACCAATCGGTCCGATAGCACTCCCAACTTTTGATTTGTATCACATCACTCCCAACTTTCAACTTATTGGCCGATAGCACTACCAAAACCATAACCCAGATAGTCTTTTGATGATGTGCCACTTGTGTGCATCTGATGTAGAACTTTTTGATGACGGGACAACTGACATGTCATCTAATGTGGCATCTAACTTGGTTTTTTTATGACGTGACATTTGAAACAATTACGTTTAGCGGTGAAGTTTAGCAGTGGCTGGAGTTGGTGGTGGCCAGCAGTTGGCGGTGGTCGGCGGTTGGTGGTGATGTTTGTTGAGAAGATGGTAATTAACAGGGGCACTATGGTCATTTTACATAAACTAACATAATAAGTTGATAGGGTTAATATAGGTGGACTGTAACTGTTACAAAAGTGAATGTATAGGGAATGTTTTGCAATTTTTAAACTAATGGACTGTCATGGTTATTTTTAACAAACCACACGAACGAAAAACGTAATTAACTCTTTTATTTTTCATGGATAACTCATGTACATTAACTTAAAAAAAACTGAATACGTGCTTATGCTTGATTTTTTTATGTTCTCATATACATTTATGATAATGAAGTTGCTTCAAATAATGTTTGGTATCGTATGCTATAAGAGTGTCGGTACTCTGACGAACTGAATTGATTCTGATAAACAATTGCTACCCGTAGCAATACTGGTATTTGTTTTTATTATTTTGTTCAATGTAAACCATGCATCGATATCCTTTTAAACATATCACAACTTCACTTATTTTGTTTCGTTTGCTTTGGTAGACTTGGTAAAGACAATACTCTCACAACTAGGGGTGTGCACGGTTCGGTTCGGTTTTTAGGCAAAATCAAAACCGAAACCGAAATGTCGGTTTTTCAAAACTGTTCGGTTTTTACACCGGTTCGGTTCGGTTATTTCGGTTTTTGAAACAAAATTAAGTAAGATTCAAAAATAAAAAAGTATAAATCTAAATATATGTTTTTTTTTTTCATTTCGGTTTGGTTTTTTTCGATTATTGAAAATGGTTATTAAAAAACCGAACCGAAATTTTCGGTTATTTAAAATTCGAAAACCGAACCGTCGGTTTTTGTTTTGGTTTGGTGTTTTTAGTTCGGTTTTATCGGTTATTTCGATTACGGTTCGGTTATTTCGATTTTTTCTCACCTCTGCCCACAACATAAGGTGAGGAATCGAAATTATATATTCTAATCTTCCTTTAAAGTTATTAAAAGGGTCCAGAATCACTCTCTACAATTGGATCAGTGAAATTAAATCTGAGTAGTTTAAATTAAAGAAAACCATCTAGAAAAGGAGGTTATTTTGACGGTTTTCCTTCTGTTCCCCCACGTCGGCCCCATCCCAAGACCAGCGCTTGAAGTTAGTATCATTGTCGTTCTCTGTATCTCAACATTTGGCTAAGGATTTTAAGGTTCAGTCTAAATAGGTAATGCCAGTTATTAATGCAAAATTGGGACTCTTGGGTGGATTCATATTAGAGTTTGTAAGAGATGTCGAAATTCATATTATACCATTGGTATGCCCGTCCACCGACGGGTATAGAACTAGTAGTAATTGTTTAAAACAAAATTTGAACGCATGATGTGCGAAAACAAACTGATACACTGCGTCAAACTATCAAAGCAACAGAGGATGGGAATATGAGGAAGATGCGATGCTAATCGGACCTGATTCAATGCCGATAGAAATGGCGTCCCAAACTCTAGCTTCTTCAATGCTATTATCATATTCAACCTCTTGAGATGCATGTGGTTCGTTGGATGTTCGTATGAGCTCCAGTTCTATGCCTACGTGTTTCATTCTCGGCCGTTTTCTCCCATCCAGATTCAAGCATCTCTTCGCAAGATCAGCAAATCTCCTAACTTGAACATCCTCACCATCTATCTTTAAACGAGGATCAACTATTTCGGACAAACGGTTCTCCTCCATTGCCGACAGAAAATAAGTGGCCAAACTACGGGTTTCCCCAACCTTAATTGCTCCACTAGAACCACTCCGAAGCTGTAAACATCACTCTTTTCCGTAAACTGGCTGCATTGATAAATTGTTCGATTTCACTTTCATTTTTTATTTTTGACATCTTAACTGCTACAATGTTCCCATTAGTCAACATTCCCTTGTAAACAGTTCCCTGACCCCCTTGCCCTAAGATTCTGTTCTCATTGAAGTGATCTGTAGCTTTCTCGAGCTCCTTTGAGGTGAAGAGTTTAGTTTTCTCGACGTTGCCATTGTCACCTGCTGACATCTGTTGCTGCAATAGCAAACCGCCGTTTCGTCTGAAGAAACCTTTCTTCAATTTATCTTTCTTCCTCCTCTTCATGATTCTATACACCGACCATGCAGAAAATAGTAACAACAATCCTCCCAAACCACTGACACAACCTACATTGCCAGCCAATAGAGATGATCAGTATGTATTACATATAGCTAGAGGTGCCAAAATGGTAAGATTGGGAAATGGGTCAACATGTATTACATATATTGCAAATATACTTTTGAGTTTTGACATTACGCCCCACTTGTGGTATGCGCATATAATGTATATATGTGTGGGCCATCGGGGGGCAAAAGTGAAAGTGCACTAATTTTAACGTTATTTTACTAATTTCGTGAAAATAACGTTAAAAGCTGAGGACGGTTAATCAGGCATCATGTGGTGGCGTTGATAGCTGAAAGACAAAAGGGTACATGCACTAATCGATCTTTGTCCCGATTGCTGAGTGTTATGTGCCTTATGTCCAAGGCTTGATGCAAAACTACTATCGAGCCGGGGGTCTCACTGTAAGCAGCCTCTCTATTTCTACGGGGTAGAGGTAAGGCTGTCTACATCTTACCCTCCTCAGACCCTACCTTTGCTTTGCTATTGGTGGGATTTACTGAGTATGATGATGATGATGATGACGACGACTTTTGAGTTTTGACATTGTAATCAATGATAGAGTAAGAACAATAGTAGCACTCAACATTAGTAACACCCATAGCGCCAAGAGTTTTTTGCAGGTCTGTTTAAGTGTACCAATACTCATGGCAACAGTAGCACTCAACAGTGGGATCACAGGTATAAAAATCAATATCTCGATAACTACCTCGACCCAGAGATACACCACAAAACCACCACGAGATCCACCTTGGCTCGCAAGTACACTATTGTGAGCTACTGTTGTTGGAAACCGAAAATGTTAACGTCAAGTAATTAAGTATATGAGTGTAAGTTTATTGAAGAGGTGTGGGGGATTCAGTTAAGAGTTGAGAGCAACTAACATTAGACTCCGGTCATAGGCCGGTCAAGAAACTCACTGCTGCTATCTGTTCCCGTTGGCTTTATAAAGTAGGGAACCTTATAATCTAACAGACATGTTTAGCTAATCATTTTTATTTGACCCATATGAAATAAGCAGAATCAATCTTAAGGAGGTTGATCTTAACAATTGAACCCTTTTAGCTTTTAGAAAGATATGTATGGTTCATACTCATAGTAAATAAATTTATCTGTAACATACATATATTATAGTCATACCTATGAGTATTGTGTTCATTTTATTATTTTCCTGTAGTTTCAGACACGGTCTTCCATTGTGTGAGTCCCCTTTCATGCAAGCACATATGTAACTTCCAGGCATGTTTATACATAAATAATCACAATCATTTGTTGATGAGCTGGCACATTCATCAATGTCTGAAAAAATCAAATTGGAACAGAAATTAGCAATATACATGATGCTGGGTGCACCAATGTTGTCAAACAGATTATGTTTTGTCACTAATGGTCAAAACTAATATGTTTTTTTACAAGGAAAGGGGCCAAAAGTCATCAAAGCTGCATTTTTCATACATAAAATCCTCTAAATAATTTTTAAAACAATTGGTTCTATTATTAAAATAATCTATTTTTTGTTAAAAAATGTATAAATTTTGGAAAAAAGTGGTTTGCCCAGCCCAACCCAACCCATCTCAGACCGCACTGATTATTATAGAGGTGGGCAAAAAAACCGGTTTGTTAACCAGAACCGGTTATTAACCGGAACGGTAGAGAAAATAACCGATTAGTGGTTAATTATTACTGCTGGTTCGTAGCCAGTTATAGATTTTTAGGATGGTAACCGGTTTTTAACCGATGTCCCGGGGAAAAAAACCCAAAAGAAAGAAAATGACCGGTTATTAACTGAAACGGTTCAAGTGAATAACTGAACCAGTTAAAGTTATAACCGGTTAAAGCAAAAAAAATAAATTAACCGCCTAAACCGGTTAACGGAATCAGTTAGGGAAATTAACTGGTTGTGCATCTCTGCTGATTACCCAATCACCAGCCCCTTGTTAATCCCGATTGATTCCAATTAATCGTTTGTCCCCACCCCACCACCCGACTAACGACTAGCGATTACTACAACACTGGTTATAAGAGATATACCCAGACAGCCACCTTGACCTGACAGGTATGGGTTTCCTTCATATCCTTGGGGACAGGCGCAAACACTTTGATTCGAACAGATGGCTCTACTACCACAAACAGACGTATTAATGCTTGAATCCAACGGTCCAAACGCATTGCAATCCCCTGATAATCTCCAATCTAGCACCGCAGGAATACTGGGACTTTCTAGCACATCAAATATGGTTGTCAAGTTAGCATACCAATCAACATCCACCATAAAAGCATACTTGCACCCATGTTGATCTTTTCTAGACTCTATGCTACCTACAGAAGCTTCAATATACTTGAGAAAAGGAGGTATGTTTGTCTGGCAACAGTAGAGTCCATTGCAGGTGTTATTCTGGAAAGTAACATTGCAAATAGATATGCAACCTCCAAGAACGTTTGTTGGCCCGCTGATCAATGCAAGATTATCGCAACCAATAGTTGTGAATCTAGTGGCGGTAGTCGAGTATGTAAACTGCGTATTTGTGAAGTTTACAACCAGGTGGTCCGTCCTATTATTACAGCTATCAAACAACGGATTGTTGATACGAACTGTGCCTTCCAGTGAGACTTCTAACACCTCAAGGTTGATGTTGGTGATGAAGGGTCTTGGTGGGTTGAAACTTGTGTTGCACGTTACAGAATAGGCGTGGTGAGCTGAACAACCCGGCCCGATTCCAAATGGGTAGGGAATCGCCACGCTGCCACAACTTTTTTGGCAATCAGGCGAAGGTTCAGATGATGTTTCAGTGAAACAGCAGGCTTTGATGATAAGCAGCAGAAATATGTATCTTGTGAACATCTTCAACATCAGTGTTTTAACTTTTAACAGTTGGTGTGCACTTGATCTTAGTCAGTTCTTGAACAATATAGGTATCTTCGGATGTTTGTCTTGTTTAAGATGGTAGTAAATGCACTAATTTAATCAGAATATGTTCAAGCCTGTCATTGACTTTTATCTGTCATGAAATGTTTATTAAATTTCTTCTTTTATTTCCAAGTGGTGGTTGAGTATTGTGGTCCTGCTACTGGCTTGAAAGCTATGGGAACGTTTGCCGTATATTTGGGTTTAGCTTTCTAAATATGCTTATCTTAATTTCTAAGTATATTTGGGTTGTTTGTCTTGTTTAAGATTGATGTGTTTTAAGTGTACACGCGCCAGAGTAGAGTTGTTCCACCGTAAACGCCGTCGTACGTGGTGGCCGTAGGAATCCGTTCGTGCAAAATAAATAAAATTCTTTTATTAACTTGAATTATAATACACTAACAGAATGAAACTGAAATAAATCAATTACAACTGAAAAATAACAAGAAAAACAAGAACATAATTACTGAAATTAAAACGGTTCTTGGCTGAGGATCGTGTTAGACACGGGTCCCTTAAAACAAATTTCGTGTCTCCCAGGAGAACACGTTTGCTTCTAGGATACAACAGCTCGAAGCAGTTGCACTGCCGGTCTTGACTCCAACCTGAAGGTATACCTTGTATGCTTGAAGAAGAAGATGAAGATTCTGAGAGAAGATTGTATTAGAGCTGTCTAATTCGGTGTGTTAGTTCTGCAGCAGGGATCTTCTATATATACTGCAGGTCTGAAGTTGAAACTGAAAAAGAATTAAATGGGAGAATTAAACTGCATTAAACGTTTTCAATGCACTTTAATTCGTCATTTAATTCTCAGTGAAAAGCATTGACTTCGTCAGTTTCGAATGCTGAAGTGTAACTGCACTGGCATTAACTGCTGGAAGCTCCTACGTGCGCGCGCACAGACACACTGGTGCGCGCGCGCGCCCTTGCGCGTGCAGGTCTGTACGCTCATGCGCGCGTGCGCCATTTTGGCTCACTTCCATGCGCGCGTGCGCCATTTTGGCTCACTTCCATGCGCGCGTGCGCCATTTTGGCTCACTTCCATGCGCGCGTGCGCCATACTGGCTCAATACCATGCGCACTTGCGCGCGTGCGCCACGTCACCTATGAGCTTATACGAGCACGCCACACAGTCACGCCGTATTGGCTCACTTTGGCGCGCCGCGACGTCACATCAGTGCCCATGCTCGATGCGCGCATCCGCGCGCCTACCTGCCACGTGTACTCGCACGAGGACGTGCTAGACTGCCACGTCATGCTCCACTGCGCGCGGACCCACTAGGGTCATGCGCCTCGTACCCATGCGCCTGCATGCCCACGCCACGCGCTAAGTGCAAAGTGCGCCATCAAAGCGCCACATTGCGTCTCATCGCCCACGCTACGCGCGCGTGTGCGAGTTAGGGTGCTCCGCACCCTTCGCGAGTACACTTAGTGAGTGTTTCCATGAAACAATAAGGATGGAGAGTTCCCACTTAAATACCCCTTTAAGTTTCATCTCTCCTCCTACGTGGGACAAGGTGCCACTTTCCCACTTATTTCAGCATTCAAGTTTCAAACACCAAACTTTGAGCATCGATATCTCATTCATCTTAGCTCCGTTTTGGACGTGGTTTAGTTCGCTGCGAAGCTCTTCCAACATAGAACACAAACCTACAAATAAATATATAAAACCTGTCACACCCCCAAAATACCACATGCGGTAACACCACGGGACGTGTGACGTACCAGGATCCAAGCCACCAATCACATTGAACCAATATCAAAACATTGCCAAGTTTATGCTTATTAAATAAAGTAATCATAATTGTCAAACACGAGTTATCAGATTCAGCGGAAGCAAATAACGTAATAATGTTTAATGTATTCTCAAAACCAAATGAAATAGTGTTTAAATAACATGCAAGTGATTCTCAGCGACACGACCATAACCACTCCAGCCATCCAGACAGCAAATTCCCATCCACAGTACCTAACGACCTGCGAGCATGCAACACGTGTATCAGACAACGCTGGTGAGTTCACAGTTTTAAGAAAACGTTAGTTACCAAGTGTTTAATCCAGTTTGTTTACAAATCCGAAAGTAATGTTGATAATATCTCGATACTGAACAAGACGGCTCCTGATGTATGTTTTGCCCGTTCCCCAGCTCTCCTATCCAAGCACTGGGCATGACTGGGTCATTAGTTCACACCCG